>JAUMJL010000865.1:0-351287 GCA_033558185.1 Dromococcyx pavoninus
CGCCCCTGAGTGCACTCGCCCGCCCCGCCCCCAGGTGGTCCCGCCCCCAGGTGGCCCGGCGGCGGGAGGCTCCGCGATGGCGGCGGCGGAGGCGCTGCGCTTCTTCCGTGTGCGCGGTGCCAGCCACCCGCAGCGGTTCGGGGTGGCGGCCGGGAGCCTGCGCGCGCTGCTGCGGAAGAGCTGCCGGCTGCTGCAGGTGCGGGCCGGGAGCCGCGGGCGGGGCCGGAGCCGCAGCCGTCTCTCACCCGGTGCGCGGTGTGTGGGTGCAGGTTCCGCTGCCGGGCAGCCGCCTCTGCCTCTACGAGGATGGGACGGAGCTCACCGAGAGCGGCTTCCGCGCGCTGGCGCCAAACAGCGACCTGGTGCTGCTGGGGCGCGGCGAGAGCTGGCGGGGCTGTGAGTGCTGGAGGGATGCGGGGAGGACCCCAGTGGGAGCGGGGGAGAGGGGGGAGCAGGGCAGTTTCACAGCCTGGGGGGGGATAGCAGGGGGAGACCACGACCCCCGGGGAACGGGGAAAGGGGGGGGACCGCAACCACCGAGGGGGGGATGTGGGGGGGCACCGCGAGCGGGGAGCAGAAGGAACACCAATCGGTGTGAAGGGGCGGCGAGGGAAAGACCGCAGGGGGGACCCCACAGTCAGTGATGCGGGGCGTGGGGAGGGATAACGGCACCCGGCGGGGGGAGGTATCACGGGCAGAGGGGAACGACGGCACCGCTTGGGGGCTGTGAGGGGGCACAGCAGGTGAGGAGAGGTCGCGGGGGAAGCACAGCCGGCTGCAGGTCGTGAGGCGGCGCCGCCTCGCCCGCAGGTGCCAGCGACATCGAGCAGCTCCTGGGCGCCTGCTGCGAGCGGCGCGGGGCCGTGGTGCGGGCGGCGCGGGCTCTCCTCGCCGGCGAGCGGGCCCCGGGCAGGCAGCGGCTGCTGGCGGATCTCATCCACAACCTGAGCGAGAACAGCCAGGCTGAGGGCAAGGAGCAGGACCAGACCTGGTTCGAAGGTGCGTGAGCGGGGAGCGGCGCTGGCCTGTCCCGGAGAGGCGCTCGGGGCGATGTTCTGCTCTTAAGGAAAAGTGGTGTAAAAGTCTGAGAGTCCTTCTGGTCCAGGGCATTATTTATCACTACATTAACATGTGCGTTTAAATTTCTTTGAAATATATGCATATTTACTATAAGAAAAGGGCAAAACCCCCAGTGTTCCTTATTGCTCTTTCCAGGATCACTCTAGAATGTTTTTTCTCCTTTAACATATCTGCATTTGCAATATTTTAACAGTGTGCTAATAGCGTGTTAATAATTTGCAGCCAGCTGAACTTTCCTTACATTTTCTTTATATTTTCCTTGCAAGTTCCGCCTCATATTTCCAAGTCATCATTCCAATTCTCCCTGAACAATTCCCTTTTCCCAAAGTCTTGTTTTCCTGTGCATGCGCATAAATTTAACACTGTAATACCAGGCACTGCTCTCGCAGCAAATGGTCTGCATGGTCCTTCTCAGTACTAAGAGTAGGGTAGTCTGGAACCAGTAAAATAAAAATGGGCAAGAAAAAGAACCCGTGCCTGCTGAGGCTGTGAAAAGCAGGGGTGGATACCCCGTGAGGCAGAAACACAGCACTCCAAACCCTTGGTTGCAACACAATCTTAACTCCCTTCAGGTCTAGAGTCTCGCTTTAAGAACAAGTCAAGCTACATGCGCTACAGCTGTGAATGCAGAATACGAAGCTATCTGAGAGAGGTAAAATTTCTCCTGAAGTAATTTTCAAGCTGCCCATAAAAATGATTCTCTGACCATATAGATATATAAAAAACACCGTTACAGTGCAACTGATTGCAGAAAACAGCCCCAGGCTGCTGTAGGCACCAAGTAATAACTGTGGGTTTGTTCTTTTCCCACTCCCCTAGGTTAGTAGTTTTATCCCAAATGTTCATCCTACAGCAAGAGATTTGTACAAAGGGATAATTGACCTGATGTCAGATAAACTGAAGTCTGTGAAGTACAACGGGTGCTACTTCGACAGAAGAGAGGAGGAGGCAGCGCGCCTGTGCACTGCGGAGGGGTGGTTCTCCTGTCAGGCAAGTAGAGCCTCAGTTCCAGCAGCAGCACAACTTGGGATGATGGTAATGGTTCCTTGGGTGCTATTGAAGGGAAGGATTGCGTTCGGGGGGTGATGTCAGAGCGTGTGTGGTCTCTGGTTGGGCACAGCGGGCGGAAGGACAGCGCTGGGGTGAGGAGCCGTGTGCTTTCATCGCAGCCCTCTTGTTTTACAGGGCCCCTTTGACAGAGCCGACTGCCCGTGTAGGCATTCTATCAACCCCTACAGCAACAGGGAGAGCAGAATCCTCTTCAGTACCTGGAATCTGGACCACATGTACGTATAAAGTCTTAATCCAAATGTACCTGATAAAAGGTGCTTGGGTGCTTCTGTAACATACAATCCTGAAGGCAGGTGATAATGTCATCTCTCGTTAGCTGCTTTATTCTGTTCAGATTTCCTTTGTATGAAAGCACAGCCCTGACCACCTTATCCATCTCCTTTCAGACCTGCTCTTGGGTGTTGTGTCCTTGGGAAGCAAACGGGATTGGCCAGACTGATTTCCTCAGGAAAAAAAATAAACCCTAAACATCATTTATGGCAAAAATAGTTCAGATTCTGTCTGGCTCTGAAAGGAAGTTGGTGATTTGATTATTAGGAAAAACCTTTTGATGGCAATATTGTGTTCTCTTTTGTGTTCAAAGAATAGAGAAGAAGCGTGTCGTTGTCCCAGAGCTGGCAGAAGCTGTCAAAACACGCGACGGAAGAGAAGTGAACTGGGAATACTTTTATCAGCTGCTGTTTACTGTGGAGAATTTAAAACTTGTCCATATTGCTTGCCATAAGAAAACCAATCATAATCTCAGCTGTGACAAAACTAAAATTTACAGGAAAAGGAAGCAAACACAGGAGATTTCATAGCGCTGTCTTTGGAAGTGACCCCTATTTTCCAAAATCCTGTCACATGGAGCATTTTTAAATAGCTCCGATTTCTTAAACAACAATTTATTGAGGAGTCCCTGGCAACAGAGACACAAGTAATTCAACCGCGCTCTCTCAAAGTCTAAGTTCATATCGTGCCTAAGTCCTCTCTCCTGTGTCCTTACTGCATGCCTTCCTTGGATCCCGTGGTGTTAAGTGTGAGAAAATAGAGCTGGGAGCCAGGGTACGAACGTGAGGCCGGAGGCTGGTGCCAGTTACACCCTGCGATCTCTCTTGCCCTGACAAAGGCAGGCCCAGGACTCAGTGCAGAAATGAAACGGGGACAAAGCATTTCCTAAGAACCAACCTGAGTTCACCTTTCTCTGAGCAAAGAATACTTGAGGATAACTGCTCTGCTCTGTGCCTTTCCAGGGAGAAAACCACTGTATTCCACATGTGCCAAAGGGCAATTCCATGACAGGGCTGCTGCCTCTTTTGTACCATCCACCGCCGCTCTATTTCCTGCTGCTTTACGCGTGCATTTCCGAGAAGGAAGCACAAGGCCCTCCACCTTTGGTCTTGGCCGTCTTCTTTCCCACTGAGTTCCCTCCCCTTTCAATCAGTTTCTGCCTCTTCAGCTCCAGTTTGCTTGATGCAACACAAGCAGTGGGACTGTACAATCACGTTTACCTGCCTCTTCAGAGAATTGCCTTTTTAAAACACTTCCTACCTCAGGAAACAAAATACAAATACAGAATTTTTAATTTTTTAAATATCAACTGATCACAACTGGATTTTTAGGGACTGCCAATAACCTATGCATTTTTTACAATAAAAGAATTTCCACCATCTTTCTGTGTGTGTGTGGAGGCAGAGTACAAGAGTGTTTGATCAGGTGTAACGGAGCTTGGCTGGTACAGACTGGAAAGATGGAGCACAGGGAATGTGTTCAGGAATGGAGCACAGTTACTGCTCTGTAAATAACTTCTCTCCAGGGGAGAGCCCTGTTTTCCCTGTGCTGCTGCTTCTCTTTCTTTCAGACCAGTATTGCTGTGAGCCATAACTTACTCGGAAATGTGAGAGCCTTGTTACAGAGGAACTGTTTAAACAACAAACTCAATGTGAAAAGTAAACGGATGCATTTTCCACACAGGATTTCTGACTCCAATGTACTGAATTGAGCCCGTGAGCCTTACTGAGCGCACCCTGTCAGTAATCAATGTAGAAACGGTGCTGTTTGACAGAGGGGAAGGCACCACAGCCACGATTCTGATGGCAAATGCGATGTCATCTGTACAGCACACATTCTACCAACTGAAAACCACCCTTTTTGCACAGTGCTGAAATGAATGTCTTGTGTGTGAAAACATACTTGCTAGAGAGACAGTAGAAAATATGGCATTTGAGGCAAGCTGGGAGAGCTGCTCCATGATGGAGTTGTGCTAAAACCCATGAATATGCTATTAAAATACTCGATTTTTCTGCGTTGGAGGGAAAAGGAGCCAAGAAATATGGTTGATAGAAACAATGCATCAGCTGGAGTGGAAATGTGAATAAATTACATGTCATACATATGCAGTGTGTTTGGCTTACAACTCCCAAATGTTTCACAGACTATAGCTGCAGAAATTAATATTTATTTAAACCATCTGCTGATAACATTTTCTAGATATTTTTAGACGTGTAGAAGAAGCTATTTATAACAATAAAGATCTGGAAGTTTATTGCATAGTCACACTTTCAAAGAAGTGTTATCATAAACACCGGGTGAGTTTACAGTTCCTGAGATCAGCTGGGGTCATGCATTATTTCCTAAAAATGCAGGCTAAAGTAACAAATCTAGTGGCCTGACCCCATATTCTTAGCAGCTGATACTTGTTTGGGTCTAACACTGAGACCCTGTATCACCACCCATGTGTCTGTTTAGAGAATTCCTATTCCTAACCCATGGAATTCACCTGAAAACACTGCACAAGTGTTCCAGAGCTGTTTGAAAAGGGAATGTGCTTACACGGGGCTGGTGGGAGAGGGCAGCGCTCAGGTTCACGTGGTGATTGTGTCTGAGAACTGACATGCAATAAAAACGTGAGATCAGCTCAAGCTGACACCCATGGTTTTAGTTTTTGCCACCAGAACCGCATTTTAGAGGTTTAATTGGTTCTGGTGTCAGTGTAAACAGTGCAATGTGACTTGCACACCAGAGGCTGGTGCTTCTCTTTGTGACCAACCACCTGCGTTACCACTGGGTGCCACAATGCCAGACACTGCAGAATTAAAAGGAAAAGGACCTCATTCCAACACAGTTTGTTTGGCTATTTTTAAAAAGGAACGAGACAAAATGTTCACCCAAGATATGGCCTCAAATTTATCCAAAAGCAATGAGAACTTCTGTTTTCCCTGTATTTTTTTCTTAAATACTACTGATAAATTACGATTTATTGACAAATGACTGAAAATTCAGTCTTTCCCCAGGTAACTGTGGGAAAACTGTACCTGCCAGCTCCAGAACAACTGGACCAGTTCTCTCTGAGAAAAGGCAAACACAGACACCTGGTGTCAGTGGCACAGCCAGCCACCGTAACGTCGTACAAAGAAAATGAGAAAAGGTTTCATTTGTTTACAGTTTGTTGTTAGACAACATCCTCTTCCTCCTCCTCCTCCTCCTTTGCAATGAAATGCAGCTTTCTGAACTCCCGCCTGCTCATCGCTGTCCTCAGATGTGCAACTGCTGGGACATCCTTTAAGAGAGATGAAATCATTCAGGGAAATCTGTTACAGCAAATATCAGACCTCCAGCCTCTGCAGTGGGTCACACACTTCCACATCGGATACAGGAGGCAGCACCACGCACCTCCGCACTCGGGAGCGGTGGCATAAACCCACAGCTAAAGCGGAGGAGCTCCGAGGGAGCCTGCCTGAACCAGTCACAGCTCATGTTCCAAGGGAGGGCTGGTATTCCCTCTGCAGGCTTGAGCAGGATTCAAAGAGGTGGAAGTGCTCCACAAAGGAATCCTGATTACTCCTGCTAAATACTCACCATTCTCATAGAACCCCCAAAAGGAGAAGGCATCGCTTGCCCAAAGTTATCCAGTCGTAAAGGCAGCCCTGGGATTTGAATGTAAAGCTCTGGCCCTTGATCCAAAAGCAGAGGTCACCAGAAACCAGTTTCCATTCCGAAGATTTACAATAATCATGATTAAGAACCAGGGACCAGTGAAAAACTATTTTGACAGAACAACAGGGTCTTTATGAGTAAAACTATCTGCCTTATGGAACTGGAATAAACATCTAAACAAGAAAGATCTCACATCTGAAATTAGCATGCCTTGGAAATTAATTTAATCTCCAAGACAAATAATTCTGCCTAGGGGACAGGGATATGACTCCAGACAGATTTTCCTACAGTTTTGCAGCAAAACTGCTTCTGTTCGAGGATGCAAGACTGAAGTGGGACAGAACTGCATGTTTAGAGTGAACAGAACGGCATCACCTTACCTGGAGGAACCCGACGTCTCCAAAGAACCGGTCCACTGGCATTGGCTGGTTGCTGTCCTCATCCAGGAAAGCGCTGTGGTCTGGTTGTTCCGGCTTCTTTGGAAGAGCTGCTTCCTTCGAGCTGGACCCATCGGAGCGTTCGCTCCCACCGCTGCTCTCCTCTTCGCTGCAGGCACCGCTCTGCAGATCTTCAGCACTGTCCATTTTTGGTGAGGCACTGCCTGATTTCACTGCACGTGGCTCGAGGGAAACGTTCTGCTCCTTTTGCTGTTTGGCTTCTTTATTTTCTGGAATGCTTTCACCTTTTTTCTGTTCAGTTATATTGAGGTCTCCTGGGTATTCTGAACGTTCATGCCCATCAGATGTTTTAGGAGTTTCCCCCAATGCCGCAAGGTTTTCACTTCCACATGGAAGTTGTTCCAGTTCGGATTTTACAGGACTGCTTTTTTCACATTTTAGCCTCTTCAAGGGCCGCTTGTCGGCTGCTTCGTATGAAGAAGACTGTTATAAAAAAAGATAAGATCCTAAATCTTACTTAAATAAATATCAAATCACCAGATCTCTCTAGCTGCAAGGTGGGGTGTGGAACCGCAGGGCACCCTCACACCAGCCACTCATCAAGGACTGCACCTTCATCCGCTGCCGCATCGCTAAGGAAAATAATTAATAGTGCCCATGAAAAGGAGAGAGGAACGATGGCTGGCACAGCGTACGGCCCGGCACAGGGTGAAACACTTCTCAGGGTGCGAGTCACTGCGCGAGGCTCCCTGCTGTGTGCCTGTCCTGTCCCCGCGGGGACGCTGCGGGCAGAGGGGCTGTCACCCACAGCCCGGCACCTGCCGGCCTCCCGATGGGAATGGATCCCATTGGGAACGATTTCAAATGGGAGTGACTCTGAATGGGAACGACTCCTAATGGGAATGGCTCTGAGCACGAATGGCTCTGGGTGGGAATAATTCTGAATGGGATTGACACTGAACAGGAATGACTTCCAACAGGAACAACTCTGAGGAATGGCTTCAAATGGGAATGACTCCAAGCAGGAATAGTTCCGAATGGGAATGGTATCAAACAGGAATGACTCCCAACAGGAACGACTCCAAGTGGGAATGGCTTTGAACAGGAATGACTTGGAGCAAGAGTGATTCTGAGTGGGAATGGCTCCGAATAGGAATGAATCCAAATGGGAATGACTACCAACAGGAATGGCTCCAAACAGGAAGGGCTCTAAATGGGAACAATTCTGCGCAGGAATGGCTCCCAGTGGGAACGACTCCGAACAGGAATGACTCTGAATGGAAATAACGTTGAATAGAAACGAGTGACTTCTAACAGGAATGGCTCCTCGCTGGCCCCGTAACAGGGGGCAGGAAGGCAGGAGAGGCACAATATCTCAGCTCCCCGGGCGATTCCCGCACGGCGCCGCTCCCGCTGTCGATGATAACCGGCACCCCCGCCCTCACCCCCGGCCCCGCTGCCTCTCCCCCGGCCCCGACCTCCCTTACCGGGCTCGACGTGCGCTCCTGGCCGCGAGCCGGCGCTTCCCCCACGGCTACCGGGCGCTCGCCCTCCGGGACCCCCTTCCCCCGCCGCCTCCGCTGCCCTAGGAGCGCTGCGCCCCCCGCCGCCGCCATCTTGGGGAGGAGCGGCTACGGCCACGGCCATCTTGGGGAGGGCAGTGCGCCCCCGCCGCCATCTTGGGGAGGGCAGTGCGCCCCCGCCGCCATCTTGGGGAGGGCAGTGCGCCCCCCGCCGCCATCTTGGGCAGCGTCGCAGCCCGCGCGCGCCATCTTGTGGAGCCCCAGCCCCACACCCCGGGGCTGCTTTACCTTAAAATAAGCTTTAGAAAAAGTGAAAACACAGCTTGTTTCCAGATCTCCCCGATGGGCTGTTGCCTAGGGGGAAAAAAACCAAAGAAATTCTGCCCGCTCGCTGTACCATTTCTAAACGTTGTACCCTCGTCCTGGCGCAGCGCTGGCTCCCACCTCAGATGCGCGGGGTGGGGGATTGTTATCCAGAGGTACCTCTCTGTTGGGGAGCAAATTGTGTCAGTAACTCAAATCCCTCCCTAACTTCAAGGACTCTGCCGACAGCAAGTGGATTTCTGCGTGGCAAAGCAGCCTTCCAGTTCCTAAAGGGAGCTACAGGAAAGCTGGAGAGGGACTTTTTAGAAAGTCATGTAGTGACAGGACAGTGGGGGAACGACGGGACCCGAGGGAATGGCAGGAAGATGCCAGGGGAGGGTTAGGTTGGAGATTAGGAAGAGGTTCTTCACCCAAAGGCTGGTGGAGCACTGGAACATCTCCCCAGGGAAGCAGTCACAGCCTGACAATATTCCAGAAACATTTGGACAATGCACTCAGACACACGGTGTGAGTGTTGGGGTTGTCCTGTGCAGGCACAGGAGTTGGACCCGATGATCCTTGTGGATCCCTTCCAACTCAGAACATTTCTGTGATTCTATAATGGCTTTAAACTGAAAGACAGTAGACGTAGATTGGACCTGAGGAAGAAATTCTTCACTATGAGGGTGGGGAGGCCCTGGCCCAGGTTGCCCAGAGCAGTGGTGGCTGCCCCATCCCTGGAGGTGTTCAAGGCCAGGTTGGATGGGGCTTTGAGCACCCTGGTCCAATGGGAGGTGTCCCTGCCCATGGCAGGGGCTTTGGAACTAGATGGGTTTCAATCCAAACCATTCCATGATTCTATGATTCTTATTTGCACAGCGTGCGCTGAGTCTTTATTGCATAAGAAAGTTGCTTTTCCTTCCCCACGTAAACATCTGCCTACACACTACCCAGTGCTGCGACCAAATGCTATTCTGGAGAGATACAGAAACATCCCCGAGGTAAACAAACACAACACTCTAGAGATTATGGCAGGGGATTGGTACTGAATGATCTTCAAGGTTCCTTCCAACCACAATCATTCTGTGATTCTATGAAAGCAGCCCAGCACCTGGTTTTGAGTTCATAATTATCCTCCCTTCGTTACAGGGGCAGGTGAGGTAGCACGCTTGCCAGTTTTGAGAAGTTGTAGGTACCGCATGCTCTGATGGTCCCTCAGAGGAGGGACGGCAATGTCCACTGTGATGGAGCCCAGGGGCTTCATCCATCACAGTAAATACAGTTCATTCTTCTTTAATTCAGCGCCTTGAGCACCCTGTGGAGATTTTCATAACCCCGTCCAGCTGAGGGCACAGGAGCTTGTTTCTATACAGCAGCCTTCAATGCTCTGGCTCAAAACAGAGCTGTACCACCAGCCTCAGTGGTCTGAGGATGTTACCTCTGCTCCTCAGTCCACCTGAGCTGACAAAGTGCTTGTCCATTCATCCTTGTCTTAAAAAACACCACCAACAAATTCAATTGCAGAAATCAGTGGCAAGACTGTATCTATGGGCATACTCAAGTAAGACTTTTTTTTCTCAACAGCAGTAAAACCGCGGCAGTTTGGAGAAAGGCCTGATATGTTGTTCTGCAATTTCTCTCGGTGCTCAGGGGTCCTTCTGTGCTTTGTTCTCTGGCTGAGATAATTCATATTCTCCTCCAAAAGCTTTTCAACCGCTCCACTCTCGCAGTGTTGTTGCTTGCAGCCACTGAATACAGATGATTGTTTTTATTAGGCAGTGAAAACTTACACTGTCTCGTAAACAGAAGAGGACTAGAGCTGGCTGAAGAGCAGCATTTCTGCAGCTGGAAAACTTGGTTGATGTTTTAATTTCCGCAATGAACTGAAAATAGTAAGAAAATTTTAGTTTTGAAAATGTGAATAGATACTTTCCACAACACTATATTTCTCGTTCTTTATGTTGCGTTGTAAAGTCAGCGTGCATACACGAGCAGTGAGGGCAGGGCTGGCTGAGCCCCGAGCAGCCTCGTGTGCTTCCATAACCCCGCACGGACACAGCTCCCACTGCAGGGCAGCTCCTGCAGGTGGACATACAACCACAAGCTCTTCAGATGATGTGGCGTCGCCTCCAACACTTCCAAGGGACAAAGCATCATGTGCAGATGATGTCAGGATGCCAGGGCTCCCATGCAGAACTTCTGTGCTGTGGTCACCACACTCTGCCCTGTAACCACATTGCTTTGTGGAGAAGGGCTGGGAAGTGCACAGCTGCAGATGTTGTTGCATTTTCTGGAATATGGCTGATCCTGCTCTGAGAAAACAAGTGTGTGATGCAGAGAGCACCCCGGGAGAGGCGAGCGGGAACACGGGTCCCCTCGAGACCACTCCGCATCTCAGCAGCCAGCAGAGTCTCCCGAGTGACTTGAACTGCCACACAGGGACTGTGAGCAGCCGAGGAGCCCTTAAAGAGAGCCACAGCAGCACAAACATTAAATTCACATTTCCACATAAAAGAAGGCTTATTTTCAACACTATTAAAAAGTGGTTTTTATTAGAATCTGTTGTCTAAGCAGGCAGGCAAGCAAAAAAAGAGATTTTTGTGGGCTTGCTCATCCTCATTTTTATGAAAGCTGGCGGGCATAAAGCAGCAGCTGATGAGCTTATTGAGCAGGAAGGGAGGTTCAGGCTGTGAAACTCGATGTGTAAATTAGCTTCTTGCAGCACTTGTCCCCGTGCCTGTCACTTTCTCCAGTGTCCCTGTCTGTTATAATCCTCCCAGTTCATTTGGCTAAATGTCGGTGACATGCTAGGACAGCAGCCAAAACCTGTGTCGCCTGCAAACACGCTGGCTGTTAACTGTAGAGAGAGGTGTCTGACAAACGGGAGAGTCCTCCGGCAGGAGCACTCGCTGGCCTTCTCCTGCTCTGGGAAGGTTATTTTTAGTTAAGGTGGCTGAATTGTGTTTCATTAGCAGCACCTGGGGAGGGCGCAGGAGGAGGATCCTCTCCTAAGAGCTGCCTGGACCACACTGGCACCTTCCTGCTCGCTGTCTTCTCAGCCTCCTCGGCAAAGCGAGCGCCAGCAGTGCAGGTCAGGCTTCTGCTCAGGATTTGACAACACAACTTTTTAGCTGTTCTCCCCTGTCAAACCCTGTTGTCACGCCAGCTCGGGTAATGACAGTGGATATCAAACCGCAGATTTGAGGCTCCCAGAGGCAGTCTCCTGGATGTTTCTGAGGAGCTGATGTCCCAGCTAGGACTGAAGCACTCAAGGGATCTGCATCCCTCTGATGCAGCAGTCCTGGACACAGCAGTCTGAGATGCCTTTGCACCACTCAGCTTGAATCAGGCCTTCATTTTCATTGCTGAGGAGCATTCACACCAGGAACTGGAGAGCCCTGACACGGAAATCATAGGGAATTTATGATACATAATGCAACTTTACGCTTGCTGTGTCAGAAATCTCTCTTTGAGCCTTATTTTGGATTTCTTTCTAGTATCTTATCAAGAACTAAACGGGGAAAGTCAACATCTGAAGAAATTAATTAACATAACCAAGTAGAGTACACAGGCTTTGTAAGAAAGAGCAGCAAAGAGAAAAGCTATGAAATTCAATAATGAAAATCCTTAGGGGACATCTGAGAAACAGCGAAACAAGTCATAGAATCACAGAATTGGTTGGAAGGGATCTTAAAGCCCATCTAGTTCTACCGCCCTCCTATGGACATGGACACCTCTCACTGGATGAGGGGGCTCAAAGCCCCATCCAACCTGGCCTTGAGCAGTGAACTCAGTGCACTTGATCTGCCCAAGTTTTCTGTCCCTTCCAAACACCTTAATTGCTTTGAGCAGCATTGATTTTTAAAGTGTTTCACAAAATGCCAATGAATCTCTCCCACAAAGCATCGCACGGACACCAAAGCGTTACCTTTGCTCCAGGAACCATGAGTTGCACCAACTCATCCCAGTCGTTAAAGGCAGAACAGCAGTTTAAGGAAATCTTTCCCTGGCTTACTGCAACAGTCGCTGCAGCTGTAGCCGTGCAAACAAGGATGCTCTCCCCACCGGTTTTCGGCCCCGCGTTGGTGCAGGGATCCGGTTTTCATTGACACCGAATTCACACCGGAGTCCCCAGCCGCTCCCGCCGGGCGCTGGGGGGCGCGTTCTGCCTGGTTTCTCTGCCTGGGGACCCCGGGCTGCTGTGTTTGGCAGCTCTGGCAACCTGCGCTTCTCAGCTAGCGAGGATCTTGGGAACAAGCAGCTTCTCCCTGTTCCCTCCCGCCCAGCCCTGCCTTTTCTCTTTGCTGGCTGGAGGGGTCTGAGCCGCCTGTCCTGGCATCGCCTCCCTGCCCTGGCATTATCATAAAAACATAGAATCATGGAATCATTAAGGTTGGAAAAGACCTCTTGGATCATCCAGTCCAACGGTCAGCCCAGCCCCACCGTGCCTGCTAAACCATGTCCCACAGTGCCACATCTACAAGCTTTTTGAACCCCTCCAGGGATGGAGACTCCACCACTGCCTTGGGCAGCCTCTACCAGGGCTTAACCACTCTCTCAGTAAAGACATTTTTCCTAATATGCAATCCAAGCCCCCCTCCCCGCCCGCCACAACTTGAGGCCATTTCCTCTCATCCCATCAGTTGTTACTTGGGAGAAGAGCCCAACACCCATCTCACCACAACCTCTTTTCCAGGAGCTGCAGAGAGCCATGAGGTCTCCCTTCAGCCCCCTTTTCTCTAGACTAAGCAGCCCCAGGTCCCTCAGCTGCTCCCGGAACCCCTGGGCTCCAGCCCCTTCCCTTCTCCAGACACATTCCAGCCCCTCAAGGTCTTTCTTGTTCTGAGGTGCTCTAAACTGAACCCATGATTTGAGGTGCAGCCTCACCAGTGTCAAGTACAGGGGGACAATCACTGCCTGGCTGTCAGGGGCACAAGATGGGAACAAGGCTGAACTCCACCCAGACTTTGAGTCCAGGGCATTATTTGCCTCGTTAGAGTCAATAAAGGCACGCTCTCCCTCTGCCCTATAGGTGCCTGCACACATCAGGCTTGCCCAGCCCTAGCTGGATTCTCTGCCATTCATAGGTCACATTTTGGTAAATGTTGTAGATTATTTACTGTTGTTTCTTTGGGAAGATTAAAAATGCTTTGAGTAAATGAAGCTTTGTCCCTTACACACCTGACAATGATAGAAGAGGCTGTTTTACACAAGGCTCATTAAAAATAAACCCACAATGTTGGTTTCAGCAGCTCAAATTGCTTGAGCCAGTGTAATGGGATAAATATTTGATGGTGAAGTTTATTAAATTTCCACCACTATTATGTCGCTGCTAAAAATATAAAGGATTCTTTGAAGCCTGCTGCTGGTTTCCACAAGGAGATGGCTGGAAACCCATCTCAAAACCCACCTGCAGGGATTGCTTTGGGGATGGGAATGAATGCTCTTCTTCCCTCTATTGTCTGCAGGAAATAGCAAATCCTTTCTGCTCCCCTCAGAATTAGTCCCTGCTAGCAATGAGAGAGCAGCACAGGCCAGGTCTGCGCTGCTGGGAAAGCATCCTGCTCCGATGAGGAGTTACAGCCACCAGGGACCTGTCCGGCTTCACCACTGCTGCCAGGAGCAAGGCAGGGGAGCGTCCTGCAGGAAGGTGGCTTCAGGGTGACTGCTCTCCGATGTTTATCGGTTTTGAAGTCTTCCTACCTCTCAGCATGTGCAGACTCAGGATCGCGTTCATCTCCTGTCCCCGGCTTCTTCGCTTTGCAGCACTTTGCTTCGACAGCAGAACGGAGCGGAAACATTGTGGACGACAGGGAGACACAGAGACCCGAGACGTGAATGCCTGCACATGCTCCCACATCTGGGCTTCCAAGGCAGCAGCAAGCAGTGCCTGAAGGCGACAGAGCCCGGAGCAGCGCCCTTGGGAGGGACACGGCACGCGCTGCCTCGGAGCTGGGGGCGTGGGGCAGCAGCTCTGCCAGCCCTCACGGCTGCACTGGTTGTCTTTGAGTGACACCACAGGGAAATCTAAAAGGACTGAAAATAGAAGATCACCAGGATATTTTTAAATTCTGATTTTACGAAATTTTACCTGATTTCATTACATTAACAAATGTCTTTAAACCCAGCTCGAGATGAGACTTAGGCCCACACGACTGTCAAAGCCCCATCCTGATGTGTTGCTCTGTGAGCTAATAGCACAACCCCTGTCAGAGCGCAGTGGCAGGCTTCGCAGTCCTGAGTCTATAAATATTTCCATTTGCCTTTGAAATGATTGCTACGCAGTGGCACTCTCCCTCTCTGTCACATAATTAACTCTTGCTCATTTTCCATCATTTATCTTATGATAATTCCCTACATGCAGTTTATAAAAGCCTCAAATTTAATTCTTGGCTCACCGGTTCCTGGGCAGATGGATGACATCTCCCAGGACAGAGCTGGCCCAAGCAGAGGTGCGGTCCCTGTTGGTGATAATCACTCTGAGATGGAGAAAGCACTGGGCCAGGTAACACCTTCTCAGCAGAGCCAAAAGCCATCAGCATTTCCCTCAAGAGACATCTTTTTCCCTGGTACCTTACAGGAGGGGGAGTTTAAGCCATTCCAGGAATGTGGCACAGATCAACAGCTCCCCAAATTAAAAAGGATAGTCATGGCTGAGGCACCCTAGAGTGGGACTATGGGAGGGGCTGCTGAGGTCAGTCTCTTGTCCAGTCTCACAGTCTCCTTCCAGAAGAGGAGCAAGCTTCAGCAGAAAAGCACTTGGATTTCTTTTTCTTCCCCTCCATTACCAATGCCAGAGGTTACTTGTGCAGAGCTGTAACTGTACCTCAGAGAAGACCTTCTACCAGTGGGGATCCTCAGGCAGCATCTATCTCAAAAGAGCAGGGAAAAACAATCAGAGGAGACATGTTCTGTTCATGCAACAGCAAGCAATATTGTACCATTGGCAGGATTCATGCTAAGACAACTGCTCCAGTGTCCTAGAGTGCCGTGTGTGTGTGCACATTCATTCCAGCTGGGGACTTCAGTGCAGCAGGAGCGATTCCGTTATCAGCCCTGCGAGGCCCCGGTAATGAAGCCGGATCTTCATTACAATCTGTTGAAGTATTTTCTCCATGCAAATGTGCCTCCATCAAGAAATCGCTGATGGGTCTGCTGTGCACTGACTCTTTTGGAGCAGTGGTTTTTCCCAGGGGGGAGCTCTGTCATGCAGTGCCGCAGCACTGAAGTCCTCTCCCAGCTGTTTGCAAGGTCGGCTGTGCCTTCCCATCCGCACCACTTCCGTACTGTAAGAAAAATGAAGTGAGACTGTCCCAGCACTGTCCAGGTGTGCTGTTTGTGCTTCAGACAGAGACTAATTAACCACTACGTGGACAAGGACTTCAGCTGGGAGTTCTTTTGCAAGCACCAAGGTGCTGGGGCTCTTTGCTGTGTGCACTGACAGTGCTTAAGGCTTGATCAGATCAGAGTCAGAATTAAAATAAAATCAAGGATGAAAGCTGAGAAGTGTTCCAGTAACACAAATGCTGTCACAGAGCTATAAACTTGGCTGCCACATCTTTCTGTCCCTCTCCTGGCCTCCTTCCTCACCCAGGCTGGGTGCGTAGCAATGCAGGCTGCTTTCTGAACCCAGACATTGGCTGTCTGAGCACCCAGTGCCCAGCCAGGAGCCCCAAGCCCTCCCGGAAGCAGCGTCTCCAGCCGGGGGTTCACAGTGCTCACAGTTGCTCTGCTCGGGGGCTGCCCCACACGCAGCAGGGATGCAGCACTCGGAGGCAGCCATTGTAACTCTGCTCCTCTCAGACTCTGGTAAAAGTTTGTACAGTACAGTTTCTTCTTCCTGTATGCCTCGGGTCTTCTTCACTGAGTAGCCCTTCCTGGGTATCCTTTTCAGCTAAAAATACCTGTTCCTCAGATGTCCGTGTGGTGGCCAGAAGCTGTGGCTGCCATACCAGGGTGTTATTTGGACACTTTGATTTGCTGCGAGGACACACGAATAGAAAACCACCAATGAATAGAAGAATAAATCTATATGTTCCTTGCTGTCACTTCCAACTAGAAAGCAAAGCCGGCAGCTCTCGCTCTTTGGGGAACCTGAGATTATTTGGACAAAGGTTTCCCCATGGATAGCACACTTGCAGGAACAAAGAAGTAGGGTTCACAGTAGGAACAAGTGTCCTACAGCCGGTGTGATCAAAAGCAAGCCCTGAAACAGTGTGTAAACTGGGTTAGGTAGGAGAGATTTAACAGCTGTCGGGCTGCACAAGAAATGTATTCAGATAGCGGGTTTTGAGAGAATTTAAACAAGCGTTAGCTCTGTCACTTCCAGAGACAACTGGTGCAGGCAGACAAACTGCTCTGTCTGCAGACAACGGCAGCGTTTAAGGAGAAGCGACTACAATGTACGTGGCTGTGATTTTGTCATCCTGCTTAACAGGGAAAGAAACCGAGTTCCCAGGCAGTGCTCAGAAAGGCGATGGGGAACTTACCCTACGGCTGCCGTCACAGCCTCCTTGTGTGTCCATGCGCTCGCCGAGGCTCCTCATTGCTTCTTTAGGTCCTGCTGAAAAGGAGCCACAATGTCACCAAGGACTTCTGCTCTTGCACTTAGGTTGGTGCATTTTGGTGTCAGAAGTGTTTCAGGGTAGATTTTAGGGTTAAAAGCAGCAAATGGTGGAGCTCTGCCACCCACCCTACTCTGGCTGTGGGAGCAGCTCTGTCTTCCAAGGTAGTGGTGCTGTTCCATGGACCACCTGTACCATCTCCTGGATGCAAGCAGACTTCTCTCCACTGGCGTCAAAGCCAGCAGAGCTGCTCCAGCACTGGCCCTTCACCATCCAGTGTCCATGTCCGGGTGGTCCTCTCGGCAATGGATTTCTTACTGCAAGGGAAAGAAATGCTGTGCCCCACATTGCTCAGCGCAGAGCTCAGCGCCAGCTGCTTCTTCCCTTCAGAACTCCCCAGAGGGAAGTTTCTGTGGCCCAGAAGCCCAAAGGCATGCCATTTCCTTTGCAGGGAAACATATGAATTCTTCAATTTCGTCTCTACGCTCGGTAACCAGGGAAGGAAAAACCCCTTCAGAAGTGCCTAGGTTGCATCTTTGGGAAACAAAAATGTACAGGTGTGCACTGCCATCAATATTGCAGAGGGGAGTTTATTAGATTCCACTAACGTGGCAACTGCTGCATTATGGGTGCCTGAGCCCTTGGAAGGGAGCCAACCACCAGCTTCCCAAAGAATGTTTTATTGCCATGGCACGGTGCTGAGCAGGGATCCTTCTCCTCCAAGCAGGGATAGCTGGGCGGCAGGATGAGAGGGGCCACCCCAGTCAAGTGGAAGCAATTCTTTCTTCTGTCGTTTAATCCTCTTCCCTCCCCTTGATACGCAGTTTATTTAATTGCAGAGACAAGATGCATTTCTTTCTTGAGGGATTGTGGGAGAATATTTGTAATCCAGGGGCTGTAATTGAACGCAGTAAAAATAATTATACTTCTCTTCATTAATATGTCTTAAAGCTCATTACAAACTATTTTTGTGCCAGCATCTTTGCCAAATCCCTACAGGGTTAGAGATAACTTTATATTCCATTACAGCAGCAACTTCAGAGAGTTGCAGGGTAGCAGCAATAGCCGAAACCATTAGCTTGATGTTAGGGCGAGGGAAGCCCGGCCCTCAGTGGTTCCAGTTGGCAGGGGGCTGCCCTAGGAAGAGACCCCCAGGCTTGCTGTCCCCTCAACCCATAGCACCCTCACAACTCCCCACTTCATCCAAACCAGGGATTTTCTGAGCAGGGACCTCTTTTACATATGCTCACCGCAGCCTGAAAACACCGTTCCAAGCCAAGTAGTGAATAACAGCACCAAATGTCTTGCTTGAATTCCCATCTCCATAGAAGAGGAGCCTTTCTGGAGCTGTGAGGCATCTCTGGGTTTTTCTGGGCGCTGAAATGCAGATGAGTGCTGGAATATGGCTGAGCTGTCCTCATGCAGCGCACAGGCAGCAGAGACTGGGACGCGCCTTCGGCATCGCATACCCCGAGGAGCGGGTCTAAAAGCAGATGCTTTTCAGTACAAGGGTGCCTATTCCACATCACAAGTCTGTGATTAAGATGAAAAATTCAAACTCATTTTACTTAGACAAGAGATGGGAGGGACATAGAGCATTAAGATGTTCCAAACTCACAAATCCCATTAACGCTGAAGTGAGGTTCCCGGTTTGCAGAAGGAAAACATTCCTTAGGTTTAAGATGATTTGAAGCCCCTCTCTGGTGCGGGGATGCTGCTCTTTCAATATTTAAGCTCAGTCCTTGAGACACGCGAGTTATCTAACATTCATTACCCTGTTTATGCCAGCATCTTTGCTGAGTCCCCAGAGCGCCGGGGAGAACCATTTCCCTGCTCCAGCAACAGCACAAAGGTGCACGACTGCAATTACAGGGGAACATAACTTGACAGCTCTCCTGAAATCACAACGCTCCGTAAAGCAGCCACCAGCCCGGTGCTAAATTTGCCCAGACAGCAGCACGGCCAGACAATGAGGGCCTGGTGAGACCCACCAGAGCACGGAAGGTGCTGCTGAGCTGGCTTTTGGATGAAATAAAGTCCTCTTTCACCAGCTACCCAGGTCGTATCAGCTTCAAGAGATAAAAAGATATGAAAAAGGAGCAGAACAAGTGGCCGCAGCCACAATAGACTTCCTTTGAAGCCATTCTCCCTGGTGTGTGTGCACTTGCTCCCTAGATCTGAAAGTATTTGTCAAATGGATTCAATTAATTTTCTCCAACAACCATTACTGCTTTTCACTGGAAACTGTTGAGCTCACCCGTGACTTTTTAAGTTTTTATTGCCCAAAGAGCTCCTCTATCCAGCAGGCAGCACGCGCGGCTCTGAGTCCCAGGAGGGCTGCTGCAGGGGACATCCCAACCACCTCCAGTCTGCGGAGCTGTTACTCCTGGCCATGGGAGCGGAGCTGGATCATCAGCTCCAGGTGGAGCTCACAGCGACAGAAGAAAGCAGCTGAGAACCTGCTTAGCACGATGAAGTTAGGAGGTCTGAGTGGCAGGCAGAGATGTCTGGAAAACCATTTCTGTGTCCTGTTTTGGAGCAGAGCAAAGAAGAAGAGATGTCAATAGCCATCCTGGCTGCAAGGAGACCATTCCCTCCTCTCCATCGCCAAGATCCGTGGTCACAAAATCCTGGGATTTAAAGAGAGCCTGAAATCCCACAAAGAACATCAGAAAGCCCCAGCAGCAGTTGGCTTGGCTGGTGACAGCAGAGCACAGAGCAACTACTTGGAAATCATTTCTGCCTGTCTTGAAGCTACTTCTTGGCTGTGAGCGGCGAGAGCAGCGCAGATCTGTACGGGAGCCAGACATCTGGATTCAGACAGGCACAGCCTCGCCGAGCTGGTGCTTGTCATTTCCTTCTGAAGGGGCTGCAGAGGAGCACGAGCCACACGCCCTCTGTTCCTGCTGGAGCCTCCTCTTCTGCAGGTGAAACATTGCCAGGTGCTCACCTGAGGGACACGTACCCTAACCTGCCCTGTCCTGGTCCTGCAGAAAAGAGGATCAAGCCTCCTCAAAATGCCTGTGCTCACCACGCATGTGGTCTCCCATCTGTCTTTTAAGCCATTTACTTAGAAGATTTTTTTGCCTCTCAGTTTCAAATCTCCTTCCAAAACAGCACCTCTCCCTCAAACTGACTTGGATGTAAACGATGCAAATGCAGGAAGAAGTAATTAGTCTCTGGAGGCTGCAATTGGGATGTAAGCAATGAAATCATTGCACATGGGTATGATTCCACCTAAATAGGAAAGGACGAAATCCCCGAAGGGCAGGCTGGTTTGGGGAGGGGCGGGGGCTAAATCCCCGAAGGGCAGGCTGGTTTGGGGAGGGGCGGGGGCTATCGCTGCCAGGAGCTGCCACCCTTCTCATGCAAGGAAGTGCCTTGGATTTAAGCTGCCTCAAAGGCTTAAAGGCAGGAGGATGGGCTCAGGCTGACGCTCAGCAGCTCCCACTGACACATGCTGTTCCCATCTCCATCTGCTCAGCCCCATACAAATACACCACCCCTCAAAAACACCCAAATGCTTACCCTCCTCACTCTGGCATTTACCCCCATGGGCTCTGTGCTCCCGCAGTGCCCAACACCATCAGCTATTTCTGCTCTCGGCCACATTTCACCTCCAAGTCCTGAAAGCCCTCTCCCACCCTGGGCCGAGAGCTGCAGCTGCAACCAACTGGCTGGGCTCATATGCTCCAAATCACCCTAATGGCACTTCAGAAATGCAAATAAAAGTGAGATTATGATATTTTACGTAAATAAGCAATGTGGCAATCCCAGACTGACTTGGCCTGCCAGGGAAATTCGCTGGAGAGATATTAACATTGAAATATGTGAGTGTGTTTGCATGGAACATTTATTGTATAACTCTGGGCTCCAATAAAGGCTTGTATAAATTATTCATTTTGAAACTGAGATGAAATGCCAAAAACCCCACCCACCAAAGGACTGTGTTTATTACCTCCAAAGATCCAGTCTTCGTTAGTAACTCAGCTATTAAGACAGTGTGCAAGGTAATTATGAGTGGGAAATGT
Organism: Dromococcyx pavoninus; assembly: GCA_033558185.1. Lineage (NCBI taxonomy): Eukaryota > Metazoa > Chordata > Aves > Cuculiformes > Neomorphidae > Dromococcyx > Dromococcyx pavoninus. Next base: position 20,886 of record JAUMJL010000865.1, read on the forward strand.
GCAGTTACCCCCCCCCCCCCCCCGATGGCAGATGCCCACCAGGCTGCTCTGGGATGGTGCAGAACCAGATCCCTGCTTAACAAAGAGCTCGTGCCCGCTGTGCTCACCGAAGGGATGAGCCCGGAAGGCAAGCGAGTGCTTGCTAGAGAAAACCTCAGCTCGGGCAGCAGCGTGGCAAGCTCGGAGGGGGGGGCGATGTGTGGCCACCGCACTGTGGGAGCCTCAGGGTATCGCGTCCCCACAGCACCCACCACAGATGTGCCCAGGGAGGACGTGGACACCGCGGGACGTGGGCAGAGTGGGCAGAGGAGCGTGACCGCGGCACCGGGCACACAGCACAAGCGTTTCCCTGTACATATCTGCAAAAACACCCGGGTGGCAGTTGCCATGGCAACTCCTCTTTTTAAACACTGCTGTTAAATAGTGGCATTGAAGCCTCTGCGAGCATCACAGACCTCTGCGAGCATCGTCGCGGGAACCGCAGCCGCGGCAGGGGTACCGACCTGGCTGCTGCATGGGCTCGAGCTGCTCCCTGCCTGCCTGGCTGCGTCCCAGAGCTGTGTGGCGAGGTGTTACCACAGCCTGCTGCGCTTTCTGGAGCTGCAAAGCCAACATGAAGGATCCAGTTACCAATTGCAGTTGAAAATTACTTTTTTCCACCTCAAATGCCTGCAGCACCCACAGTCCCGAGGTGTAGCTGCAATTAGTCTTCCACACACCCCCTCCCTCCTCCCACCTTACGCCTTCCCTTTTGAGTTTCCAGGAGGCAAAACAAGGTGATGGATCATGGAGAAGAATTTGGGAGCTACTGCTTTCCTGATTTGAATGGAGAGGGTTGCAAGGACTCCCTTTTTGATGTGCACACAGCCTGCCCAGCCTCGCTTCTAGCCTTCTCACAGGAGCAGAGGGTGCTCCTTCAGCTTCCACACCACCAGTGCCCTTGCAGCTCCCCACGCCCCCCTCCTCCAGCACTGGGGCAAGTGGAGATCCAGAATCCTTCCTTACCCCTGCAGTTTTTTATAAGGTACATCTGAGGTTCATTAGGCCTCTCTGGCACCTGCGTTAACCCTCTCCTGCCCACTCCCGTTGCACAAAGGGTGGGATGTGGCACGCTCAGCTGGAGTGGCCAGGTGGAGCAGTTGGATGTCTCGCTGACTCCTCCATGTGCCAGCCCTTCCCTTGCAATGGGGGTTTTGTGCTGCACCAACCACATCAACAGCACCAACTCCAGCGCATGGTGAGGGAGTCAGGAAGCCACAGGTGCCAGTGCAGTCCTGAGACAATGGCCCTGCTGGCACCTGGCACTCAGGAACTGATATGGGAATCTGGTAACTTATATGGGAATGGCAGCAGCAAAGGTGCTTTATCTCTGTGTTAGCACCCCGCTGCTTGTATCCCATACAATTGCAAAGAATTCTCTACCATCTCTAACTTTCTTGTATCAGCAGCTGAGTCTGCCTGCAGCAGCATTTTATGGATCATGGGAAAGGCTAAGTGGAAGTTTTCGCCCTTTATTTTTTTTTTGGAAGCGGATCAAACAGCTCTGGTCGAGCAGCTTGGAGTGGGCTGGAGCAGAGCTGTGTGAGAGCCCCCAGGGCAGGAGGCAGTGGGAGCTCTGCTGGGTTTCTGCCGTGTGCCCCCAGGAGAGGACCTGTGTCCCACAGCTCGTGGGGGAGCAGCACCCAGGCCCCGCACCACCGTCCCGTGGCACCAATGCTGGAAGCACAGCAAGTGGGAAGACAGGAGCCACAGAACAGCAGCTGTAATGCGGTGATCCTGTGTACCAGGCTGCCCCTGGCTTATTTCAGCTGTAGGATGGGGAATAATTCCATTGCAGAGAATGCTAATGAGAGGTTTGTGTGAGAGAAAGGAGCAGAGAGAGGTGAAGCTACCTATTACAATAGTGAGTAATGAAATTAGGAGAGTCGTAATTACCAATGCATGAGATTCCAAGCAGAATAATCATCATGAGAGCTGTACCACCAACTGCCTTGGGTCTCTGCAGACATCTCCCACCCCTTGGTTTGTTTGCACACTGTGCAGCTCTGGGTGGCTCTGGGCTTGGCTACAGCTGCCAGCACCGTCCTGCCCACTGTCATCCCTGTACCTTGCAGGGACTGGAGCCAGTACAGCCAGGAAAGGGCTGGAAAAACATTTTCTTGCCCTGCTTTTACTGCTTGGGGAAGTAGCAAAATTATTCCTTTCCCCTATAACCCCATGTTTAGAAGCTGGAGACAAACAAGTCCGTGTCTGCTCTTGGATCTCAGGGGTGCTGGGCTCATGGGATGGGTTAGGAAATAAACCCTGTACCGCTGCCTGCTCTAATGGTTCTAAACCCTTCCAAAGGCATGGGGAGCACCAGGGCAGTGCGGGTGGGTGATGTCCAGCTGTGTCATTGCCTGATGCTGCTGACAGTGCTGGGGCGAGCTGCTAGCACAGCTGCCCTGGGAGCAGAGCCCCACAGCTCCGTGGGGAGGCAGCCTGGGGGTGAGCACTTCAAATAAAAATGCATTCTGGATACCTCTAAAAATGCATCTCAGGCTTCAGGGGCCGAATCCTGCCACCTCGTTGTGTAACGAGAGACGAGAGAATTCCAGATCGTGGCATCTTTAGTGGGGATGTTATTTCTTAGCCTGCGGCGATGTGTCTTTGGGAGGGCTCAGTGTTTTGTTAGGAAGATGATCAAATGGCTCTGAGGACCTGGAGACAGACAGCGATGTCAGCTTCTCTTCACCGAGTTCATATTTAAAGCCTGTGCATTGTGCTGGAACGCTAATTTGACATTTCTGAGGGCTGCCTCTCCTCGGCATCAGCCGGCGCTCGCGGGGGGCACGGAGGGGACTTTGGATGCCCACGGGGCTGGGGTTGCCTCTCACCTCCCAGGGCATTCGTGGGAGCCGAAAGCATGATGAGGAGCTGCCCCTCCTGTGGGAGAAGGGCAAGCATCGCTCATGCCTCAGGCACCACTGGCACAGGGGCTGAGCTGTGACCCGCGGGGTTCCAGGCCAGGAGAGGCTTGGTCACAGCACCCAGTGCTGGGGGGGGGGGGAGCTGCCACTTCCCAGCCAGAGCATGGCCAGCGAGTGCAGTTCATAGGGGCTATGTGCTGGGCCCCTCCTGCCCATGGCAGGTGGGGTGGAACTGGATGATCTTTGAGTTCTCTTCCAACCCAAGCCATTCTATGATTCCATGATTCTTCGCCCCCCCAGCCGGCAGAGGAGGGTCTCATCCTGCACAGGCACCTTCCCATGCAGCATCACACAACCACCAAGGAGAATCAGCCCTGCAGAAATCCAAACAATGAGGAAAAGTGTCAATAAACATATATTTTTTACAGTCCATTATCTTACCCTTGCCAGCTTTTAGACTGTTATTGCACCAAGCCATTAAATCCCCTCCATGAGTAAAAGATGCCATTTGTGTAACACAGCGTAATGGGACCGTTAATGCCTTCCCTCCCCCCGCTGCCGAGAGTTTCTACAAGAGGCATTAATATCCACATTCACCAAAACAATCCCTTCGTTCCAGGTTATTTGCACTCAATGCAATGATATTGCTAAAATTCCCCCTAAAATTAGCACAGATGATTTTAACAAAGCCAATAAAACCTATTAATTAATAATCTCTGTGGTGAGTGCATGAATATAAAGAGGTCATTAGATCTAACTATGAGCTCTTCCAGGAGGAGAAGGGCTCGTGATTCCTTGATGAGGGTCATCAGAGAACATGAATAATTTTGCAGCCTTGTGGCCAGATCTGGGCACAGCTGACTCGCCCGGATAACGCAGGACATGTTTTTTGCTGTAAGATGTGGCCACGCTGTCTGTGCTCGCTGCTCTTTCCAGTTACTGACCTTCCAGAGCCTAATTTAAAAAAATTAATTAAGTGATGTTTCCCATTCAATCGCGTCCTGCTCTATCAGTGGGAGAACCTGAGATCTAGAGTTGAAATGGCAAAGTGATATGGTACAGGGTCTGGTGAAGCCAGCAGCCCCTCTCCAGGCTGCTGCCCCCTCTCTAGGCTCGCTGCTGGCTCTCTCCCAGCTGAGGCTGGGTGGCAGTGATGGGAACGGTGCTGGCAGTGGAACAGAGCAAACCATCACCACGCACAGTGGCTCTGCCAACTCCAGCCCCCGGCTCCCCTCCATCTCCTTGCAGTTTCCCTGCTCCTCAGCTCAAAACTCACAGCTGAGCCATTTTTGCTCTTTTGCTGCTTCTTTCGCGGCGGCTGAGGCTGCCGGCAGGGCAGAGCGTGCGAAGCAGCGTGCTGAGGTTATTAGCAACCCCCTTCTGAAGGCGTTGTTGTTGAGCAGGGTGACAGAGGGACAGCCACCGCCGTGCTGCGGGCGCAGAGCTGGGATGTGCAGCGAGCGGGGAGCCAAAACCAGCCTGGGGAAACCAGTCTGAGAAGGGCTGGTGCTGGGAGAAGCTGGAGTCGCTGTGCAGAGCTGGGAGCACCGCAGAATGCCCCAAACATGTCCCTAGAGCCACTTAGCACCAGGTGCAGCGGGACCAGGCCTGGAGCATCAGCTCCAGCATTGCAGCTGCAGTGCCAAGCTCACATTTGTAAATGTTTGGATACTGCTGAGATATCTATCGACAGCAGCAATTAATCCCTTGATTTATTTGCTGCCCTGCTGCATAAGAGGGGTCATATTCAATTCAGCTCCCAGAGTGTGCTGTTAGTATTGTAGACAGCAGCTTCACCTGATGCCTCTTGCCAGCTTTTGCATTTTATTCTTCTCAATCTTGGCACTAAAGTGCACAACCCCAGGCAGCACTCGAGGCTCACGCCTGGCTGAGACGGGAGAACCAGTGAGGAGCTCTCGAGGGGAGTGTGCATTCAGGACGGCCGGGGGTGATTACACCGCTTCCCTGCCAGCCCTGAGCCCGCGGCATTGTGCGTGGGTGAGAATCAACGTTACGTGGGCTGTGCCTTCCTCCTCTTTCTCCTCCCCCTCCTCCTCTTCACAGACCCAGCTCTCATTGAAGCAGTCTCAGGAAGGTGCTGTCCAAATGCTGTCCAGGGAGTAACAGGGAAATCCAGCTCACGGGCGATCACAACCACGCACTCACCTGTGGATCTTGGTTTTATGAAGACCCGTTGTGCAGATGAGGAGCTGGGACCAGAGCTGGCAACTCCTGAGCATCCTGCTTAGCACCTCCAGCCACCCTGAAAAGCACCTGGGGCTGCAGCATGGGCTGGGGGTGAAGCGGGCAGCACTACCCCACATCTCTGCAGGAGTCAGCACCCCCTCCCCATGAGAGCATTCAGACACCTCACAGTGCCGGGCAATTACGGTTTCACCAAAGCCTTGGTGCTGCTGAGTCCCTCGGCATCACAGGCTGGAGAGGCTGGGTGCTGGGGGAACAGGGATGAAGGCACTCGCTGGCCACAGCACCTGCTTGGCCACTGCCCTCAAGGTGCCAAGCACATCCTGGGAGCAAGAATACCCACGTGCTCCTGGTCCCAGCTCTTTTCTGCTTCTCCTTCCAGCACTGTCACTTGCACATTTTCTGTTATGAATTAATTCCTAATCCCCTTTAAGAGGAAGATCAAACAAGCCCTTATGTCTTTGTTGGCTGCTTCCTTTGCTTACTTTTAAGTCGTTACCTTGGGTTTGAAGTATGATTAAAAGGGAAGCAAGGATCCTGGGTGTGGGGGCACAGCTGGGTGAAGCCGTTGTGGGTTGGAAGCACAAGACCCCAGAGACCCCGGTTCCCGCGACACCGTCACCTGCTGCCCCTCCAGCCTGCTCACACCGCCCCCGCTGCTGTGGGGGAAGTCAGCGCCCGTAGCCTCAGCTCTTTGCACTCATGGTTGTTTTTTCTGAGCAAGACTCTATCATTAGCGTTTCCCTGCTGAGCAGCCCAGGCAGAGGAATTCAGGAATTCACAGTGCTGTGGTCCAGCATAACTCAGTTTTCGCTTTGTTCCAGTTCAGCCACAGCACCGTTACTGCTGAGCCTTTGTGCATTGTCTGGACATTGCACTACGTGAAAAAACTCCCACGGTGCTGCCTGCTGTGCCCAGTGTCCTGCCAAGCCCACGAGGGGGCTGGCAGGAGGGGTCTAGGACAACTCTCAATGGCAGCTCTCTGTTGGAGAACACCGCTACATGGTCAGCTCTCCATGGGGACAACTCTACATGGCCAATGCTCCTTGGGGAGCCCCAACACCAACCCTAACCCTCGTCATGTAGAGTCAGCTGTGTAGAATTGTCCCATGGAGAGTTGTCTGCAGAGAGTTGTTTCTGGGCAGGGTGCATCATGACCATCCTTGGGTGCTCATGACCGATGCTCCCCTTTGCAGCCATCCTAAAGCCAGCGAGCACGGCCGTGTCCATGGCTGCCTGCAGCCGGCAGAGCCATTTGCCTCCGTGGTAGCAAGTGCTCCACGTTAGATAACACCCGTGTTTTAAACCTTCATCCCTTGCTGTATTGTTAAGCCCTGATTCTTAAATAGCAAAGCTGAAATGTGCTGGAATTCAAGAGATTTTTATGTACATGCCATGTCTGAACAATTGGCAAGAATCTGAGCAAGCCGATGCCGCTTTTCTCCTGTGGCATCTTGAGGACAAGCTCGGAAAACGAATTGTCTCAGCGAAGACAATGCCCTTGATGCATAATAGCGGAGCCATCTCCAAACAATCGGGGGCTGATTTTTATTTTGGCTTTAACTCAGCTTCCGCGGCACAGGTGTCCAATTTGTTCCCGCCTGTATAAATCCCAGCATTTAAATGACTCAGCTGTTGGCACAAATCACCCCGGGAGAAATTCCCCTTGGCCGGGTTTGTACCTTGCGAAGGCAGCGACATCCTGCCGGTAAAGCAGCCGGCTGTGATGTACCGAGCCCCGAAGGAGATTTACTGGAATAAATGGCACGTGAGGTTAGACCAACAGTGATTCCTCCACCACGTCCCTCACCTGTGGACCTGGGCTTCCTGGGGGCTCGGGCGGGAGCCACCTGCCCAAAGCCCCGCCAAGCGCAGCGGCTGCGGATTTACAGCGGGGCCAGCAGCTGGTTAAGTGCAATAATCTGAAACAGCATTTCTGTAACCTTACGACAAGGGTGATAAAACTGAACGAGGGGCGCGTTGTTCCCTGGAATTCATCAAACGAAGGTCGTTGTTCTCATTCTAGAAAGGTCGCACTGTGCCAGGGTTTATGGCGCAGGAGAGAAGAGGGGCTGTTACCCTGGTGTGTGACTGAGCGTCTGCTTAGCAGGCTGACAGGGGACAAGGCCTTCTTCTGGGAACTTCAGAGTAAGATGAACTTTGAATCCTGGGCTCAGTTTTGGGCCTTCCCTACCAGAAGGACACTGAGGGGCTAGAGCACGTCTGGAAAAGGGGAATGGAGCTGGGGAAGGGTCTGGAGAACAAGTATCATGAGGAGAAGCTGAGAGACCTAGGGCTGTTTATTCTGGAGAAAAGGAGGCTGAGAGAAGATCTCATTGCACTCTACAGCTCCTGAAAGGAGGTTGTGGTGAGATGGGTGTTGGTCTCTTCTCCCAAATAACAAGTGATGGGATGAGAGGAAATGGCCTCAAGTTGCACCAGGGAATTGGATAGTAGGGAAAATATCTTTGCTGACAGAGTGGTGAGGCCCTGGCTGAGGCTATCCAGGGCAGTGGGGAAGTCTCCATCCCCAGAGGGGTTCAAATAAGGTGTGGATGTGACACTTCAGGACAGGATTTTTCACTGTTTGAGGCTGAGAGGCAACATCCATGTTGTATAAAATAATTAAATAAAGCCATCGGTCTCCCCTCTGAAGTGGCTGCTGCTGGTGGTTTCATTATGGTTTTTGCTCTTTGGATTATGATCCAGACAACACTTGCACCATCACAAGGTTTCGCTTCAAGGGTCTTAAAAGGAAATCAATTATTTTTAGAAATATAAATATTTTATGAAACTGCTTCTTTTTCTAATGATGGAATAAAGACAAATACAGCCATTCTGCTCTCCAGCGATGGAAGGCAGTGTCACAATCCACGCTCAGCGCCTGCAGTGCTTCACCTGAGTCACCTTCTCCAGGCATCTTAGGAAGGAGGCTGAAAGGCAATATTCTCTGTTAAATTATGCATCTCGGAGCCACCCATCCTGCCGTCGGAGCGGAGCGAGCAGGCTGCGGCTGGAGGTTCCATCTGGAGAGCAGCGCTGGGCATCGCAGCAGCCCCTGCTGCCCTGGTGACTCCAGTGCCCCGGAGACAGTGCCCTGGAACAGCAGTGGGATCCTTCGTGATGGGTGTTCTGCAAGTGGGGAAGGTGCATCCCGTGATGCAGGAGAGCGGCTGGGCTGGCAGAGCCGAGCCCCTCACTGCCCTCACCATGGCTGAGCCACTGGGACGTCCTCGCTTCGACAGACTTTCTGTGCCCAGGACACACGGAGAGCAGCTGGGATGCGAGTGGCAGAGGTGGACAAAGGGCACAACCAGGCCACGCTTCAAAGACACTGTCACAGCTGCCCCATGCACTTGAACTTCCACCCACGGGGGACCCAGCCCTCACGTGGACTCAGGGTGGGAGCAGGCACCCAGCCCTGCTCCCTCCCTTCACCTGTGAACCCAGCGCAGCTGAAAAACCCAGGGATTTAGATTTTTATTTTATCATTGTTTATAACAAATGAGCGAATTCCCAGCTGCTTTGGTTTGGTCTTACATAATTCAGGCCAATCAGTGTGCTCCCCAACGCAACACGCTCTTAACTTCGCCAAGCCCTAAGGCATCACATTTATATTCTGTTCTGCTGCTGTGAAAATGAATGGTGTGATGGTGACAAGAGGGGGAAGGAGATTTAAAGAGGGAGAGAAAGCCAAAGAGAAAGAAAGATAGTTGAAAGAAGCAGAAAGCCAGGCAGAGGAGAAGATACAGAACAGCAAAGTGGTTTATAATGGAAGGACTGTAATTTATTTTGACACTAATCATGTATTATTCATTCAGAACAAAAATAAACCTTATTAACCAGGAAAAACAGATCTCCCATCTCCAGCCCACGTTGTGACGAGTGGTGGTGGTGAGGATCCTGACAGCCGCCAGGCTGGCTCCGTGCCACATCCTGCACCGCGCACCGGTGCTCGCCTGGCGCAGCAGCACCCGCGGGCGCTATGGGCCGGAGCAGCGTGGCAGCACCTGTAATTATGGCTCTCAGTCATTAACCAAGGATGACTTTGGCTGCCAGGGCGGCCAGACAATGCACTGGTATTGTTTGCATCCCCAGTTGATGTCCCTCATCTCTGAGGCTCTTGACATCCTCTCCAGGCTATAAACAGCTGGGTGGCTCCAGCCGCCGCTCAAGCACTGCAGTGATGGACCCAGTGGCACTCGGGAGCTCAGAGGAAGACTCCCTCATCACTGGGAAGCTGCAGCTTGGCAGAAGGGCACAGCGACAGCCAGCATGGAAACCTAGGAAGGCCGGACTGTCCCACCTCAAGGCTGGTTTGGCTGTTTGGAAGCAGCACCACACTGCCCACGGTCAAGGCATGCGACAGTGCTTCTCTTCTCCAGGCTGAACAACCCCAGCTCTCTCAGCCTGTCCTCATAGCAGAGGTGTTTCAGGCCTCAGATCATCTCCGTGGCCTCTTCTGGACCCGTTCCAACAGTTCCACATCCTTACCACCCACGCTGATCCTAAAGCACATTGCAGCACCGTATTTCCATCACGGAGGGGTTCGTGTGCCACCCACACACTTCCAGCATCCCCGGCCAGTGCAAATGCAGCCCTTCCCGTGCTGGAGCAGGACCTGCCCGTGCTTTCCCAGAGCTCTCTCCCTCCCCATGCAGTTCCCACTGATTCTTGCCACTTCCGTACTGAACCTGGGCACAACACATAAAATGCAGCTCATCAGCTCCCGGCGTCAAACCAACCCTCCCTGGCTCCTGGCAAGATTTAGAGTGGATTTTAAAGCGTTATTACTGACTTATGAGGCTTTAAATAATATTGGACTCTGCATATCTTTCAAATCTACTTTCTTTTAATATCCCTGATCAGGTTTTAAGGTCTAAGCCTGCAGATTTATGGGGCTGTCCTCTCCCTAATTCAGAGTCATGTGTGGCTTGTGATTCCAACGTTTATGTTCCTGGGTTTTGAAGCAAGTTTTTCTTCACACTTTGGGGCTTCTGTTTTAACATGAAAAACAAACACATTTCCAGCAGTGCTTCGTTTTTGTGAGCGTAAGAAAGAGTGCTGGCACTCAGCATCCTGAGGTGTTACTGCACCTGAGGGCTGCGGGGATGCTGTGGATTGGGGAGCTGCTCCCTGGCCTGGTGTGGGTTTGCAGCACCCCTTTTCCCCCACCAGGCTGGGGTCAGCGAGGTGGGGCTGGGAAATGCCCGACCGTCCCGCAGCAAGGATCAAACAGGACTGCTCTCTGTCATTGAGAAGGCAGCCCTGACCTCTGCTGTGTTATTACGTGCTCTCCGTGACATTCTTTATTTCTCATTTTTTGCCAATCTTGAAACCTCTTATGGACTGATCCGAGGGGTTTCCTGGCACTCAGCTCTCCGGCAGTGCTCTGGAGCAGGACACGCCCACCGGTCCCCTGGCTGTTGACCTGGGAGCTGACAGGAGCACCGCTCCCCCGCCCCAGCCAGCAGAGCCAGTGGATGCAAGGAAGGAATAGAATCATGGAATGGGTTGGGTTGGAAAGGACCTTAAAGCCCATCCAGTCCCACCCCAGTGCCATGGGCAGGGACACCTCCCACTGGATCAGGGGGCTCAAAGTCCCATCCAACCTTGCCTTGAACACCTCCAGGGATGGAGCAGCCACCACTGCTCTGGGCAACCTGGGCCAGGGCCTCCCCACCCTCACAGCAAAACATTTCTCCCTAAGATCTCATCTCAATCTGCCCTCTTTCAGCTGAAAAACATTCCCCCTCATCTCTCCCTGCGCTCCCTGACGAAGAGCCCCTTCCCAGCTTTCCTGCACTGGAAGGCTGCTCTGGGGTCTCTCTGGACTATCTTGGGGTTCTGGTTGTGTCTGAGGCAGTGCCAGGCACCACAAAGCTGTCCTGGTCCCAGCCAGGGCAGAGGGATGCTCCTGCAGTGCCTGTCCCAGCCCCATCCCCAGCTCCTCTCTCGATGCTGCAGCAGCACAAGGTGCTGCTCGACTTTGTATTCGCCCCTTTGCCTCCACACGCTTCAGATCACAGCTGACAAGTTTATTTACTTGCTATAACACAGAACAAATTATGAAGGGCTGCCTCCCCGAGACCCCTTAGGCAGGAACAAGAGCGACCGGTGTGCACGGAGAGCGAGCAGCGCTGATGGAGCCGTGGTTGGAGCAGACTGTGAGCAATAAGACAACGTGCTTTGGGAAGCAACAAATTATAAAGGGAGGTATTCAGTCGCTAGAAAGCTTACACATTTAATTATCCAGCCAGACCTTCAGGGAAAGGAATTAGAACAATAATTATCAATTTGTTCTTTGTATCCAAGGCCAAATTTAGCATTTAGAGGACAGAGTAGTTGCAGGGTTCTTTTATTCCCCTGCTCTATGTAATCCTGATTAACAAAATGTACTTCAGTGTTTGAAATTAATGATTGCTCCTCTCTGTTTCCTTGAAAAACACCCTGGGTGCTGAGGTGTTTGCTGGGGGCGGGGTTGAGGATGGAGCTGGGTTGGAAATGGACAGTTTGGTCCAGGGGAAAGGAGAGGGAGATTTTTACTGCCTGGTCATCTCGCTGGTCCTTCCTCTGTCTCTGCATCTCAGAAGCCTTGGCCATGCTCCTGCTTTCTCCCAGGCAAGGACACCAAGGTCTGTCCCCAAATACCCCTTCCCATGCCTGGAGAAGCAGCTTTGCCTGGAGCCTGGTGTCACCCAACGCTTGCCAGCAATGGTGTCCATGGGTTTTCTTGATGACCAAAGGGCACAAGGTGCCACTTGCAGGAAGACACAGGCCCTCAGACACCCGCCTGCCATCACCACACACACCTCACTGCCCTTACAAAGCCTCTTCCCACGACAGGATTCCCATCCCAGAGCGGATCCCCCGCGTGCTGCCTCGTTATCGATCGCAGACCCCGTTAACAGCCCCTGTCATAAACCACAGCGACGATAATGAGGCGTTTTATGTTGATTGTTGATCTATGGGAATTTCCAGAAACCCCATCCTTTATGTGTTCAGCTGCCTAATGGTAATTCAATATTGCAGCGATGCAAATCAAGGGGCTTTTTTTTTTCCCTCCTGGGCTGGACGCTGGGCAGGAGATGATTTTCCAAATCAGAATTGCTTCTAAGCAGAGGAACGAGAAGAGTTCTATCCAAAGGGCTCTTCATCCAGCAGTTTTCCAATCTGACCACAGCTTAGAGCTTGCCCAGCTGCTCCTCCTGGGTGTATGAAGGCTGCTCATACTCCTCCTCACGACTCACAGAGCAGTTTCCCCTCTCCCTGGCTGTGGCGCTGCCTCTCATCACGACCTTATTGTCCACTCAGGGTTTGTTTTTCTGATGACAAAAGGCACTTAGGAAAAAACCCTCCCATGTCTGGACCTTCAAGGAGGTTGGGAAGTCCTGGACAACTGGGAGTGACAGATCTGCCTGTGGGGTGGGTGGGAAAGGCAGTAAAACTCCGCATGCCACTGGGCTCCAGGAGCTCCCTGGGTGCCAGGCTGGAAGCATCCCTGCTATCCAGCTCGGTTACAAGAAAAGGCTCCTCCAGCTTGGGGGGTCCTGACCCCCAGCCCCCTGCAGGGGTGCAGGCAAACCGAGAGCCTCAGCCTGCATTCCTTAGTACCTCACACTTATCTGCTCCTGACAGGCTTTAATTTGAACATAATGGACTTTTTTTTTACAGTTATTATTTGAATACATCAGTTTCCACTTGACCTGTCTGAACAAATTTGAGATGGATATTCAACCTCTCTCCTGAAAGGAGCTTATCCTTCAGCATGGGGAGGAAATGAAACATTACCAAGAAATATAAAATGCAATTTGTTCTCTGCATGAGCAGGATAACCCCTGGCCAGGGCTGGATGTTCAGGGCTCCCTGCTGGAGCACAGTGGGAGCCGCTCCACCAGTGTGAGGGCCCTGGGGACACCGGGCTGGGGCGGATGAAGTTGGCATAGAATCATAGAATGTTCTGAGTTGGAAGGGACCCACAAGGACCATCGAGTCCAGCTCCTGTCCCTGCACAGGACAACCCCAACATTCACACCATGGGGCTGAGTGCCTTGGCCAGACACTTTTGGAATATTGTCAGGCTGTGACTGCTTCCCTGGGGAGATGTTTCAGTGCTCCACCAGCCTCTGGGGGAAGAACCTCTTCCTAATCTCCAACCTCACCCTCCCCTGGCATCTTCCTGCCATTCCCTCGGGTCCACTGAAACGAGATGAGCGTCTGCTCCTCTCCCTCCCTTTGTGAGGAAGCTGCAGATCCCGATGAGGTCTCTGCTCAGTGCCCTCTTCTCCAGCTGAACAGACCAAGTCACTCCTCATACAGCTTTACCAGCTCCATGGCTCTCCACCAGCATCTTCCGCCCGTCCCCTCCTGCCAGTTCTGTGCACACAAACACGGGCTCTGCTGCGCATGCTGAACCTGGCTGAGTTTTTAATGCTTATTTCTTCCTTTTGGGACATTTTTAAAAGTGTGGAAAAGCTAAAGATGCTGATGCTGGCGTAGAAAACCTCCCGGAATGAGCTACATTATTAAAAATGCTCAATTTAATTCAGATTGATAACTGCATTGAAGTAGCGGGTTTTCCCTTCCGTAATTGAGTTACACCTACAGCATTGAAGTCAAAATGATCTTAATCACCGCCAGTGTTGGGTGATGTGTGCTAAATTCCTGGTGTCAGTGTGAGTGCTCAGAAACATCAATTAGAGACGCCGCTCTCGGCTTGCTCCTCTCGCTGCTGTCAAACACCGTGCACTGGGGCAGAGCTCGGGCTCGCTGGGGGCTCATGACCCACTTGTTGTGCCCTCAGTGAGCTCTGCGGCTGCTCCTCGTTGCCCTCCACTTGCTCCTCACTGCCCTCACCTCTAGGAGCATCGCTGGCCACCTGTAGCCCTTTCCTACTTGCCCTTTTCCAGGGTTTGTGCTTTACGTGGGTGCCTTTCGCACCAGCGGGGCCGTGGCTGCGGCAAACGATCCTTGGCACCACACAGGGCTTCAGCCTCACCCCAAAAGCAATGTCAGGGCTGCAGGCAGACGGGAAGCAGCTCAGACGCCTCCGTGGAACCCAAGTACATTCCCAATGGACTCTCCCGACCCCGAACGGGGAGGCTGTGGCAGCGTGGCCTTGCCTGCTCATGCGACCCAGATACGCGGTGTGGACGCGCACAAACACGCGGCACCCGCAGGGGGTGAGGAAAGCCAGGCTCTCTTTCATTTTGACATCAGATAACCTTGATAAATTCTCGTATTAAATTTAATATCTTTGATCAATCACAGTAAAACTTGAGGAGATGAATTATTAAAATGAGGAATTGCTTTGTAGGGTTTATGGTTATTGTGTTCCCTAAATTAAAAATGTAGGTGCTGTTATTTAAAAGAAAAAATATTCCCAGAGTCCCCAAAGCTGTGTAGATCATTTTAGCTGCAGCCAGAGATCACCAATAAGCAGAGATCCCATCAGTCTCTTTGAGGGCACTAATTAAGCAGCCCATGTTTTCCTCGGCTGTGAATTGTGGGTGCGAGGCGGTGACCAGGTCACTGTGTGGCACGGTGGAGGGCGTCACCTTGCCCTTGGCAGCAGGATTTCTGTGCCAGGGTCTCGTGACTGTGGAATGGGTGGAAGCAGGGATGTGGCTGGGTTCAACCCGTTGGCTTTCGGTGAGCGAGCGGCTGGGCGGGCGGCGAGCGAGCAGACAGGGCATTGGCCTTGGCTGCTCAGATGGCTTTCAGGACCTTCACAGCAGCCCGTGCCACCCATGCAACGACAGAACCACCTCAAGGTGTTTTGAACCTTCATGGTTTAAACTATTCCAGCAAACAATACCCAGCTCAGAGCTGAGGGCATTGCAGCTTCTGCTGTGGTGGCTGCTGAGATCCAAAGGAGATGGAAGAACCTGAAGCCCGCCGGCTGCTCCAGCTCCAGGGATAAGCATGGCTTGTGGTTCTGCTTGAACCTGAGCTCAGGGCACTGAGATGTGCCCTGCATGAGATCACCTTCTCCTGGAGATGGCTCATGCTCCCCAGGGTGCTCCATAAATAATAAAGCATTGACACTTGGATGACCTTTCTTTCAGGGGGAAGCAGAGCAGTGGCTCTACATGTGCCAGAGGAAGGATGGGAGAAGCTGCTCGCAGTCAGAGAGCCTCAGCTCCAATACCTGTGCTCGCAATCAGAGAGCCTCAGCTCCAATACCTGTGTTCCACGTCACATCCTGCATGCCAGCCCTCATCCTGCAGTAACACAGTGCCACTTTCCCAGGCTGGTCTCTCTTAGCCAAACACTCCACTCCTCCACCTCATGCTCTCGTTGCAGTTGGACAAAATCTCATTGCAGTGATTGGAACTAAACCCAATTTCTCCCCATGCTGCTGTAATTGCACAGGCTCCCCTTTCCCAGTAAGGCACCTCCTGATTTTAGGCTCAGCAGGAATTTAGGGCCCAGGATCTGGCGGTAGCTGCGTGCAGCTGACTCTGGTGGGCAAACGCCAGCGCCAGGGCTCGTGTTTTACCTGTCGCTGCATTGAGCAAGTGGCAGCAGCCACTGCCAGGGAAGTCCCTGGCCAAAGGGCCAGTGCTTGGCAGCACGTCACTGGCCATGCTGGGAGCAACTTGGGCAACTGGCCAGGCCTGGAGCCCGTGAGGGACAGCGGGAGCCATTGGGAGCCATCAGGATCCAGCAGCTCAGGTCTGCCTGTGCCCGGCACCTGCACAGCCACCTTCGGAGAAACACCATCAGAATTCAGGGAACTCATGAAGATGCAGCTTCTTCGGCTCATAAGCTGGAAGCTTTACATGTTTCCCTGCCCCTAGATTACTGGGAAAGACAATTAGAAGGGATAAAATCAAATGTTTTTAAAACAATGTATTATTAGGCACACGCAGCGCCGCCTTGTTGGGATGAGCTGCGAGGGACCAGCAGGGTTCGGGGTGGAGTATGTGTTTAGAGGGATAAAGAGCAAAGCTACAGTTCTGCACAAGGGAAAACCTTGCAAGGATTTAAGTGTGTGAGCAAAGAAGCAGAGGTGCAGGTGGGAAATCATAATTACCTGCTGCCGCCTTCCCTGAAAGTTGTTGTGCGGTGTCGGTTGCGGGTTATTTTGGGAGAGAAGGCACTGAATGTGATGGGCATGTTCTGCCTTGGTACCCTGTGGAGAGGCTCAGCAGGGAGATCACGGGGTGGCCGATCCATCCCCGGCATCTTTTCAGCTCAGGAAGCACTGGCAATGTCATAAGAAATAACAATCAGCCCGGCTGCCAGAGCGAAGGAGCGCAGCGAGCCTCCGGATCTCAGGCTCCTTAATCAAAGTGAACTTCTGCATTTCTCACTCATGAACGAATTTTCTCTGTATCCTCAAAAACAGTTTTAAACTGCCAGGCTGCAGATATTTTCCTCCCACTGCTTCCTCGGTGTTGGTTCTTTCCATCAGAGTCTGTCACCGCTCCTGCTCGCGGCTCTTCAGCGGTGATGTACGAGGGAGCCTCCAGAGGAGCCCTGGCTGGGGGCAGCACTGCTGTGATGGACGGGACCTGTGCTGGCTTTCCTGTAGCACTGGGATTGCTGGAACTCTGCAGGATGCACTGAGCTGCACTTTCAAAGGTGCATTTTGGTGAGGGCTGGCAGGGGCTCCAACTGTGCAACCTGGGTTGGTGCTCACAGGTGACACCTCCTCCCTGGAGCTCCTTTCTTCCTTGTGTGCAACCTCACAGCTTTAACACTTGCGCTAAAATGTGAACGTAACCATGGCTGTGGTCAACATCCCCTCCAGTGCAGGAGGCCAGTGGCTGGGGATGCTGGGACAGCAGGAGGAGGCTGGGACGGGGGGGGGAGCCCAGGTCCTCACAGAGTTTTGCCAAGTGGTCCTTGGGGAGCTTTGGGCTGACAACGAATCCTCCCAAAACTGGGGTCATCTCCCATCAGGTGGGGTGGTACTGACCGCTGCACAGCCGGCCCCTGGGAAATATTGCCATTCTCTGGACTCCTTTGGCACCTGAAATTAATTCTGTATTTGTTTGGACCGTGATGGTTTTAACCTACAGTAACAGCGAGCTTTTGCCAGCCCCAGGCAGTTTAATAGCTAAAGCGTTTGATTAAAAAATTTAATAGCCCTGGAATGACAGAACAGCTTCTGTCCACAATATATTAAGCTTCTGGCATTCAGATTTATACTCAGTGTAAACTTCCTTTATATGAAAACATTTGTTTCCTACATCCACAGCACAGCAGATTCTTCTGCTTCGTTTCCAGCCCCTGGTTTAATTGCAGATGTTTTTGAAGCCCTCACAGATGGGGAGGCAGGTCCCAGCGGCCCCAGCTGCACTTACAGAAGGAACAGAAAGACCCTTCACTGTCAGCAGCTGTGGGCAGCCCGAGTTGTGGCTGGGCAGCACCAAACACGGGGCAGAAAGGCCTCCATGGTGCCAGATTTTCAAAGGAACCCCAAAGCAAGCAGCTTTCCTGTGGAAATTCTATCAAGGAGTCTTGTGCCATCATTAATTTCTCATTGTGACCAGTTCAGCTCTCGAGTCCAAGCTTGGCTGAGGGACGTGGCCTCTCTGCCATCCCATGGAGTTACACATCCATACCCCTCTCTTAGGAGCACTTTGTAGGAACCTAAATAAACTCTTGCCACTGGCAGACCCCATAAATCTTCATTATCGTTGGCCTCGACCAATCTGCCCAACATTTCTCCTCGCTGAGAGTTCCCAAAGTGTCCATAACTCTTCTCCAGGTCAAGGAGTTAATCATATTTTACAGCAGATGGATACCTCCAGTTTATATTTTATTCCTCAGCCTCATGTTTTTAGGCAAACATCGTTGCTTCCTATGGGAGGAACTGCTTTGACCTGGCAACCAAAGCCACAAGCTGAGGCCATCTCTCAGAGGGGGATGTGAAACCCAGCCAGGCTCTGTGAAGGGCCAAGGGATGGATGGAGGAGCAGGAGGGAGGGGGACAGTTCGGGGCATTCAGCTCAGGCTCCTTGTCCGAAGAAGGACATTTTCAGCCACCAGCATCTCTCAGCATCTATCCCCCAGCCAGGAGGGGCCCCAGCTGAGCCTCCTCCGCTCACTGTCTGGAGAAACTGGCATTTAATTTCCCATCTCTCCTAATCCTCTTACTCCTGTGGACTTTGCAAGGGTAGATTTGGAGCTTTTTCTGGCTGTATCATAATGCCAGGCGAGAACGTGGGCTTTAGGCTCTGTTGTGGGACTTAATAGAGATTTTTGTCACCCTGAAGAAGGAAAAGTGCCCGCAGAAGTGCAGCTGGGATGGGTGGCTGGAGGCTGTGTCTGGCTCTGGGGAGCATGGGGATGGGGAAAAAGCAGAGGACCATAAATATCAGGCACAGGTACAAGCTCTACAGTAAAAGGAAATTGCTGATTATCTTCAGCAACACTTTATTAGTGAAGAACAGTTTGTTCTTACACTCCTCTGACTGTGTCCTTTTTTTAAGATGAGAAACTATATGAAATATGCTGTAAAACACCTAATGTGCCTTTTTGGGATAATAACTCATAGTCTGTGTTCATAAATTCACATTTTGTTAAAAAAGGGAATAAAAAGAAGCAGGAGATCTTGGGTAATTTATAACACTTTCTCTGTTCTATTACTCCCCAGCTGTCCTGATGCTGCTGCTCGGGGATTTGGGTCCAGCATGGAGACAGCACTCGCTTTGCAGCCCTGCATTTCAGTCGTTCAGGCTACACAAGGTTTTACAAAGCTGAAGAACATTTTGGAAAACAAGTAAGTCCACTTCTGAGAGCTGGAGGGAAATATCATATCCTGGGAATGGCACAGCATTTATTCCTGCTGTGATTCAGAGGCCGATTAAGGATTACCCACAGAACTGAGACATTTGCATCAGAATGTTGTTTCCTTCATGACAAATAGGACTTTCTCACCTATATTTTACCTTTAGGACAATCTCATTTCATTTCTAGTTTGAGTTTGTTGCTGTGCATTTGACTTAAAGCATCACTCACTGATAGAAAATGCATTTGTTTTTAAGAGGATTTTGCTGGGTACTGAGGATCGGTCGTAGCTCTGTAACTCAGGACCAACAAAAGGACTTGGGCTTCTCTCGATTTATAGCTATTTTTTTCACCCGGGACTGCAAAAAATATACCTAGAGAATAGTGGGAGGTGTCCCTGCCCACGGGAACTGGATGGTCTTTAAGGTCCCTTCCAACCCAATTCCATGATTCTGTAATAGCTCCACACAAAGGCATTGGAAGAGAAGAACTGCTCTGAAATGGCCAGGGCACTGTGGTCTTCAAGGAGAGCTGTGTTCCCCAAACCAGTCTGCAGCTCCTACCTGCTGCCAAGGTTTATATATTGCAGTGATTTAAGGTCTCCATTTCTGGGTTAAGAAGAAAAAGCTCAGGGGACAGAGCCGGCCTCACCTCTGGGCTCTGCAAGGGCTCTGCCCTTCCCAAGGCAAACAGCAGGACAGCTTCTCTGTTTGCTTTTTCTTCTGCTTGCAAAATTGAATTGTTATCCCCACAATGATATTCTTAAGGTTAAGAACAAACAGATACAAGAACATCATAGAAAATTTGTCCACTTCAGAGCTGCCAGAATAACACCGGATTTAAAGCTGCATCAACAGTTCTGCTGCCTTAACAGTAACATTTTTCATTTCATTAGTGCCAAGAGCACTCATCAAGCTGTTATTTCAAGATAAGTTTGTGTGTGAAATCCAAGTAGTCTCCACTTGAGGCCACATGACGAAGGCTGCAACGAAGCAACATGACTTGATCCTCAGTCTGAAGGGCCTGGGATGCTCCTGGCCCAGCTGTGCCCCCCCCCCCCCACCTAATAAAGCTGTGATAAACCTGAGTTAGGATTTATTGCATCAGACAGAGGTTTCTCCAGTATCTTGAGTCAATGACCTCAGTGGTGGCTTTGAACTATTGTTCAATTTGCTCTCATTGCAATCTGAAGCTCAGCACCGTGATTAATCACCGGCCCGGAACATCGCCGGGCTGCACAAACAAGGAGATGGAGATTAATTAGCAAAGGGTATTGGAATGCATGGTTCAGCATCTCAAGTAATCAGACCTGCTGCATCCTGAATCCTGCTGGGGCATCCTCCAACCTAAAGCTTCACTTCAGGGCTTCACTAAGGGCAAAACATGCCTGACAGACCTGGTGGCCTTCTACGACAGGGCTACAGTGTTGGTGGGTAAGGGAAGAGTAACCAACATCATCTACCTGGACTAGGACAAAGGGAATGGTTTTAAGCTCAAAGAAGGGAGATTGAGATGAAATCTTAGGGAGAAATGCTTTCCTGTGAGGGTGGGGAGGCCTTGTCACAGGCTGCCCAGGGAAGTGGTGGCTGCCCCATCCCTGGAGGTGTTCAAGGCCAGGTTGGATGGGGCTTGGAGCCCCTTGATCCAGTGGGAGGTGACCCTGCCTGTGGCAGGGGAGTGGAACTGGGTGGGCTTTGAGGTCCCTCTGACCCAAACAATTCTGTGATCCAATCATGATCTGCAGAAAAGCACTCTGTCTCTTCTTTGGGTTGCTCTGCACAAGCACTGAGCCATAGGAAGGACAGGATTTGGTTCCTGTGGTGTAAGCAGGGTGTGAGGACCTTCCTGTCCAAGACCAGCTTCAGGCAATCACTGCACCTTGTGAGTGACACCAGTGAGCCCCTGTTACTGGGGGCTTCTCCTCTCCTTCTTCATTAACTGAATCACCTGCCAAGCCTGTTCCCATCCCACACCTGAGAGCATTTCAGCTGTGGCCACAGGTGTCCTGTGTTCTACCTGTTCTTGTTGTTTAAGGCGGAGATGTGTGGCCATGGCATTAATTGCAGCTCTCCTTGTTTTCTGCCTTCCAGCTCTGCCAGTCTGTCAGACAGAAAGAACAGAACTGAGAACTATGCACCTCTGCACAAATCCACGTGGCCATGGACCTGTCAGAGCTTTTAGGGAGCTGTTTTCTCCAAGCAATTAACTCAAACAATGAGTTGATAGACAGCAATTCTTTAGAGAAGGTGAGTGCATTATATTTGTTGTGTGGATTTGCACTGGGAATTGTGGAAGTTGTTCCAGGTTTCTCCTGCCTGTGAAAGAACCCCCCTCGTGACGCCTGAGACATGGTGCTCCCTTCCACTGTTTCCTGTGCAGGTTCTGCTCCCCTGTTTGAGCCTCTTTGAAGAGGGGCTCGAGCAGACTTGTTTTCCTCCCTCCTCCCACGAAGCCAGGTACGGCTGGAGAGAGGAGTGAGATGGAAGCTCTTCAGTGGCTCAAGTGGAGATAAAGTGGAGGTGTTTGGGTGCTGAAATAAGGCTTTGTTGGTGCTGCTTCCTGCTATAAACAAGTTTGAAGTGTCTTTTCATTCCATGCCAAGTGCATGGATCAGATCAGATGAAGCCCAGTGGCGCAGGAGCCGTCCCTATGGAGCTGGGCTGAGGGACCGCAGTGCCTTGTGAGATGCAGCTGGGGCAGGGGCGCCAAAGGCTATCAGTGGTGGGGCTCCTTGTAACGAACCTTTGCTCACATTTAGCTTTTATTAAGCAGATTTATCACACTCTGGTGCAGCCAAGCCAGGGGTGGAAACATCCATAGGTGAGGGCTGGAGACACAGGGAACAACCGGCTGCTGGAGTTGCATCCTGCCACCTTCCTTAGCCACTGCTGGGGATCTTTGTGCAAACAGATCGTGGATCTTCCCAGCAGAAGCCCTGAGTGATGAAGGATACTGATTTACAGGGATCTGCTGATACTTTGGGATGGAGTACAAAGCCCTTTTCTCCCCTCTAGTGGGGCATCCCAGGTGCAGTTTGCTCTGCTGGCAGCATCCCCAGGTGGACACAGCTGCATCCCCATCCCCACTTGCACCAACAGCTTCACCAGAGCCTGATCTCTTCCTCCCAGTCCACTACGAGTCTCAAGATTTTTATAGAACTATAAATTATAATCAAAGGTAACGCAGAGGTGAGATCAGAGCACGGAGATGGTGTCAGTCTTCATGGCTTTATTAAAGTTTTAATATTCTCTTCCCCTCTGCCTAATCTTGCAGTCATTACAGTTGGGAAGAGGAGAAAATCAGGCTGAGGTGATGCTCAGCGCTGTGCCTGGAGCAATATCTCCAGTCCCCCAACTTGGCCGTCCCCTTTGTGTCAGCCTTCTCTTACCTGTGGAGGAAGGGGAGTGGAGTTGGTGCTTGTGCTCAATCAGGTCACGTTCCCAGAGCCCCATCTGTTGCTGTGAATATTAATGATGCCATTAAAAAATACTTCAACCAGAATGTATTGATTTGCTGAAAACATCCACAGCTCCTGCAAGGACGTGTTTTAAAATGGAAATGAAACTCTGAGCAAAACCTAATTTGCTTAAAATCATGATAGAGGTTGACTTGTTCTGTGCTGGGAGAACTAATAAACAAATGGGGGAAATGGAGTTTGAGTAACGAGAGCAAGCTTCCAATGACACTTTTTAATATAGAATTATGGATGGGCTCCTTGCCGGAGCGCATCCTGCCCGGATTGGAGACCGCGCCGGCTTGTTCAAACAACTGCATCCCAGTCCTGAGCCCCAGCAGTCGGCGCGGGGTTATTAATGAGCACTTCGCTATGACTTTCTTTTGTGGAATTGCTAATAACTGTTTAATAAATATGTAAATATCCCTCCATCCGTTTTGGCAACGCGTGCCAATAATGCCAAACGCTCTGCCCAGGGGGGCTCTGGAGGAGCCTGCAGAGCTGCTGCCAGAGGGGCCATTGTGACTAGATCCAGGGGTCTGCACCCTCCTCCCCAGCTCTCCCCTCTGTCCCCTATGGGATGCCCTTTGCAGGAACATTACAGAGCTGTGTGTGCAGAGGTGGAACTGCCCAGGCATTGCTTGTGGCAATCTCCAGCTGCACCGGAGCAACGGCATCGCTGGGTCCAGTCAATAGGTGACACAGTTACAGTTTCACCCAATTGCTTTTTCACAGCCGCTGCTCCAGGCAGTGAGAGGTTGACAATAAAAATAATTTGGCAGAGGGCTGTTGATAAAACCTTGCTTATTGAAAGCTGTAAATTCAGTGCAAGCACTTTCACCTTTATTTCTCACCCAGGGAGCAATATCCCCCTGCACCAAACCAGGAGGAGAGGGGAGGATGTACTGCAATCGTTCTGTGCCACCAGTCTCACTGAGCAGCTCATAAAAATTAAGGAATGCTTTTTATTCAGTGAGATAAGGGCTCTGGTTGCCAAAAATGAAGCACAAAATTGCTTCAGCCTGAAGAGACGATTGCAGTGTAGCAAGGTTTCCTTTGCTGTGGCCAATTTACTAAATTCTTTTAAGTTACAATTAAAGAAGTGGCAGCAATTCCAGATGTCTTGTTAGGCTTTTCCTTAACCCTTAATTTTGTCCAAGGAAGGAAAATTTGATGTGAGCGATAGGCTGGCAGCTCATGGGCTCCACACAGGCCTCGGCAGCAGCTCCCACGCCGAGACACTTCAGCTTTGCTCTGAGTGGGAGCTGAGCCAAGCCCTGAACTGCTCCGGTCGCCCGAGGAGTCGTTTCCCTTCCCTGCCAAGCTCTGCGCTGCCGGCGCGAGTGCTGCTGCCTGAGGGGGTGCTGAGCAGCTCGGGGTCTCCGGGCAGCCAGCCCCATCCTGGGCCTGTCGCCAGGCTGAGCCTTTCACCCCGTGCTTTGTAGTGCTTGTAAGTGACTGATCAATTGCCCTTTATTAGGTTTATTTCTTTCATTAGTCATTTCTTCAGTGCTTTCAAGGTTTCATTAGTCTCCTCTCAAGTAACAGTGGATTTCGAGCGCCGTGTGGAAGAGGGTAATTCATTTTATTCGGTCTTTTATTTTCTGGGTACATTTTTAAAGGTCAATTAATCCATCTAAATGGAGGAGGAAGTATAGAATTCCATACTGTCCCTCCTGCCAGGGTGAGTTCCCTTACCTGGACGGGGAGGGGTGTGTCAATACAGCGAGCGCTGTGCATCAGCGCGACATTTGAACTGGGAATTTGCTTTCATAACTTGCTGTCGGAGGTTTATTAACCCACCTCTTCCTAGGGATGGAAGAGCTGCTCTGGCCCGAGGAAGGGCAGCCGGCACCTGCTGTTCCTTTTTGAACTGAGACATGTTCAGCACGGGCGTCCCAGTCCCCCCGTGTCTGAGCATCTCCTGCTCCAGGGATCAGTTTGATTTGCGCCCATGCAAATGGGATTGGGTTGGCAGTGTCCACCCAGCCGGGTTGGAAGGGGTTGTGTTCTGTCTGAGGCTGTACTGGCTTTGCCCTTCAATAACTCTGCCACTGATGAGGGTAAATATTGTCGTGCGGGGATTCCAAACCATCATTTTATAAATATTTTCACCAAAACAAGCGATTTACTCCGTTCTAGGGCCACGATCATTACAGAATTTGGAAGCAGCGAGCTGCTCGTCTCGCTCATGTGAATCATCCCATTAACTTCCGAACGAGCGGAGCTGGCAGCGGGCAGGCTGTGAGCGGCAGCGACAGCGTGGGGGGACCCGAGCCCGGCCCCACGCCAGGCACTGCCGGAGCAAAACGCTGCCGTGCCAGGCAACATCACCCCCAGCAACGACCAGAGGAGCCCCCGGGGCAGCCCGGGAGTGTGGAGGGGCTTTGGTGAGGAGGCTCAGCCGAGAAGCTGGCCCCACTCAGGCACCTCGTTGTTATTCCTTGCAGGGATCCAGAGAGCTGCCAGTTCAGCCCAGGGAGCAAAAGCCAGAAAATCCATTGCTGCTGCTGCCTTTCCTATTTGTATTTACATTTTTATTGATGCCTATGGTGTAAAACACCCATTATTTTAACTGGAAAATCCATCGAGTTCTCTAATAAAGCTTCCCTTAAAAAAGGAATGGAAAAGCTTGAGCAGCTTGACGCCTCCGCTGGGATGTAAAAGGGGTGTTTTACTCCAGCTGAGAAATACCTGGAAACCTTTAAAACATCAAACCCTCCACATGCAGGAGCTGGAGAGGAGCCCATGTCCTGTCTGGCGAAGGGAAGGCTCCCACACCTTTCTGGGGACAGTGGTGATTCCAACCCTTGTGGGAAGGTGCTGCTTTGCCAGAGAAGTTGGTACCAGTGGCAACTTGGAAGCTTTGCTGCTCTCTCTGTGGGGAGCTTGGGTGCTGATGAGCTGCAGGCTTTGGGGGTCTCAGGAAGATTTGGAGACCCAGGGAGGTGACAGGGGCAGAAAAACAGGTGTGTTGCCTTGCAGAGGTGCTGTCAGGTTGGGGCCAGAAGCACCGTGGTGATCCCAGACTGCTGCTCCTCTCCAGAAAGAGCCAGCAGCCAGGAAAGACAGTAGTTAAAAACCCCTTATGTGACATGATGAGATCAATTCAGAGACCATTTTTTGGTTAGGTAGTAACAGCTTGGCCGTAGAATCCTAATGAGGATGTGCAATTAGTCCCATTCATATTAACAGCCTGGCACATCAGTCCCAGCTCCATGTTACTCCATGGGTGGTGGTGCAGGATGTGACCCAGCCATCCCTGGTTTGGACCTCGTGCTTTGCTCATGCTGGGGAGGGTCCTCGGCTCTATCTCCCCTGAAAAGGACCTTCCTGCTGGGAGGCGGATGGAGAAGCACAAAGCCTGTGTTGGCCCAGAGCTGGTCCCTGGGAAGGACAGGACACTCATGGTTTTTGCTCTTTCAAAGCTGGCCCAGCGTGGGTAACTTAGCCAAGGGCACAGGTGCCTGAGGTCCTTCCATGCAGATTCATTTCCTCTTGATCCCTCCTTGCTCAATCCCATTAAATATGTTGAAAATGTTTGCTGAGTTTGGTTAAAACCCCAAACAAACCAACGGAGCAATATTTGAAGCACGCTCAGCTGAAGGGGATGCTTCTGTAATTGCAAAAAAGATAGGGTTTTCTTACTTCTTCTAATGCAGAGACGATTTAAGAAGCTCTCATGATGCAAGGCAGGTTTCAAACCACTTATTAAATAATGCAGAGCAGGAGTTAAAAATTGATGCTAAACTTTATTTTCTTTGGCCTCCTGAGAGGCCGCTTGCCTTGTTACAGCCCGGCGTCTCTGCCGTTTATCAGGAGCCAGAGGACTTGCAGCATGTTAATGCTTATCAAAGCTTACAGTAAATCTCTTTTTTTCATCTCCTTTCCCCTCTTTGACTATTTCGGGGCAACAAATGCTCTTTGTGGAGGAGCCCCCTGTGCTGTGGGGGCGAAAGGGCTCACTCTGCAGCGGGGCAGCACCTCCCACGCTGCCCTGCCCAGACAAGTGCTCTGCCATCCCCCTTGTGATTTGATTTGGAATAGAATGGATGGGGATAGCAGGTGGAAAGTCTCCCTCTGCAGCAGATTGGTTTATCCTGCTGGCATTGCCACTGCAAAGCTGCTCCCTGCACGGTCCTGCTCCTGATTCCTGCCTGGAATTATTAGGCATTAGACTTCCCTTCCTCCTTCACCCAGCCCAGAGCTGATGCCTTCATGGTTTACAGCCCCACAGGGTTCCAGTAGCTGCACCCCTGGTGTGGAACAGTGAGGAGGCAATTTCAGAGGCAGGTGGGGCAGCCCTTGCCTGGTGCAGAGATGGGGGGATCTGCTGGGAGGTGGCATTGAAGCCTTGGGTGCACCAGGGATAGGGATCAAACAGTTCCCTCCAGCTCTTCTCCTCAAAGCAGCAGTCGCAGGAGGATTTTCATGCGGTCTGGAGGTTCATCAGGGAGTTCCTTGCTGGCCGTGGTCCCCATCACCAGAGGCATCACCTCACCAAGATGCTGGGGATGTGTGGAATGAGTGACCCGGGTGTTCATATGCAGCACTTGGGCTTCACTGCTCAGGGCGTTGCCGGCTGCCAGCTCCAAGGGAAAACCCTTCTGGAAACTTCCTCTTGGCTTTCTGTGGGTGCCTGGGTGCAGCAGTGGCCGAGTGGGGAGCTGAAGCCTTTCTAGATGTATCAAAAGTCTCCTGCAACACACTTGGCTTTTAAACAGTCTAAATAAATATTAATAAACCATAAAGAACATAGGCTCTGTTAGAAAAGTAGAGGAGAACAGATGGTCTGTAGTTAACCATAAAATCATTTTCAGCTGAGGAGCTGGGCTGGTAGAAGAGACGGCACGAGCAGTGCTTGAGCTCCTCTCAGGACTCCTTGGACCGTGAGATACGAAGGCTTTGATGAACTCCAGCCCATCTGGTGCTCCCGCTGCAGGAGGAGCCCTGGGCAAGAGGCGCCGTGTGCTCCTTTGCCGTGCAGGCCCATCACTGTGTGTGGTGTGGGATGCTGCCACCACCTCCCAGGGCACCCAGCACCCACCACCACCTTCTGGGGCTCCCAGCCCCCAAACGGGGGTGGAGCCATAAGCAGGGTAAAACCCAACTTTCTTCTTAGCATCCCACACCTTTGGGAGGGTGAGAGGTTCCATGGATAGGAAATGCCCAGCGCGAGTGCAAAAAGGAATTAACAGGGAGGGGAAACTTCCTCTGACAGCAGAGGGGCCAGGAACCAGTACGAAGCAGAACGATCTTCAAAGCAGCCGTCAAGGGAAATGAGAGGAGATAAAACCATTCTGCTTTGTGATATTTTGTGCCAGCCTTGGGAGAAAAAACAGTAATGAGAATAGAAGGGTAAAGCAGCATCCTCTGAGTTGTGGGGGAGCCTGGGGGCTTTGGGGCAGTGACCCCAGGGCCGACAGGGGCTTCTCTGTGGCTGCCAAAAGGGTGAAAAGGGAGGGAATTATAAAATAATAGAACCATGGAAAGGTTTGTGTTGGAAAGGACCTTAAACCTATCCAGTTTCACCCCCTGCCATGGGCAGGGACACCTCCCACTGGATCAGGGGGCTCAAAGCCCCATCCAACCTGGCCTTGAACACCTCCAGGGATGGGGTTGAGGGTTTTCTGAATTTGTTTTCTGAATTTCTTTTCTTTTAGTGGGGTTAATGATGTAAGAAAAATGGTCTGGCTGCTTCTGATCATCATCACAGGGAGATGAGGAGGCTTCTGGGTTTGCTGCAAGCATGTGGGAGACAAGGAAACAAGAGTAAAGGATGGTATTCATAAATTGTAGCTGTTAAAGCTAAAGAGGGGGGAGCGAAACAGGAGATAATTGAGGTAACCAGGCATTGCAAGATAAAATGTGAATTTCAGCAGTCAGCAAGAAAGTTTTCATAAACAGAAATACCAACTGTTCAGGTGGAGAATTAGCGATCTCTGCAGAAGTGAGCGATAAAAGAATCGTGTGAATACATTCAGAGCCCATTGTTTGGGAAGAGAAAGAAGTAAAGAAAAGGAAAATAGGGCTTCTCAAAGTAATGAGCGGAGCAGATGAGGGAGAACAAAGGCCCGGCAGCTCCTGTATCCAGTTAATTTGTTCCTATCTCATTGAAGAGAATGAGATGCGAGCACGGCTGCAGCGTGGCTGTTTGATACCAGAGAAAGGGGAACCGTTATTAAAGCTCAGATAAATAACGGAGAGGCTCGAATCAGGGGCTGATAAAGCAGATCAGGCTCTAGAAATTGAGCTTGGCATGCAAGTGCTTCCTGAGAGGGTTTAACATCTCAGGTGCCTTGATAACTGATCTGATTGCAGCTGTTCTCGCGCAGCCCTGGCGGCCACCGAGCCTGTGCCACAGTGAGCTGCCCCTCACCTCTCCAGCCTCACTGTTTGTTGTTCTGGGCTCCGCTTATTTCCAATTATGATTTCATTTATCCCAATTAAATGCCACTTCTACGTCGATGTGGTTATCCAGTCCAATACTCTTAATTAGTTTGTAAAGTATTAGAAGTCAATTTTAATTATTTCCAGTGGGTTTCAGGGAAATCTCTATTCGATGTTTTGTGATTTTATTTCAAGCTGTGGCTCTTCCTTTGCCTCCCCAAATGCCATTTCCTTCCCTACAACTCCCCTTACTCACTGATAATGCCCAACCAGAGCCATGGGGATCCAGTAGAACCCAACCAGAGCTGAGGGGATGTGGTGGAACCCAACCAGGGCCTTGGGGATCTGGTGGAACCCAGCCAGGCATGCAACCAGAGCTGTGGGGATCTGGTGGAACGCAGCCAGGGGATCCAGTAGAACCCAGCCAGAGCCATGGGAATCCAGCAGAGCTGAGCGAGAGCGTTGGGGACCCTGGGGCCATCCCTGGAAGCACGGTGGAGGGCGCAGGGACCACTAGAGGGGGACCCACCTCCCGTGTCAAGGCCGAGAGGAGCATCCCCGCCAGGGGTGTCGGGCGGGGGGAGCGGCCGCCAGCCCCCCGGGGAGGCTCCGCGCTGATCATTATCTAAGTCATCCGGCGCCTTTTTTTGGTAATTGCTTCGTTTTGCATGGATTTTAATTACAGGAACCCACAGGGAGAAAATGTCACCGTTTGATTTTATGTGGCTTTTTTTGCTTCTCGGCAGAGCCGGAGCAATGGGGCTCGGGTGTCCTTCTCCTTCGGGCACCCCGAACAGCCCCGCCTCGCTGCTAAGGGGTGGGAAGCGCTGGTCCAAGAGAGTGGGGCAGTCGGGATGTGGTCCAACCGCGCTGGGCTCCTGTATCCCGGCTGCTGGAGAGGTGCTCCATCCTGGCATCCCCCCAGCAGGACCCCAGACCCCTTTGGAGTCACATATTCTTATTCCATGCAGAGCCAAGGCTGGATTGATTTGTCCCAGCTCCTTCTTGACATGAGCAGCACTGGCTAAAATTAATTTTGTGCTCCAAATCCTCTTTTAACCCCTCCATTGCCCAAACAAGGTTCCCCTAATCCTTAGGGGAGTGCAGCAGCTCCCCGTGCCGCCCCTGCCAGGCTGCTCCTCTGCGATGCTCCTTCCGTGGCAGCCGCCGCGTCTCCCCGGGCAGCCCCGGCGTGGGGAGGAGCGGCCGCGCTGGAGCCCGGTGGGATTCGGGGGCTTGGTGAGGCTGAGAGCTGGGGCTTTGAGAGCAGCAGGTCGGGCTGGGCTTGTTTGCAGCAAGGGATGCCTGAAGGTGGCTTCATCCAGGGTCTGGTGCTGACCAGGGTCCTGTGCTGTGCCGTGCCGTGCCGTGCCGTGCGTACCATGATGTGCCACGCCATGCCACGCTGTGCTGTGCTATTCAATGCCATGCTATGCCGTGTTGTGCTGTGCCATGCCATGCTGTGCCATGCCGTGCTGTGCCATGCCATGCTGTGCCATGCCGTGCCCTGGCCACCCACACACATAACACAGGAAACTCTTCATGCTGGCTCTGTGTGTCAGCAGACTCTGAAGCAGCTTAGAAACAGCAATGAGGGGAAAAGAAGACTCCTTAAAGTGATTAAAAATCATCTCCCGAGTGGGCTGTCAGGGTCCATCAGACACAGCTGTGAGGTGCAACTTCTCTGTGGATGTCCAGAGTCACCTGGGGGAGCAGCACGTTACAAACCTTGTTGCTCCAGATACAGATGAGGAGCTGCCTGGCATTTACACTGTGTAAATGCTCCTCGCTTGATCTTCGAGGGCTGGGAAAGCTGAGCAGCAGAATCCCCCCCGTTAGGGTAACAAAATAACATCACCAAAAAATGATAAAGCAATTCTCGGCTCTGACTGAAGATGAATCCTCCTTTCTGCTCATTATAAAATACCTATTATTTCCCTTTATCTCCAAGCCAACAGTGTTATTTCAATTTAACAGTGTATGAGAAATGCAAGGAAATATAATAAAAGAGCCATGGATGCACTATTTAATGTCAGGATGACAGATGCTTCAATTAGGCAGACAGGGCTATTTCTCCCCAAAATAGATAAAGGTGAAATTTTTATAAGATTGCACTGTTTGTGTTTACGATACAGTACTGGTACAAGCTTTCATTATAATATAAATTAAAATAAAAGCTCCTATTTCAGTGGAAACCCAAAAGGGTTTTCCAATAACTTTGCAAGTCGTCAAAGCAGGCGTCCCATGAGTACAGCGCGGTGCTTCGGTGCCACCAGGAACAGAGCTGGAGCCATGGGCAGCTCCACCGTCCATGGATTTCCTGGCTTGGATCAACCATGGTGTGGCAGCAGGAGCAGGGCAGGGATCATGAGGTGAACACCTTAAATCCTGGGTTCTGCTCTGAGCCTCTCACGACAAGAAGGACATTGGGGTGCCCGAGCAGGTCCAGAGAAGGGAATGGATTTGGGGAAGAGTCTGGAGCGCAAGGGTGAGGGCCCTGGGGCTGTTCAGCCTGGAGAGGAGGCGGCTGAGGGGAGACCTCATCTTTCTCTGCAGCTCCTGGAAAGAAATTTGCTGTTCCTGGATCTGCGTGGTTTCCGCGAGTCCTTGAAATTGCTGAAGGTCTTGCCTTTCTGGTGCTGCTAAATTCCCCAGCATATTTGTACAGTAAGTGGGTCAAGGAACAGTCAACAGCAAAGTTATGTCTGTGTTTACCCAGGAATTATGTATCGAGGTTGAATTATGCATGAATTAAGAAAAGTCAACATGACCGGCACGTTGAATGCGTTGGCTTTGCCAGGGATTGGAAGAGGGGGATGAAGTTGGAGGATTATGCCAGGAAGTTTCTCATGGTGCTGGAGGCAGAGGTGGAGTGGTGCCATGCCATACCGTGCCACGCTGTGCCACAGGGCCCAATGGCCTGGTGCTACCGTGGCCAGAACCAAACTGGTGTCAGGGCTGTGGACGAGCCCAGCCCAGGCAGCAGCCTCAGCGCCCGCCCGCTCTCACCCACAGTTGCACTTCTGCTGTTGAGTTTATTTATGGCTTGAGCCTGGCTTTAATTGTTCCCATCTTGTATGTTTTAGCCGTTTAGCTTGTGTCTGATTTGTCACACAGCACTGAGGATGTTTTGGTAACTAAGCGCTATAAACATTATTTATTATTATATTTCAGCCAAAACAAGCATTACTCTAATTTATTTATTAATCACTTTTCAGATTCAAAGGAAACATCTGTGCAGATTTGCAATTAAGTGGGTTTATGGCTCGAGTGAGGTTTCCCTAGAATTTCTATAAATAGATCCAGTGTTTATTCCTCATTGTCTTAATATTTCTGAACAATAATGGTAATAATGCTCCCAGCCTGCTGTAACCCATTCGTAGCCCTGTGACCCAGCTGCCTCGCGCCAGGAGGATGCGGTGATGCAGAAATGTTGCTGCTCCTCTCCAAAAGGTCCCTGCTGGAGCTGCTCTCACGAGCTCACCCTTCTCATGTGAGCTTGGGTGGCTGAAGCAGCCCCATCCCTGCACCCTCGGGGCACTCCGAGCTCCCTGTCGCTCCTCACACCATCGCTGGGTTCCTGGTGGAGGCCACATCAGGTTCCTAAAAGTGCCGTGTGTCGCTCTCTGTTTGGTACGGGATGGGAATAATCCGACAGCATCCTTGGGGACAAAAATTACAAATGAGGTGTTACGACTGAGCGGATTCATGCACTTCTCAAACTTAATAGATTTGGTGCTGATAAATATATTAATGGCATTAGCATTTCAGAGAACGAGGGGATGATGGAGCACAGGAGAGAGCTCAGGACATAGAGATGGCTTCATTGCAAGACATTTGATAGACAGCAACATACTGCCTGTGCTTTAACAGAGTGAACACCTTGACCCAAAGAATGTAATGCCCAGAGCAAGAGTTGATCCTGCTAAAGCATGAGAGGAGCAACTCCTCTCCTCTCCTCTCCTCTCCTCTCCTCTCCTCTCCTCTCCTCTCCTCTCCTCTCCTCTCCTCTCCTCTCCTCTCCTCTCCTCTCCTCTCCTCTCCTCTCCTCTCCTCTCCTCTCCTCTCCTCTCCTCTCCTCTCCTCTCCTCTCCTCTCCTCTCCTCTCCTCTCCTCTCCTCTCCTCTCCTCTCCTCTCCTCTCCTCTCCTCTCCTCTCCTCTCCTCTCCTCTCCTCTCCTCTCCTCTCCTCTCCTCTCCTCTCCTCTCCTCTCCTCTCCTCTCCTCTCCTCTCCTCTCCTCTCCTCTCCTCTCCTCCCCTCCCCTCCCCTCCCCTCCCCTCCCCTCCCCTCCCCTCCCCTCCCCTCCCCTCCCCTCCCCTCTCCTCCCCTCCCCTCCTCTCCCCTCCTTTCCTCTCCCCTTCATCTTCCTGAGCAGGTGGTTGCTGCCATCCCACACCCCTGCCAACCGCAACTGCAGCTTCAAAATCATCACATCTGGGAGCTCAAACACTTCTAAGGACGCTGGGAAACAAGCTCTGTGTTTCAATGTTTTCTTAAATTTCACATTTGAACGTATAAATCACTCTCTTTTAGCAGAAATTTCCATATCCTGGCCACGCTCCGCTGTCCCAGTCCTCCCCTCCAAGCCAGGTTCTAACCTGGTTTGCTCCCCGCAGACAAAAGTAACACATTTAACCTTTTTTTTATGAGACATATCTATTTCTTTCCATGGCTCCCCTTTCCAAATCTCTTCCAAACAGACATTTGTCTTTTTGAGGTTTCCAATATTTCCAGAGTAAAGCCTGAGAATCAATACAGCTCACGTCGTTCCAGCTTTCCCAGCCACCAGCTCCAGATTGGATTTAGGCCAGGCTTTGTCCCCCATTCACACTTTAAATATCCCAAGCCAGTGCGTGCTCGCACGGCTTTATTGACTGCAGTGGGGACAGTGTGATTTATCCTCTCTGATCATCAGCTCGGTTTGCCCAAAGGAACCACTCCTAGGGATGGCTGTAAGTGGGGCTATAAACGTATTTCATCCTCTGCAGAGGAAGAGGGAAAATATAGAGTAGATGGCTCTATTATATCAGCTTCTGGTTATTCTTTCTAATATTTATTTCAGAAGTCTGGTGCAAAACCACTTTGTGTGGGGAGGAGATAAACCTGTGCTTGAACCAATTGCAAATCTTTTATATTGGCAGAGAAGCTGTGCAAGGGAGACTTTACTAAAACACCGATGGGGTTACGTTAGCGTTTGCAGAATGCGTTGGGGAATCCAGCAGGGAGGAAACAGAGCCTGAGTAAACCCAGGGCTGAGCCAGTCGGTCTCCTCCTTCGCCCCTGCCAGCCATGGGGTTTTGCCTCCCTGCATGGTATTTGACCCCGGTTTTATATCATCTTTCAGAAACAAAGCCAGGGAGATTGTTCTAACCGTGGGAGCTTGTGCTCCTCATCTGAGACATCAGCAGCTGCTGCCTCAGGTGTGGGTGCCTCTCTGGGCTCGGTTCTGGTGCCATCCTGGTGGGTGATGGCGGAGAAGCCGTGGGGTGGCCCAGGGCTATCAGAGCCTCGAAAACCTTTACTGTTGGAAAGCCGAGGGAGAGCACTTTATGGGATGTGGTGTGCAGCTGCTTTGCTGTTTCACCCTTACAAACCTGTGCTCAAAAGAACCTGTGCCAGTGCTGGAATTGCATAAGATCTGGAAAAAAAGGGACCTCGTTCCGCCAGAACTGGGCTATTCGTGGTACTTAGAGTAAATATTTGCTTGTGGAAAATCTCTGCACGAAGTTCTGTTTCATCCCAGGAGAGGGCAATAACACACACGGTGCAGCCACCCCGCTGGGAAGGCTCCTGGCTGATGGGCTCCAGAGATGCCTCTGGGAAGAGAGAGCAGGATGGGACCACGCTGCCTGTTTGCACAGCTCCTGCTGCGCATCCACAGCGCGCGCCGGCAGTGCCGCTGGAGGCGAATTGATCTAAAACCAAACCCTCACTTGTCTCCACTGAAGATGGCAGAAAATCCCAGAATGGATGCGTTTTATCAAATCAGTAGAAATTAAACAGCTTATTCTCAGGAAATCATCCTTCTCCCAGACAGGCAGCAGTGATGGTTGCTGGCATCCCCCCAGCTCGCCGCTAACAAGCCCTGAACACGCAGCAGTGAGATCCAATGCGAATTATTTGTGCAAAGCTGGAGGATTTCATCTCAGATGAGCTGCCAAAGTGGGAAGTTTTAATAACTGAAATCCTCTACCATAATTAACCAGTGGTGAGATTGGCCCTGCAAGGTTTAAGCGCCACAAGCTTCTTGGCGCTGCAGAGCAAGGGCTGAAAATGGGAGTGGGGACCATGGCTGGTCCCTCGCCGGGAGGAGGAACCCTCCTAGCCCGGACCCAGCTGGGAATAAGGCACTGCCTGAGGCTCGCACACACACAGAAACCACCCTGAACAAGATGAATAACTGAATTATCTGTATGAGAATGTGTTTGTCCCGTGGCAAAACTCATTTCCCACATCATGCCCTTTTCCTAAATCCAGGGCCAGGGAAGGAGCAGCCCTGTCTGCCCTCTTCCTATCTTTTTTCTTTCCCATCTCATTGTGAGGGTGTTGAGGCCCTTGCAAGTGTTTCCCAGAGAAGTGGTGACTGCCCCATCCCTGAAGGTGTTGAAGGTCAGGTTGGATGGGGTTTTGAGACCCCTGCCCATGGCAAGGGGGTGGAACTGGATGGTCTTTGAGGTCCCTTCCAACACAAACCATTCCATGATTCTATGAAATCATTCCCTAAGGGCAGCCCTGTCCACACTCCTGCTGAAAATCTCTATGGGCAGAAGGCCTCCAGCAAAGCGAATCTGAAACAGCCCTTCCCGAGCCTGGTAAACACAGAAGGAGTTGGAAGTTGATAAACAGGAGCCCTGCAAACGGCCCTGGTTTTGGATGAGTCTGTGTTTGGCTGCAGCTCCCGCCGGGCTGGGTGGGCGCGGGAGAGCCGGTGCAGTTCATCACTGTTCCCGACTGTCAGTGCTGCCTAATTCCCCAACAAGCGGAGTTTCTTAAAAACCCATATTAAAGCAATCATGTCGTCTTCTCCCTGCTGCTCTGGTGACAGTTTCCCCCTGACACTGCCGTTATTGGAAGCTCTATTCCTGTCACATCAGGCGTACAGATCGACTCTCCAGAGGGTCCTTCTTTACTGGGAAGTGGCATCTCCGTCGTGTAGTCCAGAGAGAAATCAATGCGAAAACTACTCAGGGATCAGCAGACAAGGCTGATAACTTCTCTCAGTTATATCACAAGACTCATGTTGGCTGGTTGGAGGGGAGAAACAGCAGAGGTGCGGAGGACACTGAAGGTGGAGAGGAGGAACCAGGCGCCAGGGCTGCCCTGCCCTGCTGCGGTGGGTCTGCTCTTTCCCATCCCTCCTTCTCCCTCCCGGCACTTCCCAGGCAGCCACTTTCCCTGGAACCATAATATTTCCCATCAGGTGTGCTTGGGGTGAATTTCTTCAGGCTCAGCAACTCTTTCTTGTAGCAAGCAGTACGATGGGAAATACAAGAAAAATGATCCGATTTTCACCTTCATTGAAGCAGTTGGATATTGGCTCGTGAAGTACAAGAAAAAGTGGTGATAAAGGGTCACGTTTCCATTAGATCTTCTTAATTGGGCTTTTACCTGAAAGCACAAAATCAATATTTTCATCTACACCCACCCAATGAGCTCTTTTAGGTCTCCTTTAATAATGCAAATCTGGGCTCTGTGCACGCAGAGCGATGGGTATGGGCAGCTGCCGCAGGCGGGGCACTCCCAGGGTCCCACGGGGGCCAAGCCGAGGAGGTGCCACGGCCAAGCCGAGGAGGTGCCACGGAGGTGCCGGGCACGGCCCCCCTGGCACACCGAGAAATGCCTGGGGCAGGCTGCAGGGACTGGTGGTTGGGAACCCATCCAGGAGCCAGCAGTGCATGAGTGATCAAAGGCTTTGGCGCTGAAGGTAAAAGGCAATTCTGAGCCCAGCATCCTCAGTCAATATCTGCCAATCCCTCAGAAATTGGCCACCTTGAAGTAACCGAAGTGACAAAATTGAGCCGATTAGAAAAATTAAACTCAGACCGAGCCCAAAAAAAAAGCCATTCAGCTCACTGAAAACATTATCTGCTCTAATTGGAAGCTTTGTTTAATTTGGCTTTGAAATTGAATTTCTTTTCCTTCTTGGAGAACTGTTATTACCTTAATTCTCTGCTTTGAGTAAGACCATTTATATGGTCAAATACGGCAAACTCACCGAGGGAAGCAGCGATTGCCCCTTTCCGTGCCGGCCACGCCGGGCAAGTCACATTTATCAAGCCCCTGCATTATTTCCTCATGTCAATGCATTTTCACCCTTTTCATTTTGCCTTGACTTGGTAATTATATTATTCAGGAAAAAAAGTGAAATATCTGTTTTAAGGTCACACCCCTTCCAAGGCAGACATGGGCACTCTCCACGCTCCCCATTTGCATCCAGAGCAGCAAAAGGGAAGCAAGCTCAGGGATGGGAAGATTTGCAGAGTATAAATCATAGAATCACAGAATGGTTTGGGTTGGAAGGGACCTCAAAGCCCATCCAGTTCCACCCCCTGCCATGGGCAGGGACACTTCCCAGTAGATCAGGGGACTCAAAGCCCCATCCAGCCTGGCCTTGAACACCTCCAGGGACGGGGCAGCCACCACTTTTCTGGGCAACCTGGGCCAGGGCTTCACTGGAAGCAAAAAGCAGGTTTTCCCATCTCCGTATCCGCTCTTTTCACCAAGTTCAGCCGCCTCACTGTATCGCAGCTTCATCACTGAATGGCAATAGAGGGAAGACAACAGCGTAATGAAGGCATTGCATCCCAATTTCCAAGTGTGGCCAACAAGATCAATCAGGCACTTTGGAAAAATGAAGAACTTTATCTCCAATCAGCCAGCTTTTATCTGCTTAGGAGTAAACACGGCTGAGGAAGCTGGTGGTAGCACAGCTGCATCGTAAATAAGCCCGAAGCCAGACCCTTCTGCTAGAAGTAAATAATTGATCTCAGAAAAATTCTGCTTAGGCAAAGCCATTTCAATTACCTGGCAGATGACGCCGAGTGCTGGGAGAGGTTAATGGCTCTAAAATATTTAAGGAGAAGGTGTTTGTCTGGGCACACCGTGCTTTGTCTTTCATTTACCCAACAGAGAGAGATTATTTGAGAAACTAAGTGGCAGGCAGGTGTGATGTCCCATCCCACTCCCGTGCAATCCATCACCAGGAGGGTGTTGAGAGGCACCCCGGTTAGCAGTGAACAGCAGAGATGGCTCTCGCCTCGCAGCATTCCTGGTGGAGCTCTTAGCTGGTGGCACCAGCCTGAAGCACAGCTTCTCCAGCTCCTGGAGCACACCGAGGGCTGTGGGTTTTGCTGGGGGGCTGGGGGGTTTCCTGGGGATTCATCTCTAACACAGCAGACATCAGGCACTTTGTGGAGCCAGGGAGGTGAGATATGAACAGGAGGTGAGGAGCTGCCATGCAGCACGCCCAGGGGCTCCAAAACCTGGACTTTTAGTTCAGTGCTGTAGTATTCCTCCCTGGGCAGAGAGCAGCCTCCTGAGCCACCCATCGTGCTGCCGGGGACAGCAGAGGCGATGCTCTGAGCATCGTGAGCAGCAGATCTTCTGGGGTGCAGGGGGGAGCCCTCGTCTCACTTCCATTGAATCTGGAAAACAATAAGGTTCATTGTGGGATCAATTAAGTAAGGTTTTAGTGTAAAAATGGCTGTGTGCCTGATGCCTCCAGGTCATTCCCCAAAGTGAGATGGATCCCCAGGTGGATGCACACAAGAGGGAACCACCCCGTGCTTGGCTGAGCTATCAAAGCCTCAGTGTTGATCACCACGGCTCAGCGATCGGCTTTGGTTTCGCAGGAGCTTTGATCACGATACTCCAGCTGTGGGAAACTTGTGGTTCCCTTTGTTTCCGTTAACTTTCCTTTCTTCACTTTCATCCTCATAAATAATTTATTCTTGTTTGTTCTGTTCACTTTCATATGTTTTGTTTTCTTCCCCATTAAAATTCTGCTTCAGTGGCTCGTGGAGAAACTTTGAAGCTCTCCCTCCCCGTCCTCAACCTTTCTGGAGGAGCAGATTCCTCCTCAGTATGGATTGCGGGGAGGGAGAGGTTTAACTCCCTTGCTCATGGCTGCTCTTTGCAAAGCACTCGCCCTGGGGAAGCCCCCACCCCGTGTGCCTCTGGGCGAGGAGCATCTCTGGGCGTGCAAGCGGCAAACGCGCACGGCGTGAGCTGGTGCCCTGGGCACTGGACAGCAACACCGCTCGGTGGAAGAGCTGACTGTGAGGAGGAAACTATTTCTGGCATTATAATATATTCAGCTTTGGATATGCTGGGTCAATAAAAGCCTTCTCCAAGGAGGGCTTTCTTCTCTGATGTTAAAAAGATTTTAAATTTTCAAAGCAGAGCATGGATTCAGCAGACAAACCCGTCCTCACGTACAGCTGCTGAGGAGGTCTTTCAGAGCCACAGCACTGCTTGTCCCTCCCTGGTTGTAACAGCAGCAGCTTTCTATGCAGCAGCTTATTCAGCTGCTCCCTTCTCCGTGGCACTCTGCTTTTACCTTTTGTCAATACTTTCTCCCCATTGAAAGATAGATTTTATTGTATTCACCCTTAAATGAGGTCTACAAAATAAACAAGGTGCATCTGCCATTTCCCATACATCCATTGGCCCCGGACTCCTTCTGGGTTTAGTAACTCCACCTGTGTCTGCATTGGCTTGAGATATGCAGGTGTTTGTGCTTTGGCAATCAGACCTCAGGCTTTAAAACTCCCAGGGCTCCAGATGAGGGCAATGGGTTTCTGTCTTTGGGGAGCTCTGCAGTGGTGCTGGGAATGTGTGGATGGAGGCTCTGGGGAAGCAGAGGACCTGCGTGCAGAGGGGGAGATGGGCTGCCTGCTCTCTCTCTCTGATGAAGAGGTTATCTGCAGCCCTTTACAAGAATCAGAAAGGTAATTACTTGGCAGGGAAGTGAAATGCCTTTGCATTAGGAGGTATTATTTGTTCCAGGGTAGCAAATTGCGCTGTTGTTGTTGTTGTTATTACTTTGACAGCAGCATCCAGGGCCCTTCCGAGGAGGGGGGTGCTGCCCCTTGCCTCTGTGAGCGTGGCCTCTCTTGTCTCCTCTGGTTACCATCAATATTTATAAGTGTGTTGTGGAGAACCGGGTGTGCCTTCCAGTTTATGGAGGCTCAGCGTGTGTCACCTCGAGCTACCCACTGCAATAAAGGAGCAATTAACAATTCTTACCAAACATGGTTTACCCTGGAGGACCTGGGAGCACTCTTTAAACTATTGTCCCTGATCCTGAAGCCTCCGTTCAAGGAAAGGACCTGTGAGAACTGACTATGAGTGAGTCTTGTCCCTTGTAACACATGAAACCTCAGCAGTGAGGCTGCCTCTGGGGAGATGTTGCTCTGATTGTAGCGCCTGTCTGAAATTTCTAGGTCAAGTTTATTGATTGGGATCATTAACTGGCCTGGCTTTGTGAGGGGTGGGGATGTGGGGGCTCCTTGAGGAGGCCCTTGTAGGCAAATCTCTGAGACTTTGGCTGTGCTCGGTGTGAGCCTCCTGGAAGAGGCTGCTGCTGAATCTCTGCCTTTTCTCTGTCCCTCTCCCACTCAAACACTGAGCTGAGCCTTCTTCCCTCGCCTCCATCTGCAGGACTTGTCCCAGGTGCCATACCCAGCTCCACCTGGGCTGGGGCAACCCCACACACAATTGCAGCCTGGGTGGAGAATGGATTGAGAGCAGCCCTGAGGAGAAGGACTTGGGGTGCTGGGGGAT
The DNA here is from genome assembly GCA_033558185.1 of Dromococcyx pavoninus. Classification (NCBI taxonomy): domain Eukaryota; kingdom Metazoa; phylum Chordata; class Aves; order Cuculiformes; family Neomorphidae; genus Dromococcyx; species Dromococcyx pavoninus. Next base: position 61,372 of record JAUMJL010000865.1, read on the forward strand.
GAGAAGCTCAGTGTGAGCCAGCAAAGAGCACTTACAGCCCAAAAAGCCAACCCTGTCCAGGGCTGTACCCAAAGCAGTGAGACTGGGAGGGGAGGGGTTTTGCCCCTCTGCTCCGCTCTGGTGAGACCCCACCTTGAGCCTTGTGTCCAGTTCTGGAATTCTTAGTGCAGGAAAGACAACACTGGAGCTGGAAAACCATTGCAGCTCGCATGGGATTGAGATCAAAATCATTGAGATCTGCCCAGCAGTGCGGATTTCTGCGATGAGCCCTGACACCGAGAACTATTTTTAATTCAAAGAGTTGTGTCTGCCTCTGTGCCAACCTGTGAGCTCTGTCAATTTGCAGGGAAGCAGTCAAATCCGATTACTACAGAAAATATGCAGGGAGGGTAACATGGTGTGAACTGACATAATACGTGTTGGTTAAGGTGCTATCCTGGGCTTGACTGTTTTCTGGATGTTATAAATCCCACAGCAGTAAAGAAAGAGACATATCCGAGGGTTATTATTGCCATAAGTCCTTCAACTTGAAATATATTTGCCCTGAGGATCATAGATGTGAAGTTTCCCTACAAAAAAAAATGTATTCACAAGTGGGGTTTGCACCTTCCCTCTCTTGTGTGAGGAATTAAAACCATTCTGTCTTTTATCAGGATTGCAGATTGAGACCTTCCTAACAGGTACATCAGGAACAGCATCTCCTGTTCATGTTGTGGCTCTCCTGGTGCCCAAGGAGCTCTGAGCACCCACAGTGACACTGGGCACAGGCACCCCAGCTGTCAGTAAGGAATGGATTGGTTTGGGAGAGACCTCAAAGCCCATCCAGTTCCACCCCCTGCCATGGGCAGGGACACCTCCCACTGGATCAGGGGGCTCAAAGCCCCATCCAACCTGGCCTTGAACACCTCCAGGGATGGGGCAGCCACCACTGCTCTGGGAAAGCCCTCACAAGAAAATATTTCTTCCCAAGTTCTCATCTCAATCTCCCTTCTTTCAGTCTTCCAATGAGCCATCCTTAGCTGCCTGTGGGGAGCAGCTCTCTTTTCAGGAGGAGCAGAGAATTCCTCACATCCCCAGCTCCAGCCCTGTTTGGTTGTGACAGGCACAGAAAAGGCACTGCTGAAAACCAAACTCCCAGCTGCAAATTTTTCAGCAGGAGTGGCTGGTTTGAAGAAAATTGGAATTTCTTAGCCCGAAGGAGAGTGGAGAGGCAATAGATACAGTTTAGTTAAAGAGTAATCACAGGTTGAGGAAAAGAGCTGAGAGATTTAAAGCTAATTAAAAGTATCTGAGGTTTTCTAAAACCACTTTGAAAGCAGACAAATGGAAATAACCCACTGGGTGATGATGAGCTTTGAATTTTGTTAGAAATCACCGAAGAATAAATTTAGCAAATCACCAAGAAAGCCTAATGCAACCTTGGAGATGTGGTGTGCAGTTGGGACTGGTGACTCTCCCAGTTCCTGACAATTGGCCCTTTCAGGGGATGTTGCCACTTGTCTCACCTCACCTTAAATCCTTCCTATTGAACTCTGCCTGTGATTAATCCTCGTTCACGTTCACCTTTCGCTGTTCTCCATTATTGCTTTTCTCTCTTTCCCAGCATCCACCCTCACCTACCTGTCCTTTTTCCTGCTGCTGATCCATTGTAGAAGGATTAAGCTCTTAATTGCAAGGGTTTTTTTTATTGCTGTGCATCGCGGAGCTGTCGGGCAGCCTGAAATCTCTAGAAAGCTGCAGCCTGGTGGTGTCCCCTGATGGGTGGATGCTCCCAACAGCAGGTCACTTCCAGGGGGACAGAGTTTCATCTTGACCCCAACCAGACACACCAGTGAGGACTGCAAAATAGGGCTCTGGGAGCTGACATGGGAATGCTGATATCCCCGGCCACAGCACATGGGAGCTGGGAATGGAGAGGAAGGAAAGATGATGTGATGGCAAAGCAAGGAAGAGGAAATGATGACAGTAATAAAAAGGAAATGGAGTAAACCCCAGAACAAACCAAGCTGCATCTCACTAGAATGTAGTGTTCAAAGAGCAGCTGGGACAGAAAAACTGCCAGCGTTGTGGTTCCTGAATAATCCATAGATGGGAGAGCAGGTGATGAGGAGACAGAAGGAAGGAAGAAAGAAAAAAATAGGAGAAATTACTGTAGGGAGAAACCTGCAGGTGATGTGTGATTTTTCTATGCTAATAAAGAGATGAAAGCAAAAGGAATGGGAGCAGAGACTGGCAAAAAGTCTCACTTTTGTTGGGAAGAATAAGAGGATAAACGTTTTTAACATTTATGAAGTAGCAAAATAAGCAAAGAAAGGCTGAGAACATCAAGCTCGTAGATGAGGAAATTAAAGTACATAAAATATTTATTCATTTGTGCTTCGTGGCTGTCAGCCATGCATGCATTGGAGAGATGGTGTGTTTCTAGGCATGGTTTTGTTCTTGCTCCTATTTCTTCCTCCTCTCCCAGAGATGAACAGGAACAATTTGGTAAATGGTGGCTGAACACTCAGTTCATTTTCTACATTCCATTAATGTTTCATTTCTTAATACCCTCAAAACAAGAATGGGGAGTTGGTATAAAACATTATTTTCCCTTCAAATCCTGGTGAAAAAGAGCGTGGTTCCAGGCCAGCCACCAAGATTATGAACTGGCATCTGTGTTAAAATGGGAACGTGGTGCTGATGATACGAGCCAGGCTGGAAGCAGCGCTTTAATGAGCCACGGAAAGGGAGATGGAACACAGGGTTTGTGTCACCAGCTGCTCTGTCCCAGCCCGAGAGGACCATTTCTGGAGGATGCTCTTGACTTCTCCTGTGAACATGTCACCCCATGTCCTCGCTGGCTCAGGCAGCAGATTCCTCAGTTCAGGAGACTTGTTCATTACTGCACTGGAAAAGAAAGCAACTTCCTAATTCCTGATGGCTTGGAATGGCAGCAGAGAACAGCACGTTCCTGCGACCTCCGTTAGATCCTCATTGCAGGAACAGTGCTGTGCTCCAGACCTGGAGACAGGGCTGTAAGGAAGAGCTGGCTTTGGGGAATCCCCGTCCCCCCTTCCCATGCCTTTCTGGAAGAAAGATGGAGTCTCTGGAAGTGATGGAGTCTCCATCCCTGGAGGGGATCAAAAAAACCTGTAGACATGGCACTTCATGATGTGGCTTAGCGGACACGGTGGGGCTGGGCTGATGGTTGGACTGGGTGAGCTTCGAGGTCTTTTCCCACCATGATTCCAAGAAAATCAATTGTATGTGGTGGGTGAGAGTGAGGCACAGATCCCGCTCAGAGCAGGTGGTTTGTCCTGTGGCTGGAGCACTGTGCCTGCACACCCAGGCAGGGGCTGCACCTGCAGGGCACCCCTGCACCCGGGCCCTGCCATCAGGCCAGAGGCACTGTGCAGCTCGGCCGCTCTCTGCTCTGGGAGAGCGGCACAGGGAGGGCTTCCTCCCCACTGCCCTTCCTCCTTGTGTCTGCGGCACTGCTGGCCCCAGGCAGTGGGCATGTCAGCCTCTGGCCTGCTGCTAATTTTAATTTGTTTGATAGAGAATCCTGGTGCTCCAGCGACTTGGCTGGCATCGCCTGCTGCCTGTCAGAGCCGTTTTACTCTCCAACAGCAGCATCCAGGATTTACCAGCCCTGAGCTGACTTGCTGCTCCTCTTGCTCAGCAAATATTTTTCCACATTCCCTAGGCTGCTGTTGCCCATTTACCCCCTTCTTTGGGTCCTTGGGAGCCTTACTGAGCTGGGATCCCGGTTTGGGCAGCTGGAGCTTCCCAGGAGCTGGGTGGGCTGCAGGGTGGGAGGCAGAGGGAGGTGGGGAGGATGCAGAGATGCTGAGTCTGATTGTGGAGCTGCTCCACCTCATGCCTGGCCTGAGAGGGTGTCATGAGGTGCTGGAGCCCCAGGATGTCAGGGCTGGAGATGCCCCTTCCCAACCATGCTGCATGGCAGGAGCTGCTTTGTCCTTCCAGCCAAGGTCATGTTGGTGTCTAGTTTTGCAGAACTACAAGTGCTAATGTTGCATTATGTGTTCCCTGGGTCTCTTGGAATAACAGAGAAGCTTCTGGGTAGCCCAGGGGCTTTTTTAAATCCTGCCCTTCCAGGGAAGGTGTCACCAGAGAGCTGTGAGTGAGCCTTGGAAAGCGTGGGAGAGCCTCCTTCTCCTTGTGCATCCTTTGCAGCCTTTTCTAAAGCGTGAAGACTTCAATATTAGTTTCATTATGAAGCTGAAAAAAAACCCACCTTGATCTCAGCTTTATCAGAAATGATAAATTCTTGGCGAATTTGTTAGGCTGAGTATTCTTGTTTCCAGATGCTTGGATAATGTAAGCTAAAATCAATTAATTGACTCCAGTTGGGATCTGCCAGCTCACACCAGCTGAAAAGATGGGCTGGTTTTGTCTTCTGGTGAGAATTTTATCTAAGGAAAGCTGACCCAGCCTCCAGGAAACAGGGAGAAGCTGATAACCACAACAAGCACACTCAGATGATGGAACTTTCATCTCCGATGTGGGATCAGAATTTTTGCAAAGAGAGAGAAAAACAGAAGCCACAATTTCTCAGAATCACCACTGAGAAATCACTTTAACAGCTTATAATGGCACTTCATGGACAGCACACGTGAACTCCCACATCCCCGCGCTTGTGGTGGTTCTGAACCATGGGCACTGCTGCGTGTCCTAATCATGCCCAGAGGGGAACTGGGGAGCAGCCCCCCACGGAATGTGCTGCTGGGCCCTTGCCAGCCATGGAAATCACAGAAACCCCCCACATGTAGATTGGATATTAGGGAAAAAATTCTTTACTGGCAGAGGCTGCCCAGGGCAGTGGTGGAGTCTCCATCTCTGGAGGGTTTCAAAAAGAGTGTAGATGTGGCACCTGGGGACATTGTTTAGTAGTTATGGTGGGACTGAATGAGTTGAGAGGTCATTTCCAACCTTAATGATTCTCTGCAGGGATGGAGCTTACAAATGCAAGGAGGGTGTAATAGAATCATGTGGAGATTGAACTGGGGGGGGGGGGGGGGGGGGGCAACGTACTGTTTGGAAAGATTCTTCTGTAGGGTTTCCCCCAGCTTCCCTCCTGTCCCTGGTGGTGGTTGACAGCAGTAAACTTGGTTTATGTATTGAGTGGGCTGTGGTGAGGTGCTCTGGGGATGGGTCCATGTGGCAGTGGGGTGAAGGACGTGCACGTCACCCATTGGCCACGCTGACTCTGCCGGCCTCGCTCCCCTCTGCAGGCCATGGTGCTCATCATGTCTTTTCTGGGCTCCAAAGCCCTTTGTATTTTCCCCGTGGCCCTCAGCACCAGTGCTCCGCATAGGGACTCTCTCACAAGCTCTAGCACTTGATTCAGTCACTGCTTAATTTAATCCTCTAATTTAATCAATACTTCACAGAGCTGGTCTTTCTTTTTTAAGAAAACACAAACAAACAGAAAATCTTTGAGCCTTTTTCTGATTGCTTTATGCAGGTATTATTAGGTTAATGCAATCAGTGGTGATAAAGCTGCCCTCCATTTAATGAGGGAGTTCTGCTTATCCTGGAAGGGAGGGGAGTCTGGAGGAGAAAACCAAACACTGCCTACACTGGGTACTTGAGGCATTATCTCCGGCATCATCAGATTCACAGAGGTGACCCTTTCTGTTGCAGAAATGATGGGCGGCTCCAACAAGGACTCCACCTCCTCTCCAGGTGCTCCACAAGATGAGAGCAAGAGCCAGGATGTGCTATGGCCTCGACAGGCAAGGAAGGATGGAGAAAGGTAAGAGGATGGAGAATGCAGTGAGGAAGGCAGGTGGAGGCAGGTTATGTGATTTCTCTGAGGTCATGTGGTGCTTACAGTGGGGAGTGTGGTCTCTGGTCACACTGTGAAGCTGTTGGAGCTCCAGTTGTGCCAGAACTCTGGTGCAAGGCTTTGCCCTTCCCATGCCTGCCGGTAGCATCAGTGGAGCACGTGCTCAGTGCTGGCTCTCAGTGTGGTGAGATGATGCTCCTGCTCTTATAAGCATGAATCCTGCAGCAGTTTTTCTATCTTTAATCAAGTTTGTGGAGCCTCAGGCCATTCATGGGGAAATAAGGGGTTTCAGTCTGTAATAATGGGAAAATTTGGCTGTCATGGGGCACAAATCCTGAAAATAAAGTTATCCTTTCTTGTTGCATTTTACTATGAATTTCTTAAGCCCAGTCTCAACAAGGTAATGGTGCATGTAGGAGATTTTCAGTTCTATAAGGAGGCTGGTAAATGGCAGGGGCAGCTCCTGCTTCCAGGGCTTAGCGATGCGTTAGTGCGTCCCCAGCTTCCTACGCGCCGCTGTGCAAAGCAGGTGGGGAAGGTTGCTTGTCCGACACCAGAACGTGGTGGGGTTGGTTTAAAGGGACAAATGTGCAGGTTTGGGATACCTGGCAGAGGGCGAGGCAGGGGAGAAGCCGTGCCAGCTGCTGGGAAGGGGCTGCTTTGCCACCCCTTGGCCACAGGGAGCAATGGGCTCCAAGCTCCAGAGCTGCTGTGGAGCTGGGACTGAGATATAGTGGGTGATGTGGGGCTGAGATGAGGGGAGCAAGAGCAGGGGTTCTGGCAGCTGCTTGCTGGGACTTTTCAGTCCTAGACTGTATGTTTGTTGATCCTTGGCATTGGTCCTTCTATCTCTGTCTTCACCCCTTTGGGAAAACTGTCCTTTTTTTGCCTGCAAGTTTTACTGCTTTGGTTGTGTTGCACCTCTGTTGGAAAAAAAAAAAACAACCACAGTGAAGCGATCGAGGAAATAAACCCCCAGAGAACCTACAATAAGCACCGGGAGGGTGATAAAAAGCAACAGAAACGCCTCTACCATCTTGTTTTTTCAAAAAAGGTCGATAGACTCCCTGCCACCTTGGAGCCCGTAACAAAATTGATGACACTTCATCTTTAATTTGATTTTTCCGTTCAATAAGGGTGGTGAGCATTAGTGTCACTGTAATTTTACAGACTACTGTTAGATAACAGGAGAATATCAAATGTGAGGATTATGTGCAGTATCAGTGGCAAAATATTATACCTGGTGATGATTTAGAAGAACATTAATGTCTCAGGCATGCTATCAGACATGTCATGAATTGGACAATAAACTGTCTCGTTCTTCAAATAATTACTCACAAGCTGATGTCTGGCTGTGCAGGAGGTGGATTGGTGCTGAATACCCCATCTGCACTCACCTGGTGACCTGCCTGTGGTTCTCCTACGGCAGCACCTCCGCGGCTCATCTGCGGGCGGGTGGAGGAGTGACGGATGCTGCCCATTCTAAGCAGGTCGATAACAGAATTGGTGTAGACCACGGTTATTTTTGTGTTTAATTCACTGAACAAAATGAAACAGGTAAATCACTCAGGAAATGTGAGCTGATGTTAATAGGTGTGTTTGCAGTGCTCTCTATAAATGAGCTCTGCAATTACTGACTCATGCCATCGTTTGCACTCCGCGGGCTGCAGGGAGGCAGCTTTTCCTCCCAGCACCCCTGGGTGCAGCCCTTGGGCTTCTGCAGCGAGTGTTGGGGCGATGCCCAGAGCCTGGCAATGTGCAGCAAGCGTGGGTCACACTCTGCTTTTCTGTGGCTTTGCAAGGATGGGGCTGAGCCAGCAGAAAGCAGCAGGGCTGGGCAGCTCTTCCAGCAATGGAGATGGCCCCATCTTCTTGCCTTCCTTACCCTAGGGCAGTACATGAGCAGTAAGCACCCTCAGCAGTCTGCTCAGCTCTCTCTGCTCCTCCAGCTTCCCCCACACACCTGCATTTTGCATGACCCAAGGAGCTGGACTAATCTGGAGCTGCGGCTGCCGAAGGACCCACTCACCCAGGGCTAATAGCACAGAGCAAAAAGCACAGCAGGCAACAGCACCCGTGGCTGAGGACGAGCGGCTCCAGGATAAGCGTGAAATTGGATCTCAGCACCGGTTACCAGTAAGAGGCTCCTGTGGGAAGCTGCAGGGTGCTCAGTTCCCACAGAAGAGGTTGAGCTGGTGTGGAGGCTGCCTCGTGGTGGGGGGTGTTTGCCTTGAGCCATCCTGGAGGAGCCTTGTTAGAGCAAGGGGTGTCTGTCCAAGACTAGAGAGCATCAAATGACCAATGGCTGCGTCTCAGTGCTGTCATTCTCACCTCTGGCTGTGAGCAAGACCCCTGCAGTGCGAGCAGCCTCTGCTGGGCTCGCTGAGCGTGTGGCAAAGCGGCAAAGGGGCTGCAGGAAAAATGCCAGAGGATGGGGGGGTGGGAAGTTCTCTCTCTGTTCTGCTGAGTCAACCAGCCCAGGGTGCTGGGGTGGGTGCTGGCAGCTGCTGTCTCCTGCTTGTGGTGGGGCTGGAAATATTTCCGGCGGTACGAGGCAGCCCGACATGCGCAAGGGTGCAGAAGCAACATCTACACCACTGTATTTTGGAGTCTGTGCCAACCCTGCACAGCCACCAGGGTTTCTGTGACTAATCCCTATCCTGCTGCACTCCTGGAGGTGTTGCTGAGCTCTCTGCCTGGCTGTGCCATAGAGGATGCAGTGTCTTTATCCAGAGGAGATGCAGAAACTCGGCTGTGGGTGTGTTTAACCTCTCCCCTGTCACTGGGGTGGGATGTGGGACCTCCTGAGCATACTCAGCACTGGCCCTTCCAGGCCTCTGTGAAGAACAGTGGTGCTGGGCTGGATCAGGTGTTGGGATGGGCACTGTGGAGCCCTCCTGCCAGTGTCCCAGAACAGCACCCTGTGCAAGGCAGGATTGGTACCCATGGAGCCTCTGCTGGAGCAGCCCTGCTGGTGGATGGGTGATGGGAAGCGCTCCCACCAGTACGTGGCATTCCCACCTCTGCAAAAGCAGGAACCAAGGATGGGGGACCCGGCTGACAGGGCTAACAACCTTTCTGTGGGGAAGGAGCACAATTAATCCCTTGGATCAGCAGAGTCATTGTGGCTTAATGAAAACAAACTAAAGCAAATTATTATATGAAACTTGTCAGGCTTAATCCCGCTGGGGGAACCTGATGGGGCTGATAAAGCACTTGGAAACTGTGCAAAGCAATGCTGGTGAAACCTCTGGCCCACTCGAGGAGACCCACTGGGGGCTCAGCTGCTACTTGGGGCCAGGGACTTGCTGAAGAGAGGTCCCTGGCTGAGCACCCTCTCACATCACTGCTTGTCTTTGCAGGGAGCCCCTTTTTGCCAGCAGTGCCTGGTGAGTGCTCTTCCTCAAGTCTTTTCCCATACAAATGTGTTTGCTGATGGCTGGTCAAAAACCACTGCCAGCACCAAAGCAGTTTTGGGGCTGCAGGACACCATAGATGCCCTGAATTGGCAACACCATCTTCGTGGTCCCATGCCAAGGATGGTCACCCAGTAGGTGTTGGGCAGATCACCCTTGCAGCACTGTGGAACAAAGATATCTTGTCCCAGAAGGAGGTAAATGGTATTTACGGGTGGCTGTGCAGGCGTAATTGAATGGCATTAGAGTGGTGCTATTTTTTTTATGTAAATCTTAAATCATTCCTCAGCTCTCACTGCTGTTTCAAATTGTAACTTTGCTTTTTAAAAGTTTATTGTGCACTAATTCATTCAGGCCGTTCATTCATTTACATTCTGCTGACAGGGTACAAAATGGGTTCTTTTTTCATCCTGGAGAATTCTGACTTTGGCAATTTATGGTGCCTTTTGGAGTTAATCAGGATGTTTCTTAAACTTCCATGGCAATAGGAACATATCAAGAAGCACCTGAGAGATGGTCAGGCTTTATTGATATCCCTGGTGCACGTAGTGTTTCAGTAGGACTTGTTCTTGGGCTGAAATCCATGGATTTGGGCCAGGGTCCCTCCAGCATCTCTTGACTGCACTGGAGTGGTTGTGGTGCTTAGGGACAGGATTTAGTGGTGAGCTTGGCAGTGTTTGGTTTACAGTTGGACTTGATGATCTTAAAGGTCTTTTCCAACCTAAAGGATCCTGTAACCCTGCGGAGCCCCTTTTTTTGCCCTTGTCAAAAAAGCCTACATGTTCTTCTCATCTTCCCATCCTGAAGGAGTCCAAAACCTTTGGGAAGCCCCCAAGGAGAGGTGGGTGCCCCAGGCCTTTGGCAGTGCCCATTGGAGGGATCTGCCACCACCAGCACAGCGCTTGCGTGCCATGGATGGAGGCCCCTTGGCGCTGCTCGGCCGAGCCACTATCACACACTTACGGTCTGAAACACTGTTTTCACTCTTCCAAACACTGTCAGAGCAAGTCACAGGAGGGATTATTTTTGGCTCTGTTCAGCATAGTTACCTAGCAATTTGCAGGAGCCTTGGTATTACTGGGTAGTTACTCAAGCCGTGCGAGCAGTTTTGCAGTGAGCAATTCATTTGTTGCATTTGGTTCCTTTTACTGCTCACAAATAGCCCAGGCACCAGCTTAGAGTCTTACAAATTCGTTCTCTGCTGGAAAGAATTCAGCCCTGTTGGTTGTTTGTGAAATATTTCCTCTGATCGTTGCCTTTGAGAGCTCGCTGCCTGTAATTCCCAAATCACACCTGGGCTCGGGCCACGGGGCATGACGCAGGGCTCTTTCTCTGCCCTGTGCAAGGAAGGGAAAGCAGCAACCTGTGCTGATGTGAATGTTTTGTAGCACATTGCTTGGAAATGTCTTCTGATATTTTGCTTTTGGATTTCTCGTGTTGAAAAGGAATAAAGTGCAAACTCCTTCCTCTTCCGGCTTCTTCCTGTGCACGCGCAGCATCCCTGCTTTAATGAGTCATAAATACTGTTTACATTGGGCTTGTTATCTCCAAGGTAATTTATGCTTTTTCGCTCAACCAGGGATTTACAGGCCTTCTGTTCCCTGCAGAACTTGAAGAATTGTCATGAGGAATTGTTATTAATCAGCTAATGAGCAACAGTGATTGCTAAAAAGCCAAGTGATGGCCTTCTGTCCTCCCAGTATCAAACTGGAGGGGAAAATTCCTCAGGGAAGATCCCAAGTGGTGAAGAACAGGGAGAATAGCATCCAGGTGGCAAAGAGCCATGGCTCTATGGTAAATGTTCAAGAATCTTAATTAGGAACAAATTAAAGCTACTTCAGTTCAGTGTTATGAAATTATAGCTAAAAGAAAGAGAGAAAACCTGTTTGAGACTTCTTGCTCTTAGGGGCATCTCAGACATCCATCCCTGGTGCTGTGCAGGATCCTGGACACTGGGTCTGGAGCCCAGCTTGGTGCCCATCCCGTTGGGTGCCTGTGCCAAGAGCTGGTGGGATCCCACTGGGTGTCCACCCACTGCCCTGGCCGCATTTTGGCCCTGACCGGGCTGGAGGAGACAGTGATGCTTCTCCCTATTTTCTCCTCAACCAGTGGCTCTGGCTGCTCCAGCAAGATCTTAATGAAGGCCCCAATGGTGGTTCAATTCCCTTGGACACCAGCCCTATGTCAGCATGGCATGAGGTGGCACTGTGGAGGGTGAAATGCGTTTTCACCCATTGTGGCACAGGTGTGCACTTGATGTTTGACAGGTGGCAGTTTCCTACCCTGGCCAAGGGTTTTGTGCAGGCAATAGTTTGGAACTTCACAAGTGACCTTCAAACAAGGCACCACCTCGCCGGGTGCCTCCAGCCTTGGCGTTCTACCTCCTGTCTGCCCTTGCAGATGCACAGGTCAGGTTTATTGTCGGCTCGTTTGGAGACTCCTTGCAGCTCAGAGCTCACCTGGGCGTTTGCACGAGGCTTGGCACTGCTTGGATGTTGCAGTGTACCGGGTGGGAGCATCCCTGTGTCCTGGTAGGAGCAAGCTAAGGCCACAGCTGAAGGACACTCATTTCATCCCATCAGTGTCGCAGCTGTTTGTTCCGCAGTCAGGTGTGATAACATCGCATCAGGTACTGCTGAAGCTTTTCAAGGGAAATGTGTTTGTGAAACTTCTCCCAGCACACAAATGTTTGTTCGCTCTATTATCCTGACCGCTTTCCTCTCCAAAGTGTTGCAGAGAAGACTGCAAGGAGAGCGACGGTTCTTTCGGAGCTCCAGCAAGCACTGGATGTTTGCTTTAAATAGAATTAACCATGCAAATTGAATCATATGAGCGCAAATTAGCGCTCGTTTCGCTGGTGCTCTCGGTATCACTTAACCTACCATTTACCCCAAGACATCTGCTAAGTGCCATTCTCTCAAGTACTTAAACAGCACCTATTGCTACCAAAAAAGCCCCAGCCCCACGAACAACAAAGCTGCCGGAAAGCCTGTAATTATCATTAAAGGGCTATTGTGCTTTTGGCGATGATGAAGCCGGCGGGTGAGGCTTTCCACGGCTGGTTCTCCTGCTTGCCAGGGGGAGGTGGAACGGGGCTGGGGCTGAAGCCTCCAAGCTCTCTTCCCCGGGTTGCTCCACAGCTGGGGAGGTCTTGGCACACAACCGTGACCATTTCCATGGAGTGGTTTAGGTTGGAAGGGACTTCAAAGCCCATCCAGTTCCACCCCCCTGCCATGGGCAGGGACGCCTCCCACTGGATCAGGGGACTCAGAGCCCCATCCAACCTGGCCTTGAACACCTCCAGGGATGGGACAGCCACCACTGCTCTGGGTAACCTGTGTCAACGTCCCACAACCCTCACCCTTTTTAGCCTGAACCCCCCTTGGCTTGAGGTAGGGCCCATCCCCTGGTGAAGCTCTGCAGGATGAGGCACAGTGCAGCATTCTAAGGGATTCTAATGTCTCTCTAAGGGAGACATTAACAGGGGGAGAGCCAGCACAGTCTGCCTGGGCGGGAGCCACTGATTGTCCCAGGGTTTGGCACAAAGAATGGGAAATGTGCTGAAAGACAAACACTGGACTGGGGTTGGGCTCCCCAGCCAGGGTTTCCACCCCATGCAAACCTTGGGGGGGAGACCATGCGTATGCCAGCAGGTTTCACCCTCCGCTGTCTCTTGCTGGCATTGCTTCCTCCCCAGCTGATAAGGAGACAGAGAGCCCAAGACTGCAGTGAGCTCAGTGTTACTTCTCCAAGCCTTCTGCAATGTGATCTATTATTTACACGGTTATTTAAGCCTTTGTTGTCATAGCTGGGAGAATTAATTCATCAGCCTCGCAGAGAAGATGGAGTGCCGGCATGCTGGAAGCACTCGGTGCTCTGCCCTTCGGCGCGGGCTTGCTGCTGCACATCAGATCCAAGCATGATGGGTGGGGAGGAACAGCGAGTGCAGTGGCATCACTGGTGCCTGAGCAGAAAAAAGGGGTCCAATGGATGCTTGGTTTGGGCCCCTTGTGAGAAACGTAACTCGATGCTCATCAGCTTCTCGCACGATTTCTGCCCCCTTCCCGCAGCGTGAGAAAAATTCATTGTGCCTGGTATGAATAGAGTTGGACACAGATCCTCCACAGTGGTTATGCAAATTCCCAGCCATAATGACGCATTGTCTTGTGTGATCCTGCAAACAGATGGCCTAAAGACAGGCTCAAGATCTGAATTAGTCCTGGGCTCTTGCAACATAGCTGGGAGCATATGGTCCTCATAGATTCATGGTTTAGCCTTAACAGCGAAGTGAACTGTTTCAGATGAATAAAAGGAAAAAAGAGGAGAAAAAACAATATTGTGATGATTCAGTAGCACTCAGGCTCTTCTGAAAAGCCTCAAACTTGTGTATCCTTCCAGCAACAGATGAAGTCTTGCTGCTGCTGGTCCACAAAGAGGAGCAGCTCTTCTCTGCAACGTGCAGATTGCTCAGGCAGGTGCCTGTTCCCAGGCACATCCTGGGGAGGTAGATGTCACATCAGCCTGGAGGAGAGCCTCCGTTGGCAGCAGATGGTTTAGCTGGCTGTCAAGCTCATGTCACCCAAAAGCCTGTGGTGGACCCATCTTGTGTGGCACACTGGTGGGATTTGTGTTTCATGTGGACGTGCTGGAGCTGGACTCTCACAGATGTCTTGCTTGGGGTATCACAGACCACACGTGCGGTGGGATGCAGGCAGGAGCATGAGCCCACTTGCAGCAGCCCTGCCCTGTGGCCAGGGTGGCTTCTCTGGCTCCCATGGCAGGGAGGTGCATGCACTGAGCTCAGCGCCGTTATTTATGCTATGGCATCCCAGCTGGCTCCAAAAGTACCAGCGGTGGTTTATAATTCCATTTGGCATTTTGTTTTATTGCAAGGCTTCAGGAGTTGCTTTGATAGATAGCTTCTTTTCTCCTGTTTGTCACATCTGCGCTGCATGTTTTATCAGTTGCTGGTTTTCAACTTGGAATCCATCAAGAGGGGCACCTATTCTGGAAAAAGGGGCATCATGTGTACATTTCTTATAGTTTTGTAAATCCATAGGTTTCTTTTTTGGTTTATTTCAACCTCAAGGTGGTTTTTAAGGCAGCTCATCGCTGCTGCTGGGGATTCCTCTGGGGAACAAAGAGGAAGGTAATACATATGGTGAAAGTGCTGAGCCATGGTGATTAATTCTGTCAGTTAAATATTGTACAAGTATTAAACAGCAGATGCTGCTGTAACCGCCTCCCCTCCGACATCAGAAGAACCGTTCTGTTCCCATCAGCAGAGGAGCTGGCACCTCAAGTCCAGAATGCAGCATCTGTGTGAAAAGGGTTTATCTTTTTCAAAGCTATGCTATTTCTAACCAGCTGTGGGCCTGGGTCCTCATATTTGCCTTGAGTAAACTCCTTCTGTAATCTGAGTCAGTGCTCCCCAGGGCTCACAACAGAAAGCGTATGGAAGGTGTTTTGGTGGTTTCATGGTGCAGCACTGCCAGGGCAGTGCTGTGAGCTGCTTCACCAGCCTCCAGGGCACTCTTGTCCCAGTGCTGGGCAGACTGGTGGCTGATGACTGGGCAACGCTATGGGCTTTGCATATCCTTTTCATATATGGCCTGCAAACACCTGGTAGAAATGGTTTTCTGACATATCCAGCCTCAAAGAGAGCCAGTTTGGGGTCACCTCATCCCTGCCATCCCCTGCCCTCTGGCTGAGGCTGGGCAACCTCTTCCAACCCCTTCCAAGGAGGGTGAGCAGTGCTGTGCAGTTCCAGCATCACTGGCTGTTTCTCTGGCCTGCAGAAGAGGGTTCAGCAGACCCAGCCCCCTCCTCCCCACTGCCTTCCTGTGGCCCTGCCCAAGCCAGCACCCTGCTGTCCCCCCTTCTGAGACCCAATGGGCATCCCAGACCTCCATTAGCACAGGTCCCCCTGCACTGACTGCCAGCTTGGCAGCACTGCTGGCTTCTTTGGTTTCCAAGGCAACCACACAATGCTGTGCCGTGGAGCTGGGTACTGGTGCATGCCACGGCACCACCAGCTTCTGCTGGTTCGTTCAGGAAGCAGGTGGCACGATCACCTTTGCAGCTGGAGGAGCCCCATGGACCGTGGGTGCAGAGCACAGTGTGTGGCCAGAGCCAGCTGCAGGGGATTTATTTCATGGCAGAAAGAGAGCAAGAGCCTCTGTGCTGGAAGGGAACGCTTGCAGCCCTGCAGGGAAGCACAACATAGATATATATTTAGTGGTGCAGCAAGACAAACGAGCCCAGCTCTTCGAACCATTCATCTAACTCGTGTGCCCTGGACCCCTATTGCCACCACAACCCTTTCCAAGTAAATTAACTCCTGTGCCTGGCACTGTTTGCTCTGCTGAGCCGCTGTGCTCTGAGGCACGGCAGCCTGCGGTGGGTTCTCGGGAGCCCATGCTGAGTCTTGGCTCTGTCAGCAGGCAGAGCGCAATGCAAAGCAAATGCCATGGCTCAAGCAGGAATTCCAGCCTTATTGTCCTCTGCTGCCATGTTCTACCTCGATAAGCAGGAGACTTGCAGACTCCCAGCCCTTGTGGGCGCCCAGCAGGCTCGCTGAGCCATGGCTGTTGTGCTAAGGAAGGTGAAGAAGCAAGGAAAGCAAACCCCTGGGAAGAGCAGGAAAGCCAACAGTCTGGGCCACCGTGGGAGATGCTGCTGCTGGAGGTGACGGTGAGGGACCAGCGTGGTGGAGGAGCTACCCCAGCATCACTGCTTGTGCTGCTGGAGAGGAAACAGCTGAGTGTGGAGTGATGGCCACTTTGTTTTGCTGTTCAAACATGGCCTCTTTCTCATTTCTGCTTGCACAGAGCCACAGCTCCTGGGAAAACCACTTTCTCTGCTGCCTTGGAGTGAAAAGCTAGGATTTTATCAGAGCCTTAACTAAAGACAGCTTGGCTGGATGCTCAGGATGGACCATGGCCCTGCAGTGACCGTTGTCACCCATGGTGATGTCCACAGTCCCCAAACAGCACCACAGTTCCCACCTCCTCGTCCTGTGCCTGCCCCAGGCAGAGAGAGTGCCCAAGGGCATGCAAACTGTTAAAATACAGCCCTGGTTTTGTTCTAAGAGCCGTCTCCTGGGGTACTGAGGCTCCCTGCTGCCTTCCAATCACTCTCTGCTGACATGCAGCAGTAAAACTCGAGCACACAGGCTGCCAGCTGAGGCTCTGGATGTGCTCCCTGCGCCCGCAGTGGGTGGTGCTGCCTCTCTTTCCCAGGCTGTGCCGATGGGAATTATAAATGCTTGGAACCAACGGCAGGGAGACACAGATTACACCTTTTCCACTGGTCTTGGGAATGGGCAGTTGATCGATGCTCATCCATTGTCTTAATTTTCGTGTTTCTTGTCCTGGGGGTGAGGATGGACAAGGCCAGTGTGATGCTGAGCACCCCACGCTCCAGCCCTGCTGATGGCTGCACGTCTTTCTTTCCATAAATTGTATCTTTTCCCTGTATTGTAACTCCCCTTCTCACTGGCTGCGGAGAGGAATTCCTCTCTCCTCTGCCTGAACCTGGTCACAGCAGGCTATGGGGAAGCTGGATATTTAAGGCACATGGACAAGCAGCGGGTGGGGTCCCTCACGCAGGCTACTGCTCTGCACACGCTTTCGGAGCGGGAAATGGGGGTTGAGCCCTCCTTCCCACCCACAACTGTCACTAACACCTGGAGGGAGGAGGTTGGTTTTGGCATTCACCCACAGCAGGACCATGCAGCTCCGTGCTGCTTGCATCCCACTGGAGGGATTTGAAACAGAAAGCTTCGGTGTTTTGCTTATGTAAAGCAGTTATTCCCTGCTTAGACGTTACATCTGAGGAACATTGCCTAAAACAAACTCTTCCAAGGCAAGATGTTCTATTTCTATAGCCACGGTCGTGCCAGCAGTGGAGTAGCAGGAGGTCTGCAGGACAGTTATGCCTCGGGGCTGGTTGGCCAGATATCCACAATGTCAAGGTCCAAGACCATCATCTTGTTCGAGTGAGGGCTGAAGGTTTGTCCAACTGGCAAATGGCTGCAGGCAGATGCACAATATTTCTTCATCGGTTTTAATGGGCTGGGTTGTCTTGAAACCATTCACAGCTCAGCTTTAAATGTTAAATAGAAATCGCTGCCGAACAGATAATCGCTTTAAGAGTCTGATGAAGATCCCCAGCTGACCTCGATGTCCAGGGTCACCTTAGGAGAAAGCACGAGCTGCCCCCTTTTCACATTGCTCTTGTGTTCATGCTCTCTTGGACTATGCAAAGCCCCAAGAAAAGCCCCAGGGTGTTTCCATCTGGATCCAGGGAGAACTGATCCTGTGCCGTGGCCATGTACCGATCTTCCTCAGAGACCACAGCACCTCCATCCACTCCCACTGTTCTTTACACCCCCAGCACCTCCCACCCCTCTGGTGCAAGCAACCCCCCTGCTTGGGGCTGAGGAGTGGCTGCTGCCATTGCAAGAGAAGCCGGTGACTTATTACTCTAATAAAAATTTATGCTGCTTACTTGAGCATCTGCTGAACCAGGAGGAAGGGTGGGATTCATCTCCCGTGAGTCACGTTCTGTCGGCATTGCAGCCCCTGTTAACGGGTCCTCTCTGCCTTCCCACCCCCTCTGCCTGCGAGGCCTTGCCTCTCCTTGCTCCTCTTGTTGGAGGCTGGATGCTCGCAGCCGGTCTCCGTGGCCTCCCCACCTCCCCTCCCAGCTTTGCTCAGGCACCTTGGCAGCTTTCCCGCGCGTGTGATCAATGAACCTCCTTCCCTTGTAACGACCCCACAGCCAATAAACGGGAATAAAATGTGAAATGCCATGCAAGCGGCATCCCCGAAGAGCGGTGAAAGCGCTAAACTGCTGCTCCTTGTGACAACCGGACGGGATTTTTGTCTTTAAACAAATAACTCTAGTTAAGAAAGAAGAATATTCAGATCCTGTGCAGGGCATTGAAGTGATAGAAGTGGCTCCTTACAGGCAGTGGGATGTATCCTGTGCCCAGCAGCTCCCACATCCTGGGGCAGTGGATGGGGCACAGCAGGATGCAGCTCCCCAGCCCCACTGTTCATCTGCTGCTGGAAACACCTTTAATTTCACCTCGTGCAAAGCAGCTGAGCACCCAAACCTCACACCCAGCAGGTCCAGGTGTTGTCTTGCAAGCACAGACAGAGGTAATTTGGGACCTTCCTGTCCCAAATGAAGTTCCCTGGTGGAGGTGCCCAGCCTGGTGCACAGCTCAGTCTCCCTGGCGATGGTTGCCATGCGATCGCTGTTGTGGCACCGCCTGACTTCACGCAAACACTGTTTTCTTCCCAAGGGAATGCGCTTGTGTCGGAGTCCCCAAGGAGCCCTGTGCTGTGACAGCTTGGGGCTGTGGATGAATGGGCCCCTGCTGATGGGGAGAGGGGGAAAAAGGAGAGACCTGGAGGTCTGAACCCCAAAGGTGGAGCTGCCTCACAAATCCTGGTGTGAATTGGGGATGGCAGAAGGACCGGGCAAGTCATTCACCAAATCATGCCCATATCCTGCTCTTCCAGGGTCCTTCCCAAGTACAAAATCCTTTCCAACGGTGGAACACAATCGTCAGTCACAGCTCCACAGTGGATGCAGTTTTCCAAATGTAATGTGGCCTGGAATACATTTATAACCTATTTTCAGTGGTATTTAACCCTTCCATGTTGATGCCCAAGCTGCAATTTGCTTCCATAGCTTCACAGCCTCTTCTGTGCTCCTGAATCTGATGGATTAAGAGGTTTATAGTAGTGTTTTCTGTCCTCCCAGCAAACAATTCGAGTCACACTGTGAAATAACTCTATTTTTAAAAATAAATCCTCCATAGAAATGCGAGATTCTTATTTTAAATTGAAATGTAAAAAATACATCACGTTAATGCAAGAAGGTAGAAGAAAAACAGTGGGAAGAGGCAACACCCCCAGCTGAGCAAGTGCTTTGTCTTTTGATGTCCTGTGAGTAGTTGAGCTCGGAGCTGTGCACCTATTCACGCTGCAGCGCTGCATCACGCCGCGAGCTCCGCAATGAACGATGCCTGGGGCACTGGGGGTTGCTGAGGCTCCTGTGGGCATCGCGTGCGGAGGGGGCCTGGCTTGGAAAAACATCTGATCACACATGGAAAACAAGTAAATGTTTAAAATGCATTGAGAAATGTGCAGCAGGGCTGGAACCAGTGGGTAGAGTCAGGTCCTGCAGCACCGCCTGCGCTGGCGTTTTTGGCTTTATCCATTGGCAGCGATTCAGGAGTTGTCCCAACAAGAATTCTATAAATTACTTGCATCTGATTTTTGTATCCTCTTTTCCACATGAACAATAACATTGAGCTGAGCGTCAGTCATCAGAGAGGCATAATTGGATTTGGAAAGTGTTATATTGTGAATTAAGCTGACTGATGGGGAAGTGTCAGTTTTATTAACAATCTTCCTTCAGATGATAATTTTACATCTATAAGGATGAATTACAAAAGAGTACTTGAAAGCATCCGTTCAGAACGATGAAGTCATTTTAATAAAGGCTGACTTTCTCTGCATCCAACTAGGAGCCAAACCCAGTGTGAGGAATGCCACGTAATCAATTAGCTCACATTAGCAATTAGTTTGCAGCCAGACCCTGGGCACGCGGAGCCGAGCGGCATCTGAGCAGCAAACCCTGGCTGGGGACTATTTGTCAATGTGCAGGTTTGGGTCTGGTTTTGCCAGGGGGGACCAGGATTCTGGAGACGGTTGCTGCATCTTGGCTTATTAACGAGAGCAGAGCATGTTCTCTCCGCACTCTGCAATCCTTTGCCCTCAGGAATCTCCCGTGGTCGCAGCCTTGCAAGGAAGCCCTTGCAGCAAAGGGGAAGGCACCGGCCCCGAGCACAGCCCTGGCTCTGGGGTGATGGATTCAGGCTCCGTCCTGGGATGTTGTGGGGTCTGAAAAGTTTTGCTCCGTTTTTCCCCTCTAAACAGCTTTTGTGATTTGTTTTTCACATTCTCCCTGTGGCTGTGGGAAAAGTGAATGGGCTGAATCCTCCAGGCAAGAAGAGCTGGACAATTTTTTCTTCCAAAGGCAGCCTTTAAGAGGAATTCACTGCAATTCAGTACTTGAATAAATCTGAGGATTTGCAGTAGCAACCTGTTTCTGTTGTGTGTTATGATAAATTGCCGTGTCATAGGCAGATAAGAGCGAGCGGTTCTCCAAGTCACAGATCTGGGATGGAGTTAAGGCCTGAACTGACCGGTGCCAAGCCAGGACTGGGCAGAAGGCACTGGCACCTCTTAGCAACTTTTCCCAGCATGCATAAAGGAGCTGCCTCTCGTTGTCACACATCCTCAGGAGTTCACACTGTCACCCTGCCAGCGAGATGCAGGAGGGAGCGGCTTATTGATCAGCGCTGATTGGATCCCCTCTCAGTCTGCTCTTCTCCAGGCTGAACAGACTCAGGGCTCAGCCTCTCCTCCTAAGAGAGTTGCTCCAGTCCCCTCATCACTTCTGTGGCCTCCACTGGACTCTCTCTGGACATTCCTTGTCTTTCTGGAGCTGGGGAGCTGGGACTCTGGATGGGGCCTCACCAGGGCAGAGCAGAGAGGGAGGAGAACCCCCCCTGACCTACTGGCCACACTCTTATCCAAACACACCAGGATATCCTTGGCCTTCTTGGCCAAGAACAAACTCATGATTGGCTTTGTTCAGTACCCTTCATAACAAGGAGACGTGTTTTCCCCACATCATTTCCAGTCAGGGCACTGCTGGAATCAAAAGGGTTTATGCATCAGTGCTGGTGGGGAGGCTCAGAGCCCTCTTCTGAAGATGCAGGTCACTGCTTATTTCCCTTCTCTACTTAAGCTCGTTCTAATTAAGAGTGTCTTAATAAATAATTGATGTGTGTTCCAGTCGAAATGGAGGTTGGGAGCTGTGCCTCTTACGAACACCATGGTCAATGCAGTCTGCAAGCCAGGAGTCAACTTTGACCACTCATTTATAACCAGACAGCGGCCACTTCATTACGTCTCTATTGATTAGATAAATACTTTGTGCTTTATTTATCCCTCCATGGAGAGGAGTCTTGTAGGAACAAAGAACAATCGGGTTAGACTAAAATCTAAGGAAGAAAAATGAGGTGATAAAAGCTGTGCTGCTGAGAGGGGGCTTTGCAGCACATGGAGTAGGTTTTATTTTAACTAATGAATAAAATAAAGGCTGCAAATTTGCAAATCGGTGAAAAACCTCTTTGGTCAAAGTTTTAGTGTTCTGCACATTTGTAAATGATTGTGCAGCGTTGCTGATGAAGGAGAAGTTGTTCTGCCCTTCAGAGCTTGAGGCACAGTGGGGTTCAAGCGAGCTCTGGACTTCTATCCTCTGTCTCTTTGCCTTGGTGGCACCCGGTGCCATTTACCTGTTGTCAGGCAGCATTCCCAGGCATAGAGGTTTTCAGGGCTGTGGGATATGCTGTCAGCCAGGAAGGGCCAACTCTCTGTGGGCCAATTGTTCCTGCAGAGCCATTAGACCCTAGTGTTAGGCTTAGGGTTATGGTTAAGGTTAGGCTCAGGGTCAGGCTTAGGGCTAGGGTTAGAGTTGTCCTCAGAGAGAGTTGTTCAATGGAGAGGTGGCTGTGAGGGGTTGTCCCAGCGGGGTGGCCTGATCCGGGCAGTGAGCACAAGCTGATTTCCAGAGTTGCATTTGCGCTGTGCTGTGAATCGGAGGAGAAGAGCAAAACCCACTCTTCCAATTCGCACTTTTTCTAAAGTGGGTCATTAGAAAACAACAGGCATTGAGCAAAATCCTCCCTGATAGGGTTTTTCCCACCTGTGCCTTTCTCTTCCCACCGTGCGTGCTCCTTCTCCCACAGCAAGGCAGCGACTGCTCGCACCTGGGACTGGGGATGGATCGATGACGGCCAGGATGGACCGACGGCCGAGCAGACCAGCAACCCCAGCTCGAGGTGGCCACGGGCAGCCTTGGGCAGCAGCACGGGCACCTCTGGCTGCCTCTGCATCAGCGCTGTGGCCGCCCCGGTGAACACCTTCACCAGCACAAAACCCCACTTCCAGCACCACGGCCCCTCCAAGCAGGTGGGACAGGCAACCCATTTATTTGTATTTTCCTTAAGAGATGAATGGAGAGAGCCAGCTGCTGAGCTGGACAATAATGTGATTAAACACTCCTGCGGGACACCCTGGGAGCCCAGCACCATGCAGGGTGTTCCTGCTGTTGGGAGTGCTGCTGTCACTGGGATAACCCCCTGACCCATCCTGACCCACCGTTAGAGGTGAAACAGTGCTCCCTCGGAGGATGCTCCCAGCTGTGCCCACCGCCTTCCCCCTCACAAAAGGAATCCCAGATTTCAAAGCAAAATTAGAATTCTGGTTGCTCTTTGGTGAAGATCTGAATCTCTGTCTTGTGCTGGGATGGTTTGAAGTCAGCTGCTTCGGTGGCAGAGAGAGCGTGAGGCCGGATTTGCATGTGAAATGAATCATGCCTGATGTGATTAAAAATGCCATAAAGGTTGAATTTAAGACTTTTTTTGTTACTTACTATTAAAGTTTTGCAGTAGTTTTCCACCCCCTCAGATGAGCACCGTTCAGATGAAATGGAGAGAAACTTTCTCTGCAATTCATTACCAAGGGTTCTGAGGGGAATTCTTCACTTTTCAGTGAAAAAGCAAAGCTAAAAATAGAGGTTTTCCTATCAGATAAGTATTTTTGTGAAAGCTGAGATTCTGGGAAGCACAAGGGCAGGATTTTACCTTGTGAAATGTTGGCAGTAACTGATTAGAAAAGGGAGAGGGAGCGAGCAGGGAGTGGTGTGTGACGGTACGGCGAGGGCTGGGCATGGGGAATGAGCAGCTCCTGCTCCCAGTGCCCTCCAGTGTAGGTGAGTTTGGCCCTGGTAGTAACACTGATGGACTTTGTCCTGGAGAACACGGTGTAGGGCAATGGAGAAGGGCCAGTTTCCCTGCCGTGGGCTGGTTCCCATGCAGCTTGGCACCAGGATCTGTCGTTGAACCGACCTTCATGCATTTATTCACCCATTTGGCCCATCCTGGCAAAGTTCTGCTTCCATGGGATCTTAGAGATCACCTTAGATTGTGGAGATGTGCGTTTGGGGGTGATGCTCAGCTGGCCTGATAAGTCATCTGGCTCTGCAATTGCCCCTCTGCCACCTTCTTCAGCAGGCACTGGTGTGATCAGAGCATCCCTCCGAGCACCTGCAGCCCCTGGGAAACGGGGATGTGCAGCTCCTGCAGCCGCTTTCTGTGCTGTGGGATGTGAAGCCAGGATCCATCTGCAAAGTTTGCTGAATTTGAGGAGTTTGGCAAAACAGAGGGTTGTGGTGCTTAGGCACGTGAGGGCCGTGCAAGCCCTGTGCAGGGTCTGTGCAGGGTCTGTGCAGGGTCTGTGCAGAGCAGCTTCAGGCACTACAAGCAAACTGGGGGTTGGGCTGGGTTTGCATCGCTCCATGTCAGCATTTCGGCGATCAGGCATTGCCATTGTGATAACTGGGAAAACAACGACTGGGCTCAGCCATGGGAACAGAGAGCTGATGGGTGCTTTCTCGGGCATTGTTGGCACCATTAGCACAAGGCTGTTTCCAGCCCTGGAGCTGAATATGAGCAGCCAAAATCTCCACAGCCCTGTCCATCCCTGCACAACCGGCCGGCGAAAAGGTGCGTTAAAGCCCAGGAGCAACTCCTGCTGCATCCTCATTCCACCCTCATCCCTATCTCACCCACATCCCTGTCCTACTGCATCCCAATCCCACTCTCATCCCTGTCCCGCTGCATCCTTGTGCCCCTGGACACAGTGGAAAGATTATTTGCGTGATTAACTAAATCCAAGACACATCACAGGCAGCAAACCACATCCTTAACCGTACCTGCGTGACCCAGGTGCGTGTCAGCGTATGTCTTAATAGAAACATCTGTAGCACTGATAGCAGAACCAGGCAGTGGCTGGAAGGAAAAAGGAGATATCTCTCCATCGATGTAGATGCGAGGCTGAAAGCATATTTGTATGTAAATGTGGTGTTTCTAAATGCACGCTAAATCACCAGTTGCTACAGGAGATATTGTGTATTCATAGCAGGAGAGCTTTTTACCAGAGCAGGAGTTTTTGAAAGTACTTTGCATGATTTTTTCTCCCTTTTTTCTCTAAGTGTCGGCGTTTGACTAACACATTGAAAATTAAAAAATAATTGAAACAGATCATATGCAACTCAGCAGGGGCATTATTTTCCGGTGAATGGCAAGGGAACGGCGGAGCAGTAATGTGTGGCTTTTGTAGCCTTGTCACTTTGATGAATTCTTTAGCACCATCAGAGGCAGCGCGGGGGCACCCGGGCTTTGTGCTGCCGCTCCCGTCGGGGCAATGCCAGCTGGAGCGCAGGGCTGGGCTCCGGGAGCCTCGTTCCGTTAGGGAGCGCGTGTGTTTTCTGCTGATCAGCAATATTCTTTCCCCTTGTAAACACAAACTGAACATGGGGAGGTATTGGTAGAAGGAGCTGGTTCATGCCTGAGCTTTACCCCAGGAGCCAAGCCTTTGGCCGATTGCAGCCCCTGGTTGAGGGTCCCCTCTGGCCCAGCCCATCCCACTCAGAAAACCACACAATGTCTGCGCCTTTGGGGATAAAATCCCAAAGCAGTGAAGTGTGTGGTATCTGAGTAGGCAAAGATTCACCTCCTCACAATCCACAGATGCTGTTCCCCCAGTCCATGCCATCGCCTCAAGTGCAACCAGTTTGTCCGCTCTGGGATGCTCCTGGCCAAGTTCACCTTAGGCATTGCTTTATTCAGAGAATCACAGAATTGTTAAGATTGGAAAGGATGTCTAAGATCATCAACCATCAACTCAATGCCTTATCTACACATTATTTGAACCCCTCCAGAGATGGAGAGTCCACCACTGCCCTGGGCAGCCTCTGCCAGGGCTTCACCACTCTGTCAGGAAAGAATTCTAAAGATATTCAGTGTTGGGTTTTAACCCCCATGAGGGTCTGTGGGGTGAGCGGGTCTCTGGGGGGCACCCACTCCTCACAATGCATGTGTTGATCCTGTGGTTCCATGTGGGCAACTGCAAATCCTGGCTCCTTATGGACCTCACAGCTGAGCCTGGTGGTGGTGTTTTCAGCTGGCAGATCCTGCAAAAACAAACCCCGATCCCCTGGAGGCACAGGGTGAACGAACATGGGAACCCTGGGGAGGCAACAAGGCTGGGTGCTCCTGGGGCCTCCAAGGGGCTTCCAGCTTGGCAAGGCTGGGGCAACCAGGAACGGCTTCCCTGGGAAAATAAAAACAGCTCACGGCTTGGAATCATATCTGCCTGCGAATGTTTCCATGCCACATCTGCTGCTTTGAATTAGGACCTGAATATTCATCTCCAAAATGTATAATTTATACTTACAGCAGACAATTCATAATTTAAGTGTTATTGCTCTAAATTAAGTATAACGTTTAAGCTGGCTGCGGACCAGACAACTAAAACCAAGACTCCATGAAGAAGGAAACCCACTCCCTCAGCGTCTCACGCCGCAGGGTACCAGCTGGATGTGGATATCCAAGCACGCACCCAGCATGGCTGGAGGAGGGTGCTCCATCCAGAGCAGGACCTGGCTGTACGTGGGGCCCCAGCCAATGCCTCTCCCTCTTCCGACAGAGAGAGGAGCAAAAAAAAGTCAGAAATGAAAAAGGAAAATTAAACATGAAAATTTAATTAAATCACCCTTTGATCACTCTCTATGGAATGGACTTAGTTCAGAAGATTATTTGTTGGAGAGCAATAATAGCTTCTAATTAGGAGAGGATTCAATGTGAAACGAAGTTTTTATTATTTTTTTTAAATCAACCCGTTTTTCCCCATCACAAATCAACAAGGCTCCATGAGCATCACCAGCTAAATATTATTAAAATTGTATTTTATAGCCCGGTTCCTTTCCATTGTTTATCCATTTGAAACTCCTGGTTTAAAGTCAACACAGAAATATAATCAAAGCGGTCGATGGAGAAGCAGATTGTGCTTTAATTGCAAAGAGCGGGTGCCAGGCGCAGCTGTGAGCTCCTATGGAAAGCAAGGTTGGAGAAGAGCTGTTTTCCCCACAAAGTCACCTATCCTCCTCACGAACACTGCTGTGCTGGGCTGGTCAGTGCATCCCCATCCCCATGGTTGCCCAGCTGGGACCAGAGGCTGGGAAACTGGAAGAGTTGGGGATGGTGGAGCACGCGGCAGGCAGCACAATGCCTTGGTCAATGGACTTGGTCTGTTCAGCCTGGAGAAGAGGAGACTGAGGGGAGACCTCATCGGGATCTGCAGCTTCCTCACATGGGGAGGAGGAGGAGCAGGCGCTGAACTCTTCTCTTTGACCTGAGGGAATGGCAGGAAGATGCCAGGGGAGTGTGAGGTTGGACATTAGAAAGAGGTTCTTCGCCCGGAGGCTGGTGGAGCACTGGAACAGTGACAATATTCCAGAAGTCTTTGGACAACACCTTCACCCACACGATGTGAATGTTGGGGTGTCCTGTTCAGGGACAGGAGCTGGACTCGATGATCCTTGTGGGTCCCTTCCAACTCAGGACATTCTATATTTCTATGACTTGGGGCAGCAGGCACCCTCCTCCACCAGGCTCTGGCTCCCATCCAGCAAATCCCCTGGGAGAGCAGCCGTGGCTGCCTCGGCTTTGTGAATGAGGCCCTTAAAGATTTGCATATATCATAATAAATGTGAGTCATAACCAGCCTACATTTAAAATGCACACCAAAAGAAAGAACCAAATATCCCCATTAGAGCTTTTATCCCCTGCTATTTCATATCACAATAAAATGTCAAAAGGAAAAGAGAAGCAGATTTCTGATATTATTACTTTGAACTTTTCTTGGCTATACTCCCCTGAAGCATGACATTTACCAAGGAGGGGAAAAAAAGAAGAGGCTGGAATATCTCCTTAATCATCTTTATTTCAGCACTGTGGCATTGAGAGGCCGGACCTCATCTCCTGCCTGTATGGGAGTGGGGAGCTGGGGTGGCTGGGACCTTGCCTTTCCCCTCATCACTCGCTAGGGACCTGGCACCTTTGGGCTGCTCTGCCTGGGCACAGAGAAAGAGAAACGATGGGAGACATCATCATCATCGTTATTATTATTATTATCATCATCCTGCTCTTCCTTCTCCTCCTGGGCTGCCTCCTTCTGCTGACCTTACAGGGGGTACCTGGAGCAGTTCTTGGAGCAAGGCTTTCCCTCTGGGCTCTGGAGAGCTTTCAGGGTGATTGAAAAAATAAATAATCGAAGTTCCTGGCATTGAAGAATTTCACGCAGTCAGGATTCAGATGTAAGTGAGGACCCAACAAGTGAACGTGTTGTCCTGTTCCTTCAAAAGGCAGAAGCACTGCCGAAGCGATGCTGCATGTGGGGCTCTGGCTTTGCCCAGATGATGCCAGAGGCACCAAATCCTCCAAAATCCAGCCCCAAAGCTGAACTGTTGAAGGGCCATGGCAAATCCTGGCAGCATCGAGGGTCCTGCCTGCTCCAGGGTGGGGTCTGGGGGCAGCGGCAGAAGGGGAGTGGCCGAGGTGCGGAGGAAAGGTGTTGTTATGGAAACAATAGGCTTGCATTCTCCCAAGGAAGCAAGATTTCTGTTTAATAGGAGGAAAATGCAGGGAAGAAGAAAAGGACAATATTTCAAAAATATTTAATGAGATAGGAATTGTCACCATTTGCTCTCTGGAGCAAGGAACGGCTCCGGGTGGAGGGCGAGTGGCGTTTGCATCCTGAGGCACCGAGCAGGGCTGCTCTGCATGGCCAGCGCTGCGCCCACAGGGAAGCCAAGCTTCGAGGCACTCACTCAGCTCCTCTGACACCAGCGAGCTGCCTCACCTGGGATGTCCCAAGGGGTTTTATGTGCTCTAAAGCCTCAGCTTCTACCAAAAGATGCTGCTCATCCATGGGGAAGCCAGTGCCGCAGCACCTATGTAGGGAAGTCTGGCGAAGTCGAGCTCCCAAGCAATGTTGTGGAACAGCTTCCCTGGAGGAGATGATGCCCTGCAGGCAGAGCAGTCCTCACCCTACCTGCCCACTTGCCATGGGCCCCTGGTCCAGGAGCATCCCCCTCCAGCGTGGCAAAGCCAGCACCGGCTCCTCCACCCAGCAGGGCTGGTTCGCTGAGCTGTGGTTTGATAAGGAACACAATAATTAGGAATGTGCCAGAAACCAGGTATTAATAGAAGCGCTATTAGAGAATTTATGGATGATTTAAGATGCAGCCCATTCTGCTAGTGAATGCCTCGTCTGTTTAAGAGCAGTAATTGCCTATTATCTAGCAGCTTCTGATGTGCTTGGCTCGTGCTGGCACAGCACGCGAAGATGCAGCACATATTTAAAGGGCTAATGCCAATTCAAAGGACCTGCTTGTAATTTTAAACACAAGAAGCCAATAAAATTCAAATGGCAGCTGGGAGGTGAAAAAAGCAAACGGCAGACGTCAGGCGCCGAATCGATAAACAGGTAAGTGCCCCGTGGCACAGAGGTGGGGGCAGCTCTCAGTGGCTACTTAAACTGCAGAAGACAGTTCTACTTATCTCTAACAGGGGTAGATTGTACCCCTGCCTTACTGTATGCCATTATTTTGTGCCCTGTAGCAAAGACAGTTTCATTGATCAAACAGAAGGCTGTTAATGGCTAAAAGAATGCGAAAAACAGTGTAACACAGAGCAAGCCTGCGAGCATCCTGCCTGTTTATCTCCATGTACATCTTTCAAAATACATTGACTTGATTTTCTTCACAATATTGTGGAGCTTTTTTCCTCTTTCAAGTGCACTAAACTGCCAGAGAAACCTTGATTTCTGGAGCAGGGGTAAGCATCCTCTCTCATTCACCTGCTGCTTCGTGCATGATGTTGAGCGTGGGCTGCCTTGGACACACAATGCTCAGGGCCTGCTGGAAAGCTGGGGAGGGGCTCGATCTGGGTGTGCAGGGATAGGACAAGGGGGAATGGTTTTCAGCTGAAAGAGGGGAGATTGAGATGAGATCTTAGGAAGAAATGTTTTCCTGTGACAGTGGGGAGGCCTTGGCACAGGTTTCCCAGAGAAGTGGTGGCTGCACCTTCCCTGGAGGTGTTCAAGGCCTGGTTGGATGGGGCTTTGAGCCCCCTCATCCAGTGGGAGGTGTCCCTGCCCATTGCAGGGGGTTGGAACTGGATGGGCTTTGTGGTCCCTCTCAACCCAAACCATTCCATGATTCTATGAGTATCAACCAGCAGAGGTGTTGAGTCAAGTTCTGTCCCTCACTGAAGCCCAACAGCTGCTGTGAAAGCCCATTTCTCACACCAAGGATGGAGTGAAAGCAGCTGGCGACCTAGGGAGGAGACCTACACCCACACTCACCCCGCACCAGCCAGCCCTGGACCTCCCTGCCTGTGGACACAAACCCTCCTCCACCTCAACCTGCTGATGCTGTGACCAACTCTGCCTCTGCCACCGCTGCCGAGCTGCCCTCGTGCCTGAACCGGGGCCCTCAATGCCTGCCTGCTCGCCCTCCCATCGCCCGCACGGTGCACAAGCCACCGCAGCAGAGGTTTTCATATCTGCTGAAAGGAATCTTTCGGCAGCAAAAAGCTTTCTTGGCGGCAGAGGGAAAGTTCCCACTGCTCTGCTTGCAGGGCTCTAGCTCGCTCTGCAAAGAATAAACGCCTTTTGAAACCCAGCCACTGCAGCCAGGAAGCGCGTCCGATTGTCTTCTTGTAGGCTTTTAATTTATTGTGTGTGCACTTTCGGCGTTTTGATCTTTGTGATTGCACAAGGAATTGAATTTGATTCAGATTTATTTGTTCTAATTTGTGCCTCCTGTTACCTATGGCTGCAGCATTGTGGGCTGCAGATGGGTTTTGTTCAGCTATCCCAATTAAAGCCTCAAAGCGCAAATACACACAAGAGCAGCTGGAAATACGATGAGCAAAGAGCAAACAGGCAAACAAGCCAAACCCCGCAGTGACTGCAAAGCCTGAGCCATTTTGGTGTGAGTTTCTCCTCCCACCCCTCTGCCGGCGAGCAATTGCCTTCCCACCGTCTGCCACCCTGCTACGAGCCCGCAGGGAAACCGGCAGTCGTGCCTGGCTTGGTGTCGAGTGGGAAATCATTGATTTCCAGATGTCGAGTGGGAAATCATTGAGCAGGATCCAACGCTGGCAAAGGCTTTGCCCGTCCAGGATGGGCAGTAGGGACCCCACCAGGAAGGTGCAGCAGTGTCTTGGCTGGGACCCAGCCCTGAGGCTGCAGCATGACCCATCTCTGCCTCGGTGATGAGATCGTGTTAATGAGAGTGCTCACACTGCTCCTGACCATGAAATACTGTTGAGATGTTCCTCCTGAGCTGCAGTGCCTGTTCCGTTGCCCTGGACATCTTCCCGCTCAGGTCATTACAGCCTCTCTCCCATCCCCTGCAGTCCTGGTTATTTAGAGCCTCATTTTCGGAGGGCTGAGCGCTGGCAATTCCAGCTGACTTCAATCTCCTTGTCTGCAAAAAAAAGGGGACAAGGAGAGCAACCTCCGTTATAAAGTACTGGGAGATTTACTGACCAACAGCCACGTCCAGGAGGTCAGGATCAGCAATAATGATTTGGAGCACAGATAAAAGGGCAATACACTTTTCCACAGCAGTCTCTTTCTGGCTCATGTGTGATATTTTTCACCTCTGAGCAGCACTCACAGCTGCCAGGTTCCGGCCGAGCACTTTCCCTGCTATCCGAGCTGAGCTCAGTGCCAAGCTGGTGTAGGACCGTGGTGATCCTCAGCTGCCCCCTTGGGAAAGCAGAAAGGGTCCTCCTCAGGCTGGAAATGCCAAGAGTCCATCATTTCCCTTGGTGCTATTGATTGTCCATGGTGCTATTGGTAAAACGAGCCTTTGGTTTTAACTGGAGCATCCCTAACTTGAGTTCCCATCCGCTGGCTCTCGCAGTCCCCTCTGGAGCAGGCAGTAAGCCCTGTGGTGCTGTCCTTCCCATGCAGCTCCTCATGCAAAGAGATCAAGTCATCCCTCAGTCTTCTTTGAAGAAGCTCAATAGCCTGAGTTCTTTAATTTCCTTCTGGGGGAGAGATTTTCCACCTTCAACTCATTTTTCCTGCCCTTTCTCCATGCCTTTTGTGGAGCGTTCGCTCTGTTTCTGTTTCCATCAAGCAGGATTTTCTTTTCTCCCGTATAAAAAAGCCTGTGTTCCCCTCGCAGGTGGCTCTATAGAAATCCATAAATAAATAACAATACCATTAAGGGGCTCTGGCAGGTCACCCCATCAGACCTGGTTCTCTGGAGTTCAGAAGAACTCAGGGTCTGCTCCCCACTGAGGCAGACTCTTCTAGACCCCGGCATCCCTGCACATCCCTAGGGAACCCCAGCTCCTGCCACGCACCCTTACTGTCCAGCCCTCCCTCCCTCCCGTGGTGCTCAGCAGTGACAATGACATGGCAATCAATGGCAATGATCTCCCAGGTAGCCTGGCTGATAAACACGCTCTCAAGGCTGCTGTGAGCGTGTCTGAGCTGCCTGCTCTGAATAAATTGGGTTTGATGTATACAAGGCGAGGTGTACATACTTCTAAATTTATTCCTTCAATCCCTGCTGGGGGGAGGGTGGGAGTGTTGATGAGATCTAACGAGCTGCTGGGCCATGTCCCTGCCTGGCAGTTGCAAGGACAAGGGGTCCTGGCCACAGAAGCCCAGCATCCACCTTCAGAGCGGCGCACCCCTCTGGCTCCCCATGGTTTGGGACCAAAAAAACAGTATCCACATGTGCTCAGCATGAGGATACCTCTCCCCCTTGATGGGTAAAAGCAGCTGCCAGCAGTTATCCCATCTATTTAAAAATCAGCAGCTACAGGTGAGATGTTTGCATTCACTTCCAGTGGGAAGGTTTAGCAAGACTTGGGCTGTAGTGGCTCCATCAAGGCTGCAGGACAAAGCAGCAGCAGTGGGTGCACCACAGCTTCCTTCCAGTAGCAAGACTGCCTTGTTGGTTGTCCTGCTGGCAAATCTCTGGACCCACGCAATCCGCAGGCTGGGGCTGCTGCAAGTGGTGAGTGAGAGGCTTTGGGAGCTGGGGCTGGGCTGGTTGCTGGTGGGGGATGGTTAGGGCAGGCATTGCATTGAATGCTGTGTTTGTGTTTGCTTTGTTTGTGGAGTCCATATGGAAAATGAATATAAAGGTGCTAATCATATGTGGTCCTGAATGTGAATTTGTTGCAAGGATAAGCTGAATAGCAAGCAGAGAGGAAGTTTTTACTGGGAATCAGGTTTTCACTTCAGCTGGGGAGCTATAACTAAAGTTCAGGTCTGAAACTGTAGTAGGCTTCGCAGTCTGAAGCCTGGGTGGAATGAAGGAGATGTGGGGATGGGGCTGGGAGGCTGCAAACAGCAAGTATAGGAGGCCTGGACGGCCCCTCAGTACCTCCAGACCTACCTGCTGGGGTGCAGCACTTCAGTAGGTACCTGAATGCAGCTTCCAGTACAGCTCTGGGCTCCCAGTCTCCCTGTCCTCGTCCTGTGCTTGACCTGCTGCTCTCAGCTTTGCATAAAACAATGTTGTTTGCACAGGGAAGGCGAGAAACCCTGACTCCCTGCCTCCCTCGTCCCCCAGGTCCTTCTGTACAGGTATCCATCATCTCCTTTGTTTGGTTGCCTTAATTGAGCCTGCTATTTATAGCTGATTATTGGAACCAGGTCGAACCCATCTGGGTGCGATTTCCATAAGGAGACAGGAGTGAGTCACTCCGAGTCCCTCCTGCCCGTCCCTGATGTTGTTCTCCTGCTGTGTGGCAGTGAGGGCCTGCAAGTGCCCGGGGCAGATGCTCTGCTCCTTGGTTCAGCCCTGCTA
This sequence comes from Dromococcyx pavoninus, assembly GCA_033558185.1. NCBI lineage: Eukaryota > Metazoa > Chordata > Aves > Cuculiformes > Neomorphidae > Dromococcyx > Dromococcyx pavoninus. Next base: position 94,420 of record JAUMJL010000865.1, read on the forward strand.
CTGCCTTGCATCCACCCACCGAGAACTCCTCTTCAACCTCAGGTCAGCCTTTGATTTACAGCCTTGTTCTGCAGAAAATATACATTAGCCTTTTGATCCCCAAAGTGGGCTTTTGAGAAGGATTGCAGTGAAGTCTTCAGGACGCGAACGCTGAGCTGCGTAATTGTGCTGCTGGTAACATAATGAATGGTCACAGCCAGCGGTTCTCGCCGGGGCTCGGCGCACTTCAGCTGCCGTTTAACACAATCATTTTCTTTTGCTGGCTATAAATATGCTTGAGTTCTCTGACCTCGTGAGCCAGCATTATTCTTGGAGGCAGAATTATTTCTTACTCCGGGGCTCGTAGGTTGACTCTGGCCTTGGAGCTCCTCGGCCCTTGACAAATGCGTGAAGCCCAATTTACAAAGCAAATGAGATACGGGCAGCAGACCTTGGAGGGAGGTAGGGTGGTGGAGCAGAGCATCCTTCCATCTCCAGCCCCTTGGTTTTTGGGTCCCAATTAGCAAATGATTGTTCCCATGGACATCACTGCTGCAACCACAGCACACGTGTGGGTGGCCACGGTCCCAAGAGCTGGGATGAGCCTGTCCCTCTCCCGTGCCTGAGACTCTTGGTGCTTAACGGATGTGTGCAAATGTGTTGCTTGCACCTTCCTGCACTCCCCATGGCAGCTTGAGCAGGCAGGATGGAGCAGCCCTGGAGCTGTTTCCCGCAGAGACACCTCATCTGGGGCAGAAACCACCTCGTCACCCCCACTTGCTCCTGTCCTATCCAATACCGCGCGCTCCCTTCAGCCACAGTAACCTGCTTGCATAAATGATCTTCTATCATCTCCTATATCTTGCTCCTCAAACTCATTGCTAATCCCAGTGATTTGTTGAAAACCTGTTTCTTATTACTCACCTGTGTTTTACAGTAAGTCTGAGCTGTACAGTCACTTAGCAAACCTATTGCTGCACCGATGTTCTGCTGGCAGTGACCTTGTCCCTAAACCCCTCTCTGCTGCTCTACCCTATGAAATCACTGGGCTGTAATAGTGCTGGAGTGGAAGGAATTTACTGCTTAAATAATTTATCTAGATTCTGTACAGAAAGTCTTTTGATGAGATTCATCACCTAATAAAGAAAATTGATTCTGGAAGCCAAAGTCAATACAGTGTTAGAGAAACATCACTGCCCACCATGGGCTTCCTTCCAGAAGCTGCTGCTGCCACATCTGGCTCGTGCTGCCACACATCTCCTGAGTTCCACCACATTTCCTGAACTGACTTTGCCTCCTCACCTGCCAACACTAAGGGACCTTTTTACCAGGCCCCGTGTTCCTGGTGTGACGTGCAGCTCAACAAGGCAGAGCTCAGCTGTGGGAACAGAGAGAATGAGGGTGACACATGTGGCAAAATGCAATGCCACACGACGGTGACACCTGAGCATGAAGATGATGCAGCCCCCTCCCTGTGCTCCTCGGTGTAGCTGCTCCATCTCCACTTTTGGAAGATGGTCCTGTACAAGCTAGATCCTTCTGATCTCAGGGATGAGACCCTGCTTGTGGAAAGCTGCTTCCTGGCACAGGTTTTGTGTTAGTCAGGGCTGGCAGGCACATGGGCTCCTGTTGCCCTTGCTCCATCCTTGCTTGCAGAGCTCAAGGTGAGGGCAACACACGGGGCCAAGGGGGAGGTGCAAGTGATGCTTTAAATCTGAAGACAGAGGCAGGGCAGTGATGCCTCTTACCTGGGCACACTCTGTGCTGCAGGACAAGCCCTCTGCCCACCCTTCTCTGTTTTTTAGGGAATATTTTGCCTTTGTGTAATCTGGAAGGCAAACACACCAAAATTTAAGAAATGGAAGCATCCAGAAAACGGCTCATACTCTCCCTTAAAAAAGGGAGATGGGAAGAGATGCTGTGACTGGGGACGTGGAGGAGGCTGGGCACATTTTGTGGCAGCCCGTGGAAGATGAAAAATAGCCAAAGGAAAGAAAGAGAAAAGAAAATTTGGCAGAAACATTTGGCCATATGGCTGATTCGTACTTCATGTGTGTTCCTCCATATGTTGCACGTACATGTGTTTGCTCACCCCCCGTGCACTTTGCATGCCAACAATAGTCTTAAACCCATCAAAATTCTCTTGTAAAAGCTCCCCAGCTTTGGGCACTCGTTCCTTCCCTCGACTGTTCCTCAAAGCTGTTTATCCAAACCATCTTGATCATCTTGAAATGTTAAAGCCCCTTTTGCTGTTGCCCTCCTAGTGAGCCGTGGGGCACAGCACTGCGAGCGCTCGGCGGCCTCAGCCAGTTAATTTACCGCAAGCCAGATGACATTTGATGGGAAGGGAACCACTCACGCTGTCTTCATTGCCTCTGCAGGAACCTGTGTACTTATCAATAATTCAGGTGGCCTTATAGCTCCCACCAGCAGTTCCCTCCCTGCCTGCTTAATGGGAAGGCACGTTCCAGTGCCCGGCTCACGCAGCCAATCCGCAGGTGAGGAGCCGGCAGCCAAGTGACCAACTGATGCTCCCCAGCATCACTCTTGGAGTGATGTTTGATCCCTCCTGCTGGGTAGGGAGTGGGGGGCTCAGGAGGGTGCTGCACTCTGAAGCCAGGGAGATCAGACCTGAAGGTAAAGAGGAGCATAAAACTGGCAATCACTGAAAAGGAGCGAATATCTCCACATGCCAAGCTTGCTCTCGGAGTGTGATTTAAGCTGAAAATTCAGAACCATTTCCTGGTACAAATAATTTGAGCGGGATGAAACAATCAATGGGAGATATAATCTGCGATTCATCTCTGCAGCCAAAAACATCTCATCTGTGAACACAAACTCATTAGGAGCTTGATTAATGGGGTCTGAAGGCAGGAGTCAGGGGTAGCGAAGCTGTCTGCAAGCTCTGCCCTCTGTTTAACCTGTGTGAGCAGTGCTGTGCTGAATGGCAGCAGCCCTGCTCCTCCAAAGCCATGAGAGCCAAGCTCGCCTGTGGAGGGACGAGGAGTTCTGCACTGCATTAGCTGCCTCAAAAGTGATGCAATCCTTTAGTTTTCCAACAGCTTTTTCCTGCTTGAGGGAAGAAATTTTGCACTTGCAGGAGCTGCAGTGAACAGCCGGACCACTCCATGGGCAGGAAAAGCAGCCCTGGGTCTGTTAAAGTTAGAAATAACCACCAAAACTCTTCTTAGAAGAGCAGGACCTACTGTGGAAAGACAAAAAGAGGAGAAATGTGACTGCAGTTCCTAGAGGACTGATCAGGGGGCCCTGCCTGGGGCTGGTGTCCCTGCAGTGCCAGGAGCCAGAATTGTCCTTGTACTGGGAGGTCCTGCCTGTTATCAGCATTGGTGAAATTTGTATTCAGAAGGGACCTGATTTGGTTTCTTTCCTAAATTGCCTGCTTGATTAGATGTATCAAAAGTGCACTTTGAGGAACAAAGCTCCTCTTGCTACTGTGACCTGACATTGGTGTAGGAAATTACCTAAAGCTGTTTGGTTTCCTCGTCCAGTGCTGATTCTTGCTGAACAGCAGCTGGGGCTACCTCCTGGCACAGTTTGGTGGTCACCCTGTCTCTTCTCCCCTTGGCCTTATCCAGCAATGCCAGCACTCTTGTTTTCCCCCTGCCCTGGCTGCTGCGTGTTCTTCCCTTCCATCTGCCATGGGAGATGCTTGGTACAACACTTCCCAGGATACAGGAGGGGAAGGCACAGCCCTGCTGCCCACACTCCACCCCCTGCTTTGTGGGACATGGCACCGCTGAGCTGAGGGAGCAGTCAAGCAAACAAGGATGGTCAAGGTCAAGGAGACTCAGAGAAATGAATAGGGGGAAGACTTTAGGAATATGGTTCAAACAGCAAAGGAATTAATTCTGGAGATGCCATGAAAATGATGGCACATAAAGTTAATGAGATATTGCTGAAGGAAGGGTAAACAATTAGGACTATTAGCTCCAAAGATAAACCAAGACCTATTGCCCTCAGAAACACTGAAACTAATTAAATTGAAAATTACAACACAGGAGTAGAAAAACAAAAGCAAATAAATTGAGAGAATGAATTAACTGCCTTAATATCATGATGATAATATTATCAGCAATAGGAAGCAGGCATCGGATGAGTAAAGCTGTTGATTCTCACTATATTTCACTGGAAGCAGTTGGTGAGGGACTCGGGGCAGGAGGGGACCTGCACCTCCTGGGGGTCTGCTGGGCTCCTCGTGGAGGAGGTCACATGGTCCCAGTGTCATCCCACCACACTGGGCTCATCTGCCTGCAAACCCTCCCGTGCCCTCGCCAGCCACAGCCTGGGAGAGAATGCCAGGAGAGTCATTAGTGCTCCAATAATTTGTTCCACTTAAAGGGATTAGAGCCAAATTAACTTTGTGGTTTGCCACCCAGAAATAATCCTATTTTGAGTGGACAGATTCTTCTGTAGCATCCAAGGAGACTGCGAATGGGTGAGGTGCTGCTTGAGTGAGTTCTCAACAGCGCAGGGGCTCCTGGTCCTTCCTTGAGGGCACCTTTGCCTCGAACATAACTCATCTCTTTGGGGTGGGTGAGGTGGGGGCTGACGCATTAGAAACGGTTTCTGCCAGCATCCCAGCGTGGGTGACAAATCAAGGAGGAAAACCCAGGCTGAGAACAATAAAAGGACTCTTCAGGCAGGAATTTGAGCACCGTGGAGTGAAAAGAGACAAAATTAATCTGGATGTTTGCAGTGCAGTTGCTCTCAAAGCCCTGCCCGACCACGTCCCGGGAGCGCAGGAGCACGAGTCCTTTTTCAGGCTACCGGCCAGGAGTGTGGGCAGCACTGACTGAACCTTCCCTGGTAACTGCGAGGGAATTAACCCTTGGCAGAAGATTGCAGAGCAGATTTCAATATCTGAGGTGATCTTTGAGGATCTTTTCACCTACCAGAAACCTGGGGAGCGGCCTTTGATCAGAGAGGGCAGGGATAGAATGAGAGGGAACAGTTTTGAGCTGAAAGAGGGGAGATTGAGATGAGATCTTAGGGGAGAATTGTTTTCCTGTGAGATTGGTGAGGTCCTGGCCCAGGTTGCCCAGAAAAGTCCTGGCTGCCCTGTCCCTTAAGGTGTTCGAGGCCAGGTTGGATGAGGCTTGGATCTCCCTGACCAATGGGAGGTGTCCCTGTCCATGGCAGGGGGTTGGAACTGGATGGGCTTTGAGGTCTCTCCCAACCCAAACCATTCCATGATTCTAGGATTCTAACATCAATAAAGCAGATGCATAGGCAGCGATGGCTGCAGTTCAGCTTTGCACTGCTCACAACTTCCAGCTGAGACGAGGCCCTGGCCCAGGCTCTGGGCTGGAACCCAGGGGCTGCTGGGGATCAGTGCAAGGCTCCGGCTGATAAAACAGGCATTTCACTCTTGTGCTTTTGCCCTGTCTGGTAAAGCTTTCTTTCCTGCTGCATTGCCAACCCTGTGTGTAGATATGTGTGACTTCTTTAGAAAATGATTCTTCTTCCCTTTCCAAGTCTGAGCAACTTAAACCTGGGCTTAACACCATGCGTGATGTTCCTAAGACCCTGACACAGAAATAAAGCCGAGCAAAAAGCAGCCAATATACTGGCAATCAAGTGAAAGCTGAGGGGTTTGGGAAGACAGAAAGGGTCTGTAAACTGGGGTCATTTCTTGATTCCATCCAAATGTTTCTGCAGGGAGGGTTGGTGATCGTGGAGAGCCCCAGGCCGGGAGGCTGCGGTGTTATCAGACGCCGCTGAGTGTGCGGGGCCAGCAGCAGGGCAGAGCCACCCCTGCCCCGCAGGGCTCGGTGCCCTCACGTGCAAAGCCCGCGATGTGTGTTCTGGTGATGGAGAGCAACGTCGCTTTTTATGGTTGATTCATTACGATGCTTAATTTCTTCTGCAGAAGCAATTACATTCTATGGGTGGAAAGCAATATTGGAGATGTATGATTGTTATTGCTATCCCACCAGCTCCAGGGCTGGCAGTGCCTGCACTGCTGCTGCTGCAGGAACAACAATTGGGGTGTGGGAGCCAGGACCAGCCCTGCACCAGGACAGATAAGAGACTTTGCAAACCAGGATATAACCCTGTCCAGTGGCCACACAGTTACCTGAGAGGGGGGGGTGCGTACCCCAGCTGAGGGAGGACTCAACAAGGGCTGAGCAAGCACTCAGTGACCTCTGGGAACAAACAAAATCGATAAAGTGCCCCGTGGCTGCACTCCTTTGGTGTCAGTTTTCATCACAGAGCTCTCCAGTTATTCAGAAAACACATCAGCACTGTGTGTGGTTTGCGCTGTGTGGTTTGTTTCTTGCACTGTCTTCACCTACCAAAAGGAATTCATGCCAGTAAGTTTTATCTTCTGTTTCTTATAGTAAAAAAAAAAAAAAAACCCCCAAAAAACCAAAAAACATTTATTCATCTGGTTAAATGAATTTGGCAGGAAATACCAGGTTTTTCTAGCCATTGACCCAATCTGCATAGATACTGAGGGGTTTATTTACAAAACTTCTGAACTGATTAGTGACCTTGCAGCCATCAATCGTCACATTGGTTGGAAGATCAGCCTGCTGAACAATGTTCCCCATAATTATAAGTGGTGTATCAAGGGTTACAGGGCTGGAAAAGCAACTGTGGAGGCAAAGGAAAGAATTGCCTAAGGATTTGCATGGACTCCATGTCAGGATACCACCGTACAAAGGAGCTGAGAAGGTGCTGAACACAGCCAGGATGTGCAGCATTGCCCAGCAGCTCCAGTGTGAGAGATCTTGACAGGAGGAGGTGGTGGAGAAAGCGGGATGGCATCCATCAGGGATCGTCCTAGCTTTGGGTTTCAAGGATTGAAGGAAATGAACTGCAGTGATTGCAGGAGCTGGGTGGGACGGGGATGGCACTGCCGGGCACTGCGTGGTGCGTGAGCTTTGCAGGCTGGGGATGCTCACACCAGCCAGTGCCGCCCGAACGGGCAGCAGGGCGGCCTCAAAGCTGAGGTGTCACAGCACCTTGTTAGAGTGTGGTGATATTTGTGGAGCCAAATGCCAGTAGGAGGCATGGAGTATGTAGTGTGATATAATGTTGCCTAGCAAGAGCAGCCAGGGCTGAGGTACACACAGGGCTCTGCTTGCCATGCAGTTGTCTGCTTTTAATGGATATAAATGGTCACCTTTAGTGCTGAAAAAGCTGAATAGATACAAATATTGCCAATACCTTAAAGGGTGTGCTGGGCCTCATTATCCTTGGGTAATCGAGGTTATGTGGAGCTCTTCTCCTTGATCTGTCACTGTCTCTCTTGGGAATGTGCTGAAGTGAAAAAAAAAACTCAAGGATGAAACTCCCAGGAAGCTGGAGAAGGGCTGGGTCCCCAAAACCTTGCTGGGCAGAGGAAGTACACTTGTCCTGCCTTGCTGCAGGCACAGCAGCCTGGCTTGGCTGGAGAGAGCCCTCCCCTACATCCCATCATAACTGGTTTCAATTAAATCTCTGTATGTCGTTATCTACTCCATCCATTCTGTTTCTCTTGATCTTTGCCAATCACAGGTGAAAAGCAGTGCATTTCTCAAATGTCCATAGTTATTTCTGACTTTCTCCCAGAAATAATGCAATTAGATCTTGGGGAGAAATGTTTTCCTGTGAGGTTGGCAAGGCCCTGGCACAGGTTGCCCAGAGAAGCGGTGGCTGCCTCATCCCTGGAGGTGTTCAAGGCTCATGGCAAGGGGTGAGACTTGGATGGGCTTTAATGTCTCTCCCAACCCAAACCATTCTATGATTCCAATTTGCACAGTGTGTGCTGAGTCGGTGCTGAACAGGAAAGTTGCTTTTCCTTCTCCACATAAACATCTTCCCACGTGCTCCCCAGCGCTGTGAGCAAATTCTATTCTGCAGAGATACAGAAATATCCCTGTGGTAAACAAACCCAAAGCTACAGAGCCTACCCCCGGCAGTGAATTCCAGGGGGTTTACCGGTCTGGCAAAGCCGGCTGTGCTAGGGAATCCCAACCCCCACACGCGGCTCTTCCTGTTTCTTGGTGGGAGTTATCTCCAGCGCGGGTTGTGCTCTCCTGCTGAATCCATAATGCAGCATTTGCAAGCGCCAAACGTGTGAGCATTCAAGCTGAGATCTTGCTTTCTGCAAGTATTCTTACTAATGAAACTGAGGATGTAAAATACTCCTGGAAAGTGCTTATAGAAGGCTTTCAGATGTAGGAAAAGATGTTTTTCATGTTATCTCAAATTTGCTTTCTGTTTCTAAGGAATACTCAGAATTTCAACTCCTTCCCCCTCCTCTCCCCCTGTGTTCTGTACGAGTTGGGTTTGTGAGGAGTGAGGCTGTGGGCTGTACCCATAATCACACAACAGTGCATCCATTAATCTCCTTTCCAAAATTTTGAGCTCTGTTTTTGCATTGAAACATTCAAACCGATTCATAAGGGTCCAACTCTATTTACTTCATCCTTAAAAAGGGGGTAGAAAAGAGTTTCAAATAGTTCTCCTCGCATCGCTTCCTCTGCAGAGATGATAAATGGCCCATAGAGGCCAAATCCCGGTCCCAAAGCAGCATCTGTCAGGCATGAGTTGGGAATGGGGACCCAGCAGGTGCCGTGTGCATCCAGGATGGAGGCTGCATCTTCACCAACTGCTTCCTGTTTGTTGTAATGTTCACCAAAAACCACTTCTCTGCAGAAAAGCGACGACATCGTGAGGGCAGAGCAAGCCCAGGTTCCTCTGCTCACTTCTTTACTATCGGCAAGAAAACCATTAATATGATGAAAATGACCTCAAATCATTATTGCTGGATTATTTAATCTGGCCAGGCTCCTTTCAGCTCTCAGCCACCATAAAAGAAGACAAATTGCCTGTCTGGTGTTAAAAGGTTTTGGAATATAGGATAGCATTGATTTTGTGTATCTGAAAAGGTGATGCTCCCCGGGCTTGCCAGCGAGCGGGGGTTTTGATGACAAAGCATCCTTTGGCACTGATCCTCCTCGCTGATACCGCGCGTCTCGCCTCCGCTCGGAGCCAGCAGCTGGTGGGTGTCCTGGATAACCTGGGCAACAGGGAGGAGGGAAAAAGGTGATGGGGAGGAAAGCATCACCTCCCTGGGCTCTCTGCTGTCTGACCTCAGCTGTCTGGGTCCATGGGCCCCTCTGCCTGCTGCTCCTCTGGCAGCTGACGAGCCCTCCCTTGGATGAGCCAAGCAGATGGAGCGCTTTTCCTCTCCCTGGGAAGCATTATTTCCAGTCCTTGACTCAAAGGGGATAAGTGCTCCCAATTTCAGGCATTTATGGAGCCTGGAGGGCAGCCTGGTCCCTGTGGTGCTGGGCTCGCACTGCTGCTGCCTCCTGCTCTCCCAGCACCAGGGCATTTCTCACTCCAATCCAGCTGCCACTAAAATGGGTGGGAAAGTTCCATCACTACCCCAGCCAGCTGCTGGGACCACCAGACCTGAGAAGAGCCAAAACAACCCTCCAGGACAACTTTCTCCCTCCAAGAGCCCCATAGAAGGGGGATGTGGGGCTGTGTCCCCCAATCACCTTGCGGTGTGACAGTGGATTAATAGGTCTCCTCTGCTGAACTGAGCTGTGTGTCCTCAAACCCCTGATTTGGTTAAAATGTAAAATATAACTCATTCCTTGATAATGTTTCCTTCCACAAACTCCCAGAAATAGTCCACAAAGGGGAAGCTCCGAAGGGAAAAGTGATTAATTCTCAGTGGCACATTTAAACACCATTTTTATTACAATTCAGCCTTTTCACGCACTTTGCCCTTTTCTGATTCATTCTTGCTCTTTTGAGGTGGAACAAGGCTGATGTTTTGCAGCTTCTGTTTCTCAAGAGGAGTTTTTAACTCTTTATTCACCATTGTAGCGCTATCAGTGAACTAAATAAAGCCTTTCCCACTGGGATGCTTTAGGGATGCTCCCTGGGAATGGCAGAGCTCTCTGCCCTCCTGGCAAAGGACTTTGCTGCCCTGCAGATCCTGTCCCAGGTATGATGGGGTACAATGGGGTGCAGCTGGGCCAGGGCCATCCCCAACTGAGCTGTTGCCACCCCCATGCATCAATGTTTTACAAGAGCACAACAAAACCTGAAATGTACTGGAAATAATTCTACTATCAAATGCATTCAGCTCTGTTTGTTTGCTTTTAAATTAACACTGGGGATGAAACGATTCACTGAACTACAAAGAGATCCCTCGACAAGAATCGCAGCCAGGATTTCTTCCACTTTCAGTTATCACAGGAAAAAACATTTCAACATCTTGTCTGCTTGGTGCAAGAAAAAGAGTTTTGTTCTCTCTGCCTGGGAAACAAGGAGCTTATCAAAAAAATCTCAGGATGAGATGGCAGAGGCACTGAGGAGGCACCTTTTCTCTCTGCCTGTGTAGCCAGGAGCTGCTGCAGGGCAAGACAGGGCTGTTACGACCTGCTGATGTCTGATTAACAAACAGGACAGGTGCTGTGGGAGCAGAAGTGGTGGCTCCAGTAGGGTGCTCGGGGCCAGAGCTGAAACTCTGCAACAGGGAAAGGGGAACATTCTCAGCAATTCTCCTGCAGAGAAAAGAAGGCAAATGGCCCAGGGATACAGAATGAGGAGCAGACAGAGGGGTCTGTGTCCCCACCACCCCGCACGTGGGTCCCTTGGAGGTCGCTCGCCCCTCCTCACCACACAGCATCCTCTCAGCCTAAGCAAGAAAAGCTTCTCCCTGCTTCCAGCCCAGATTAAGCTCCTGCCAGCAGCCTGCAGCAGGGGTATTCCAGATGCCTCCTTTATTCAGGCACGACCTGTGCATGAAGGGGTGATGGGAATGATTGGGAGGTGTGGCAATGCATGCACGGGTGGATAAGCTGAACTGGACAAAGAGCACAAAAGTCTGGAGTCGTAAATTAGGCACGAGGAGAGGAGCCACGACCTTGGAAGTATTAGGGAGGAAGACTTCTAATTAGGAGGCAAAAGGGCCAGACACTGTTTAACCTGTTTAAAAAAGTCATTAAACTGCCCTGGATGGCTTTGTTGCCAAGAGGATTTGGAGGATGAGCTGAGGAGTTTTACCAAAGCTGATCGAGCAAGGAGAGAGGCCGGGCTTGACCCAAGGGCATCTCCTCCAGCAGCCGCCCCGAGGCCTCAGGACTGCCCCCACCACCGGCCAGGACCAGACACGCGGTTACCAGATCGGGAACGGCTCCTGAGGATTCACTGCAGCCTGTGAGGAGCAGGAGCATCCAACAGCTCAATTTACTGTGCCTGCAGGACAGGCTCCTGTGCAGGAAATATTGTGAGGGGCTTTAGGGCTGGGGAAAGGAATTTAACTCCGAGAAGAGAGTGGTGAGGTTTTGCTTCTGGGAAATCCAGACAGAAAGATGGATGCGAAGGAAAGGCTGCAGGAGAACATCAGGCCACAGGTCATAAATTTCCAAATCGTTTTAGTGCACAAATCCCTTTAATTTTGGCACCCTGGGAGCAAACACAAAACAAAGCTCAGAGAATTAAATAAGCCTGAGGAACTGGAACTTTCTCTCGGTTGGTTGCCCTTTAGGTAGGGAGCCCCAGGTGCTGGTTCTCCAGTGTGCAGAGGGCTGCCAGGGGTGCCCCGGCTTTCCCATAGGGTGCTAAAACGTCCTTTGCAAGGGGGCTTCGGCTGAGGGACGTGGAAGTTGAAGGTTTAGGCTGATTTTTATTTCTTTTTAATTGAGCTGGTTTGATAATTCCTGTTTGAAAGCTTCTGACTTTTCCAGAGTCAACAAGGTTACCTGACGATCAAGCTCTCTGGTTCCATCAGGCCTCTTCCACCCACTTAATGAAAACAAATGCTGCTGGGGACAAGGGCCATCCTTCTTATTTGTCTTCTCAGGCTCTGAGAATGGGTTTGCTTTAGACTGCATTTTTAGATATGTTATTTTAACAAATGAACCAAATTAGATCCTGGCTGCTCCCAGATACATCTAATTCCCAAACCGTAATGGAGCTGTTTATGCTCTCTGGTCATTAATCCTGTTAGTAGCAGCCTTTGCATCGGGTCCTGGGCACATAAAATTCAAGTGATTCTAAGAGGGTCCGAAGTAAAAGCTCTTGGAAGCAGTTTCCCGGCTAAGCAGGGTTTAGCAGCCAATTAACAGCAGTTAATTCCCTCTGCCCAAGTACCCTTGGAAGGAGGGAGCTGACTGGCCCAGTGGTGGTGGAGACCGGAGGGGGGGGGGGGGGGGGGGGGGGGGGGAAGGGCAGGAGGGGAAAGTTCATCCCCTTTTATGGATTTGTGATCCCAGCTTTGTAATAAATAAAACCCGACACTTTGGCCGGTGAAATGAAATTGCCTTTCAAAAGCAGAGAATTAAATCTTCATCGACAGCCTCATGGCAACCCCTGAACAGAGGAGAATCCAGGCAGCGGGAGGGAATATTTGTGCCATAAGCCAGACCTTAGACCATGTAGGCAAACAAACAAGAGCTGATGAGAACCAAGTGGTTTGCAGCAGGACCATGACTGCAGCAGCTCCTATTTCCAGCAGCATCAAACTTCATTCACCCTGAAGGACCTCCAAACTTTAAGACCATTTTTCCCCCTCAGTGTGCAGGCGCTGGCGCAGCCTCCAACCCACGGCCCCGCGGGTACCAGGGGGATGAATGAGTGTGGCACGAAAGAAATTGGAAACCGCAGCTTTCTTTTATTGAGAGATAAAGAAAAGAAGACAAGAGGAGAGCAGAGAAGTGCTTAAATAAAACTCTGCAGCTCGGGCCGGGAGCAGTGAGAAGCGGCAGAGGCAGCCGAAGCGGGTAATGGCTGGGATGGGCATCTTGGCTCCCTCCATGGCTGGTGCACAAATCTGCTTGTCTGTCTGTCTGTCTGTCTGTCTGCAGCCTCACATACTCAGTCCATGCTCGAGCCTTCGTGCAATGCGTGCACACACGGAATGGGAATGCCCCCTTTCCTGCAGGGACACCTCCCACCGGATCAGGGTGCTCCAAGCTCCATCCAACCCGGCCGTGGGCAGAGGGGGAAGGAGCCGGGAAACCTCGCAGGCGATACGCGGTGCATCCTCTGCCCGCTGCCTCGCTGTCTCTTTGCCAGAGCACAGGGACGGGGACGGCAAGAGTGGGGGGCGGGAGGGGTGGCACGGCGAGCAGCGTGGGGGCTGCCGGGGAGAGGGCTTTACCCTTGAGCACTTGTTTTCCTTTTGTTCTCTGGAGCAAGACACCTGCTTCTCCCACAAACAAAGCCATAAATTTGTCATGTAAGCAGGTTTCAAGGGGAAGAAAAAGTGGAGCTGGGCTGACAGCGACAGGGAGCTGTGTGAGGAGGTGAATTACTTGAAATATGGCTGAAGACTTCCACGCCATAAATATACTTCTGATCACAGCTAATAAATCATCATAATTATTCTATAAATAAGGGAAAGGCTGGCTGTACGGTACCTGACTTTTTTCTGCAGATCTCTGGAGCAAATTTGTTAGCATCTTCAAATAAACTATTTGCTCCAGATAGTTTGTTTGTACTCTGCAGGCTGAATTGTCTTCTCATTCATTTTTCATCACCTTTAGTTTGGTCGTTGGGAATCTTTTTGTGCTTTTTTCCCTGTCTGGCTCTGACAAAAAGATACTGGGGGGGGGAACATGTTTAAAAAACAACCAGAAATTGCTTGCTTTGCTTCTGTTCTGTGAGGACCCTTGACAGCAGAGATCAAAGTTTCATTCCACGTCCCCCCAGGTTGGCTAACATCCACGTTTGCCTCTCAGCTGGGGAAGGGATAAGCTGGAGAAGGGAACATGCAGGATCCTGTGGTGCAGAGCTGTACACCTGAGCATTGCAACCCACCTGTGCCCAAACCAGAGACCTGCACGTCTACGCTCCCTTCAGAGTGATAAAGACCGGGAGATCCAAGCCACAAGCACAGAACGGATGATGCGCACAGGGCAATTCTGCTTTCATCCTGGCAACTGTGGGAAGTTGTGTCTGGCTGCTGGGTAAGAGGGGACTCAGCTGGGTAGCGAAACCTGCATGGAAGTTTTCCCCTCGACATGGAAATGACAGATTTCACAACCAGTTTGCCTCAATATCTCCCCTGCAGCCCATTGCTGTTTCTGGTGGAAGCAGCCTTTCAGGGAAGTAAGAGTGCCCAGCAGCCTGTGACACCGATGCCAGGCAAGGAGGGTCCTGAGGCACACGTTAAATGTGCAGGAAAACTCAGACATGGAGCCTGGTGCAGAAGGAATGAGGTTTTCATCCCCCGTTTGCTCCATCCATTACTGGGGAGACTGGAGCTCCTGGTGAGCGTGAGCCGCAGCAGGAGCACCCGCGCCGTGCTGCGAGGGAGAGCAGCAGGGGAGCATCGCTGCCTCAGATGTCAAAGCCTATTTATTTCATTTCAGGCTTCTTCAGTGGGAAAATTATCAATCAACTCCACTTATACGTAAAGTGGTTGTTACCGGGAAAGCTCACACACCTGCGGGAACTCATTCCCAGAGTCCCCCCCTCCGCTTCAGGGAAGCATTTATGAGTTTAATTTGAGGACAGGAGTCCTGCAGCCTCACGTCACCCCAGCGCCTTCCCATGAACCTCTTTCTGTCAGAGAGTTTTATAAGCAATAAGGGCAATATTGGGCTGTGATGACACGAAGTGTCTTGCATCAGATTTTATCCTGGGCAGAGGTGAAGGATGTCCAACGCCCTTGCAGCCAGTTCCCTGCAGATGTGTCGCATTCACGCTGGTCTCCAGCGTAGAGTTCAGCCCCCACCCCGGTCTCCTCAAGCATTCTGTGCTAAGGAGGCCTCTGTTTAATGTCTTTTCCAAAGGGCTATAAACTTGCAACACTATTTTTTCCCTTTTATAGATCAGCATTACTAATTTATTGGAAGTTTACTATTTGGAAATGTTCTCATATAAATTAATGGGGAGGTAATATTAAACCTCAGTCCCTAGGGGAGGAGAAAGCCAAACAAAAGCCACATTCCCAGTTCTCAAGGAAAGGCAGCTCGGTAAATCATCCTCTTTGCTCTGCAGAAGTATCGCCCTGAGGGCAGAAGCTGTGCACAGCAGCCCTGGAGCTGAATCCAGCTCTTCCAGGGCTTTCTGAGAGTCCTGTATTGAGGAGCCAGCCTGGGCTGGCATCTGCTGGTCCTGCAGGATTTGCTCCTCTGCAGCTCCTAGGTCTGCACAATCTTTCTTCATCACTTTGGTGGGGAAATAGGCGCCCTAACTGTTCTTTCTGTAGTGCTTTCCAGGCGTGCAGACATCTCCAGGCACTTCACCGAGCATTTAATTACATGCCAGAGGAAGAAGTGCCCTACTCAGACAGCTTCCACTGCTGCTGTGAACCAGCAGCGTCCTGCAGGCCACGGCACGAGCAGAAATATGTGCATTTATGTCAATTAAACAGGATAATAAGGCTGTGCCTCCCTTTGCTAAACAGAGACAAATCTGTATGGAGCAGAGGGGATAAGGAGCTGGGATGTGCGTGAGGAGGAAGGTTTTTTTCAGAGGCATGAAACATAATTAAAGATTGCTGCTCCACCTGGAGTAAAAATGGAAGTTATCTGCCTCAAACTGAGTGTCTGCCAGCATCTGTCTGTCTTATGAGGAGTGGCTGAGGACCCTGGGCCTGTTTAGTCTGGAGTAAAGGAGGCTGAGGGGAGCTCTCTGTAGCTCCTGTAAAGGAGGTTGTGGTGAGGTGGGTGTTGGGCTCTTCTGCCAAATAACAAGAGATGGGAAGAGAGGAAACAGCCTCAAACTGCCCCAGGGGAGGTTTAGATTGGATATTAGGAAAAATGTCTTTACTGAGAGAGTGGTGAAGCCCTGGCAGAGGCTGCCCAGGGCAGTGGTGGAGTCTCCGTCCCTGGAGGGGTTCAAATAAGGTGTGGATGTGGCACTTCAGGACATGGTTTAGCAGGCACAGTGAGGCTGGGCTGATGGTTGGACTGGATGAGCTGAGAGGTCTTTTCCATCCTTAATGATTCTCTGATTCTCTGATTCTCTCTCCCACTTGCTGAGAGGTTTCCCAGTCCCAGGGTTGCAGCCTCAGGTGCAGGCTGGGACCAGGAGGAGGGCTGGCTGAGCATCCTCACCAGCACAGGGCTGGAGCGGAAGGGGAACAGCATGTTCATTTACAGACGCCTCCTTTCATTTGATAAAACTATTGCCATTTATGAGAAAAGCTTATTGAGCTAAATCACTTCTCCTGCAGTAATATAAAATGCTGTGGCTCAGGAATACTGACATGCATGAGAGTCAGGCTCACTTTTCTTGCTGAGCAGATGAGGAACAGGAATGATTATTCTGTATCACTTTACGAAAGAGACCTTACTGTACTATACCTGCTGTGCATTGATAAATAGCACCAGTGGATAATAAGGGCCTTAGGCAAGGAGCAAGGAAGAAAAAAGGCTTTCCAGCATGTGAACACAAATGCTTTAAATGTGAACTAAATTGGCCTGATCGTTCCTCAGATTCGCAAAATTAAACCGTGCCCAATTGTCAACATCACTGAGATTCATGAGACGAATACAGCCAAAGCAAAGGGAATCCCTAACAGCCCTGCTAGGGATGCTCGTGGGGTTCAGGCAGCACGCATCGCATATGAAACCAAGTGCTGGAATTCCATTATCCCACGTACGACCTCCCAGCAGTGGGGGTTCATCGGCCAGGGATATGCAGGAGGTGACTACACTGGCCCTAGAGCTGGAAATAAGCCATCCTCAGCATCAGGCCTCTGCTCTGCATAAAACCTCTTTATACAAGGAACCCTAGAGCTGGACTTGTGGACTTTGTGCCACCATCGAGGTAAAGAACCTGTAATTCAGTGCAAATGAGTGTCCTGGAAGCCACCTGCTGCAGGGATGCTTGAGCAGGACGAAAGAACTTTTGCAAGGGCATCACAGCTAGGAGCCAGCTCTCTGAAGCTCTCCTATCGCTGTCTCTGTCCAGGGGCACGGTTTTAAAGCAGCAGCTGCTCTGCACGGTGCAGCCACTGCGTGGCCGGTGGGAGCTGCAAGTTAGCGAAACCAAAACTCTCTTTGCTATTGTCCTGACCACTGCCACCCTCCCCCCACCGCTCAGGCTCCTGCTGTGTCCCCAAGCCAAGAATCCCAGTTTCCCTGCATTTTTCGTCTCGTATTTGTTTACCTTCCCCTCTTCAGCAAACCAGGACTGGCCTGGCTTTTCTCTCCCGGTGAGGGAGAGTGCAAAGCATTGCACCCTGTAACGGTTCCCCTCCTTTGCAAGGCAGAGGAGAGCTCTGCTTGAGTTTCACGTCTCTGGGTTGTTAATGCCTCCCAGCCACCGCCAGCCTCCTTGCTTCACCTTGCAGCAGCGAGATGTGAAACCTGGGGAAACCATGGCAATGCTGGAGTCAGTGTCACCTTTCTAATGATGCCAAGGATTTCTCAGCGGAGTTAACAAAGGCAGGTTACCTCTTGAGTTGATAAAAGCAGTTTCCAGTCTCCTGCAAGTGCTGTTTCTTAGGCATTTGCTTTTGACCCCAGCTGGTGCCCCTGGGCTCTGTGGCTCCTGCCTGCCTGACCCCCCGCCCAGGACCTCCAGTCCCTGTCTGCCTGATCATCAAGGATTTCCGGCCCCTGCCTGACCCCCCAGCATCTCCAGCCCCTGCCTGCCTGACACCCCCGGGCCCCTCAGCCCCTGCCTGCTCTGTGATGGAGGTGCCAGCAGCCGAGGCAGAGGGGGAGGGGGCTCAGGGAGTAGGAGATGAAGCCAGCCAAGAGCTGACTGTCTCCATCAAACAAAAGGTACCCAAGCACGAAGCATGGGGCGAGCAGGTGGATTCTTGATGCTTGTGCTGAAGGCAATTAAGCTGCTCAGATACTCAACATGCTCAGCATTCTGCTTCAGAGTCAGGGCTTTGCAGCCTGGCCAGGAGGCTGGGGATGCAGCTAGGAAGCCAGTTAGAGAGAGATGATTGATCTGAGCTCATTCCCATCAGCTGTGCTGGAGCAGAGGCAGAGGAGGTCTGTCTACAGGGGACTGCTGCTGCATTCAGGACAATTGTGCCTGGAGGGATCTTGCGTGAGGAGCTTGTCCCCATCCTGTCCCATTTAGAGACACCGAGGGGACCATGACAACCCAACCCACCCTACCCCGAGCTCTGCCCTCCACAAACTCTCTAAGCAAGCACTTGAAACAAGAATTCTAAGAGCACCTCAGGGCTTTTGCTAAATAGCAAGAGGAAAACACCAATCTTCCTGCTTAGCTCCAAGAACAAAGTGCTCCCCAGCTCTGCCCCCACCTCATCGCCGGCCCAGTCCTCAGCCAAACAGCCAGCATTAGCCCTTTTGGGTGGCTTAGAAGGGATCTGCAGGCAGTAACCATGAGCACCTGAGCCTGGGCAAACTGTATCTGTCAGTGACTGAGGCTACTGGGGCTTTGGCATGCTGTGAGGCTGTGCTAATGCATGGAGAAGGTAGGCATCTTCCTTCTTCCATTATTCTCTGAGGCTTTGGTTTAATTATGCTACTGGGCTGCCAAGTCAAGGCTTCACACTTCGTAATTTTTTCTTTTGTCTTGCATACACATATGAGGCAGATTTTGCTTCCACAAGGGATATTTATAGGACATATGTTTGAGCTTGAAGAAGCTGATTAGCAATGTTTAGATTTTGAAAAAGGAGAAAGTGTGTGAGAGCAGCCTTGAGAGACAAATGCAATACAGGGTGATGGCTTCTGGGTAGAAACTCTGTGCTGGATCTCAGTACTGGAGAAATCCAGAGGATGCAGAGCAGGGTGTGTGAGGCTGGCTCTGCAGCAGGGCCGGCATTAGTCAGTAAAGGAAGGATGCTCTGCCTCCTCTCCTTGGGGAAGGACTTTGGGGACAGAAGTGGCTACACAGCACACTTCCCTGCAAAAGTGAGCTGAGGCTGGGAAGCTGGGTAACATCCCTGGACAGGCAGCCCATGCTGCAGGGGGGCTCTGCAGGCTTGTGGTGACTCTGTCAGGCTTGGAGAATAGGCAAAATGCAAATGCAACCTGTGAAATGCTTTCTAGCTTTCCCCCATCTCCTCAGCCTTCCCTTGTAGCTCCCCTGCCTGGAGACTCTTTCCTGCCAGGGGTCTGGTGCGCTGGAGCTGGAGCTGTGCCTCACTATCCAGTCCCCATCAAAACCATTAGAGAGAAGCTTGAAACCTGGGGGGCTGCTTTCTTAAGTGAATACAAGTCTGAGTCCCCTAAGAGCTGCTCAGAGCACAAAACCTGCAAGGTGCCTTCCAGAATCCTATTCCCCGCCAGCACCGGTCTGAAAAACCAAAGCAGGAGGTAGAAATTGCATTATGCTCCTCTTTTCTTCACAAGCTCTCAGTAACACTTCTGCTTTTTCCATGTGAAAGGCAAATGGGTAATCACAACCTATTTCTATTGAAGAGACAATTTTCACTCCTCCTTGGCAAGTGTAGCCAGGACAGCCGCCTTTCTTCTCTCTCAGAGGCAAATTAACAGATTTTGCCTCAAGAACAGGATGGGTGAAGTGCAGCACAGCTGGTGATGCTCCCCCATCCTGACTGGCAGCACCCTTGGGCTGCCCACACCCACTGAAGCTCCCAGTGGGTGGGTGGGTGTTGTTACGGGAACCCTGGGAAGTGCAGTTTAGATCATGGGGAAAACCTCCCTTTTCTTCTAGAATATGGGTCTGTGAGCATCGACACCCACAGCGTAGCAGCCAGCTCCCATCTCACAGCTTTGCACTGGCGTCAGGATCTTTACTCTCTGGGAGAGATGATTCTGAGAGGAACAAGTTAGGCAAATTGAATTCGCTAATGACTTCCTTCCCTCCTACTTAAATGGGGGGATAATTCACAGTTCCTGCTCCCACTGCTCCATGGCCCGCTCTGCGCTCGCTCGGCAGCACTGCTGAGTCAATGAGACAAAAGGGGCCAAGATTGCCACTTGGCACTGATCCCCCTTGGAAAATGGCACTAAAAATGGTGTGCTGGTTATTTTAAGAAGGTGCAGAAGTGAGAGCCTCACGTGTCGCCTGGCCCAGCAGGCAGGGCTCTCTGGAAGGCAGCAAGGACGCTGCTCAGATGCCCGAACTCTGGCCAGATTTCTCCTTTCCCATGAGGTTTACACTCCAAGCATCTCAAACCACTCCTGAACCCAAATAATGGCCTATATAGGAAAGCTTTGTGTGCATGCTGGCTTTGCTGCTCTTGAAAGCCTCAATTTTCCTTTGATATCTCTTCTTTTTCTGGTTCAAAAAATACTCCGGGAGCTCCTGGTTGGTGATGTTTCAGTGCAGGACAGAGGTCAGAAGTGCTAGAAGAGGCTCAGGGCCAGAGGAAAGCTGGTGGCAAGAGTACAGGGCCATTTAATACTGGGGCTCACTTGCCTCACTAATGCTTACAGAGGAATAAAAGATGTTTAGAGCCAAATAAATAGAGACACAGCTTCCTGTTGACTCCCAACCCCTTTCTCCAGCTCAGCCTGTGCTGCTGAGCCCGAGAGGTCCCTGGACCCGGTCCTGGTCCCCCAACACTCAGTGCCCCCACCAGCTCTGTTCTTTGGCACAAAGGGGGAAAATGATATTTTTTTAAGTGAGGATGAGTTAAGAGGATTTGTTTCAGATACAAGATAGCTCTCATTAATGTTTGTTCGTTTGGGTTTATTTAAGCCTTAATTGATTGTCTTCCACTTAACTTCATTCCAGTATCTCTCAGGCTCCAGAACAGACTCTTACAAGGCTGACAATTGCATGCTTGTCCTTTCTTCTAAGATCTTTCATGTTCGTTTGCTGGGTTTAACGGCTGATAAAGTCCCTGGGCTTGCAGTGGAGCCAAGCTTTCTCTTTCAAGTCACTACACACACAGCCTCCAGAAAGACTGCGTCCAGGTGAGCGTTGTGCTTTGATAGCTGGTTTTGCTGAAGCTGTTGTAATTTGCAGCTATGAACACCATGTGTAAAATCAGGTTTTGCATGTAAGGAACGCCTCTGGGTCTGTGGCTCCATCTCTCCAGGCTTTGGAGGGATGAGAAGCCTGGCTGGGCAGAGCTGTGGTCCAGTTTGTAAGTGGCCTCACCCAGGGAGATGGAGAGGTGGCTGTCACCAACCCTGCAGTGTCACTGAGTGCACGCTGTCTGGCCAGGGATGGCATCACAGCAGTGACTCTGAGGAAGCTGTGCCCAAGCTGCCCCAGGAGGTCAAGAAGCACATAGGCAAAACCAAAAATAACCCTGGCAATTATCTAGGGCACTTCTGTAGCCCTGGTTCTGCTTGGGCTTGGAGACGACAGGTCTGTCTCCCTGCAGAGGACAGCTCATGGGGGTGAGCTGTTTTTACCAGCCCCTGAGATTTCACCCTTCCCAAAATAAGCTCCTTCTGACCAGGAATCCAGCTCCAAATAACCGGGGATTTGGATGCTGAACTGCAGCACTTCTAGTGGCAGCTGGGGCTGATCCAGCAGGAGTGCATGGAAGGAGAAGGGACTTGCAAGGCATCGCAAGGACAATGCTGACCTTTCATGGGGCTGCCTGGCTTAGAGGAGGGTCCAGCTGCTGGAATAACTTTATGTGGAGGCAGAAAAGAAACACAGTGACTCAGACAGGCAGCAGAGAGACTTGTTTCTGCCTAAGCCGTGCTTTGTGGTGTGAGTCTTTTGAGCTGTGGCTGCCGAACGCCCCTTGCTCGCTAGCCCTGGGCAGAGCTGAAGCTCGCGGAGGTTCGTTCCCACGATGGGATTGCCCAGGCAGTTCCGACTCTGCAGGCTGCAACCCTGTTCCTCGCTCGTTGCCAAGAACAGCTTTGAAGAATCTGCCCCCAAATTCATACAAAAACTTCTTTTATTGCAGCAACTGAACCGAAACCATCCAGAGGAGCTTGCCTTTTCAAGAGATGATGCTGCTCTTTCAATGCACGAGCTACAGCAGTAATTTAGCTTCTTACTGGCAGCACCCCTGGAAAGACAGAAAACGTATCAGGCTCTGATGAAACACCTCCTAAAATAACCGAAGCCTTTCCCAAAACATTCCCTTGTCCTCTTTGTGCTCTGTTGTCTTTAAAAGAGCACAGAGCAAAAAAAGGCAGGAACTTTCAGCTGAAGGAAATTTGATGGCTGCAAATATCTCTAATTCGGGAGCCTGAGAAGGAGGTGGCTGTTCAGGAGATGCCGTTTGCCAGCGGAAGATCAGTGTGCTCACTTGCTTTGTGTTTTCCCTGCAGTACAGATGTGTGGGACCAGGAGTGGAAACTCCTATTTTTTTGGGATGTGGAGCAGAATGCCAGCAGGAAAGGCTCTCTTCGGGCAGTGGGGCTGGGGCTCCTGATGGGGCTCCCACACCCCAGTTCGGGGCTCCCACAGCTTCCTCACCCAGGAATGGGGCTCCTGAACCCTGGTTCTGGGCTCTGGCAGCTCCCACACCTCAGGACCGAGGGCTCCTGCATCCCGGTTCAGGGCACCCAAACCCTGGGACAAGGCTCCTGCAGCTCTGCACCCTCCAGCAGCAGAGCGGTGCGGGAGAGCCCCCAGTGCCTTTCCAAGCCCCGATTAAAGATGCATCCCATTCCGGGGGGGCTCTTTACGAGATGCCTTCTGTACCGTTGTGTTCCTCGGGGTCGGGGGGGGGCAGCGCGGGGCCGCCTCAGTGCTGAACTCAGCAGGCGTTGGGGCCGGGGCGATGCGAGCCGGGCCGGAGCCGCGGCGAGGAGCGATTCCCGGGGTCTGGGGAGAAGCAGCGGTCGGTGCTTTCGTGCCCGGGGGGGGGGGGGGGGGGAAGGGAAGTTACCGGTTAAAGGCGATGCCCTGGGGAAAGAAAGAGCCTATTTGCCGGCAGGAGCGTGCCCGGGAGCTCCGGATCCGCACTCAGACCTCTCCCCGCGGAGGGGCCACCCCCACTCCCGTCCCAGCGCGGAGGGGACGAGCTCAGCCCCGTCACCGCGGGAAAGTAGCGGAGCGGTTGCGCTCAATCTCATCCCCATCCCCGCGGAGGGGCTGCGCTCAGCTCCATCCCATCCCTGTGCGGAGCGAAGGGTCCCGCCCCGGCCCAATCCAACCCCACGTTGGGTCTTCACTCCCCCTCCCCGCAGAAGGGAGCGGAAGGGCCGCGCTCAGCCCCATCTCCATACCCAGCACTGCGGAGGAGACGCCGCCACCCCATTCCTGTGCAGAGAGGAGCGGAGGCACCGCGCTCGGCTTCAGCCTCTACCCCATCCCCGCGGAGGGGCTGCGCTCATTCCCATCCAACGCCAGCCCCGCGCAGGATCCGCCTCCACTCCTGCGCGGAGCGGAGCAGAGGGAACGCGCTCAGCTCCATTCCCAGACCCATATCCAGCCCCATCTCTGCACGGAGCAGAGTGGAGAGGCCCCATCCCGGCCCCACGGAAGGGGCTACGCTCAGCCTCGGTCCCAGCCCCAGCCCCACGGAGGGTCCATCTCCATTACTGCGCGAAGCGGAGGGGCTGCGATCCGCCCCTCCTCCTCCTCCCAGCACAACTTCTCCGAGCTGCGCCCCCTCCCCTTCCCTCCCCCGCCCCGCGGGTGCGCGCACGGGCGCGGAGCGCGCTTAGCCCAGCCGAGCCCAGCCCAGCCACTCCGCGTGTTCAGCCCCCTCCCCCGGCGCCGCGCATGGGGCGCGCAGCCTCCGCGTGCGCGCAGCTGCCCCGCTGAGCGCCGGGCATGGAGGGCACGGAGAGCTGAGGCGCTGAGCCCCGCGCCGCGCCGGGACGGGCGGGCCGGGATTCGTGACGATGTGGATGCGACGGCTCCCGGGAAGCAGGTAGGGCCGGGGCGCGGAGCTGCGAGGAGCCCTGCGGAGCTCGCGGGAGCGGGAGGATGAAGTTCTGGGAGCTGGGGTGCGGGATGGGGAGCGCGTAAGGAGGTGATGCTGCTCCCTGCTCTGCGGTCCCGGTCCCTGCTTCGCGCTCCCTGCATCCCCTGCCCCGGGAGATGCGCCGCCGGTACCGGTCCTTTCGCCCAGTGATGCTCCCTTTCGCCCGGTACCGCTCTCTTCCCCCAGTGATGCTCTTTTCCCCGTGTACCGCTCCCTTCGCCCGGTAATGCTGCCTTCCCCGGTACCGCTGTCTTCCCCCGGTGATGCTCCCTTCGCTCGGTACCGATCCCTTCGCCCGCTGGTCCCGGGAAGGTCCCCTCTTCGCCGCCCCGGGTTGGGGGGGTCCAGGACCGGGATGGAGGAGGTCCGGGAGCGGGGCCAGGGGCGGCGGGGAGGCAGGAGGATGGATTTATGGATGGATGAAGGGATGGATGTGTTCGGGAGATTAATCCAGGATCGCGAAGCAGAGGAGAGGGAGGCAAAGTGTTATGTAACGCGTTTTCATTACCGTTGCGAAGTCATCTGAGCCCAAATCTTGTTATTTCCACGGCTCTGTGTGCCGAGAGCCCCACTCCCCACCCCTGCCCCGCGCTCTCCCCGCCGGCCCCGAAAGCCATAGGGAATATCTCATTTTCCATCTTTTGTTCCTTTCTCGGTGGAATGCATTTAAAGCAGCAGTGTGTGAAGCTAGCGAGATCATAAGGAAAACTACACTGCTGTGTGATGCGTGAGCCGTTCCTCTGCCCCTCAGCCCGGTTTGGTGTTTGAGAAGTCCTGGTTTTGGGCTGATGAGGGCTTGTTGTGGTGCAGGGGTCAAACCTGCCCTAAGCCTCCTCGCTGCGCAGCGCGAGAGCAGTTCGGTTGCGTCCTGGCGTTCTCCGGCTGTGTGTGGTGACCGGTCTGGCTGCTGCAGACAGGGGTTCTGAAGCCAGGGGTCCTGAGCGGGTGGCCTCGCTCCCACAGCTCTCACCAAGCCCTGTGGCTGCTTCCCGGGGAGCAGGACTGGGTGCCCCGCAGGATTGGGTGCCCCGCATGGCTGCGAATTGGGAGGATGGATGTGATCCTGCTGTCAACTCCACACAGCAGCTGGGGAGGCTCTGAGACCCCTGCGCTTCCCACCCCCCTGCGCTTTGGCAAAGCTTGGCCATTGCTTTGGGGTGCAGGAGAGACAGGCAGGGCCCCCCAAACGCCGAGCCACGGGCTGGATGCGGGTGGTGTGAGAGGCCTTTGTCCATCGCTCTTCAGAGTCTCTGGAGGCTTTGTCTCTCTGCCTGAGCTTGGATGGAGTTCTGGAGGGTGAAACTTGAACAGAGGTTTTGTCTGCACCAAGGAGCTGGGGGAGGCCCTGGGCTCTGGTTTTACCCCCATGTGTGCCATGCAGCATATTCCAGGGGCACGTGGCAAGTGAAGTCCTGATGCCCCCCGGCCTCGTCCCCTGCTCCCTGCCCAGGCACCGCTATGGAGGCGCCTCCGTGCCGACCGTCTGCCAAGGATGCGCTGGGAGGGACAGTCTCCCAAGAGTCTGCAGAGATGTGGTGACCTTAGGGATTACTCCCAGGAAAAACACCCAAGATGTTTTTCGGGGTGCCTGGCGTTTGGATCTGTTCCGTGGCAGATGAGAAGCCCAGTGAAGCCCGAGGGCCGTTTCCCCAGGCTGGAGGCAGCAGAAGCCGGTGATCTTGGAAACGGAGGACGCCCTCTGCTTTTTTATTTTTTGCGAAGAGTTTAGCAATGAAAACAGGAGCCTTCCAGTCGCTTCTCTCCTCAATTCGCCTTGGGTATTTCTTTGTTATGTCTCCTGGATCCTCAGCACTAGATTGTCCTCCCTGCTACCTCATCAGCTTCCAGTCCCTCCCTGTTTTATTTTTAATAAGGATAACTTTACTGCTAACCTTGCCTGCTGGTCTTGCTTCTCTCTAACTCTAATTGCTTCTGGCTTTATTTCTGACATTTCCCATGCCATTTCCCTTCATTTTCTTGAAGGCTGCTAGAAAAATAGCTCCAAGAGAAGCAGTAGACCTTTTCAGCACCTGCTTCACCCTGTGCAATCACTGCCTGGAGCTGCTGCCTGGCGCGGGGAGATGGTACCTTATTGCTCCTTTCAACTTGGATTCCTTTCGCCTGGGGCAGCAGCAGCAGCAGCACGACCTTGCAGTCGACCCTTGCTCTGAAGCTGAGGAGGGCAAGACCTGCAGCCCTGCATCTCTCTGAATTATTCTGCCCTTGCTTTCATGAAGGGGAGCTTGGTGCTTCCCAGTTCTGAGCAGGGCTGGGGGTGCAGTTTGGCAGAGCCCCTGTGAGGTGCCAGGGATGCTCCATCTCTGCGCTGTGAAGGGCAGAGTGGTGTGGGTGCTACAGGGCCAAGGTCTGTGATGTGGGGGGGATGGCAGCTACTTTGCACCTCCCCAGTGTGCACCCACATACGTATGCGTGCGTACGTCTGCGTCAGTGCCTGTACGTCTACAGCGTGCCACCTGCCTGGCTCCCAGCTCTGGCTGAGGACTTCCCTTCCATAGCTACAAATAGAACATTTTAAACCGTATGCCACGGTTTTTACAGCATTTAGTGCCGGAGTGATTTGCAGTATGAGTGAAAACACTGTTTGCAATTTCTTCTCAATTGTATAAAACAACTCATTAAAAACATACATGCCTGTGCATTGGCACCGAGGAAACTTTATGGGCCTCGTAGTCACTGCCAAAGCAAACATCTTCCATGAATTTTGCTCATCAAGTTCACGCTGTCAAATGTAGATTCAGCCGCTTGTCAAAGATGCAAGCCTTGCAGTCTGGGAAGTAATGAGAGCAGCGAGCAGTGGGAGTTAATGGCCTCCACCAAGGAGTCCTTACTCATCCCGCATCCACGCAGGGGCTGAGCTGGCTGCTCCCAGGTGAATTGATTACTGCCGAAATTCGTCTGGTGTCACCGGCGATGATACTTAACAGCCACAATAATGCTTGAATAAACTGCACTTTTATGCAGCCGTTCGTACCTCCTAACTGGCAGTTTTGCAGATGAGGCAAGGGAGTGGGGCTGGTCTTTAGCAGCCTCTTCTCCATGGCATCAATAATTGTCGGAATAATGCCGGAGCCGTTGCCGCTGTGACGTCTCTGATGGGGTGATGGATGGGAGCTGCGGTGGTGGCAGAGCTGCTGCTCACCTTGGGTGCTTCGGGGGTTGCCCCACGTCGCCAGCCGCCCTACATCGCCGTCGGCAGGCGGGACACGGGACGTGGGAGCTGCCGGCTCTGAGCGTTGGAGCGCAGCAGTCTCGGTTTGCTTTACGTAACCATTGTCTGCTGGGAATAAGGAGTTGCTAATTCTCCTTCAAAGCCCAGCCTGTCAAAGGGAATCACAGCGAGGTGGAGACCAGCTCTCCAGGTGGCCTGATAACCTTGTTCCTACCGTTCCTCAGCCAAGCCTGAGCCACGAGGTCCCCCAGCAGAGCTTATTTACAATCGTACCTGCGTGTCTGTATACAGGGCCGTGAGCTCAGAGAGCAGCCTTGTGCAGCTCCGTAGGGTGTGAATAATCCATATGACTTCCGACAGGTCTGAGGTTCATTATGGAAATGTATGCATGCTTAAGCCTTTAAATATAGCTAATAGGGGAAGGGCTGGGAGGAAAGATTACGGGAATAAATATGCGGAGCCGGAGGAGCGGGAGCTGCTTCGCCTCAGGTTGCAGTGCCCATTGTTTTCGTTAAGGGTTGGTGATGAAGAAGTGGGTTAGAGCAGTTCAAACCCAACAGAGTTTGGATTTGAGACTGAACTAGCAGGATAACTCCTGAAAGCCAAGTGTGTTGGGTGAGTTCAGTGGGGAGGATGGAGCAGCATCATTGGCACTTTCACCCCCTTGGTGAAAATAAAGGGGTTTCCTTCCATCTGTTTATTCTTTCTTCCCACATTGGATGGTACCACTGGAAGGGGGCTCCCTGGACAAGTCCAGTGGCCTGGTGGCCAGCAACGACTGTTCTGGGGATGCTCCCAACGCTGCTGCTTGGGCCCTTCTTCCCCTGGGTACCCAGCCTTCATCAGAGAGAATTCTTTCACTGGAATAATGTAAAACTCTGGACCTGACCTGCCTCCTTAAAGATGGAATTTGAGTCTATATGAATATTTCCTGTGGCACTTCTTACCAGGACCTGCACCTACAGACTTTGATAGCTTACATAATTTCCTGTGATGGGGATGTACTTGATCTAATTTCACTTTGAAATGCATTGATTAAATCAGAACTGCTGGGAGATTTAAACTGAGTCTCTGTGGCCTGAACTTAACTGTGGGAGGTTTACCTGCCTTCATCCTTCAACATTAATTTGGTTTTATGAGGATTCCTCTCGAAATGAGGTTTTGCCTGCTGCTGAATTGCTACTGTTTTCTGGGTTTATCAGCTCCTTTCTCTGGCCTTGGTGGGTGTCGAGTTGAAGCTGCACTAAAGCCTCTTTTCAGCCTGGTGTTGGATGCCTTTGCATGGAGCCACGTGAGGACCGATGGGTGTTGCTGGTGAGGCTTCATCTCTGCAATTGCCCAAACTGGAGGTGAAGATCATGGCTGGGTGGCAGGACCAGGAAATGATGCAGCAAAGCTCCTGCCTGGACTGAGGGCTGCTGGGTTTGGTGCTGGTGGAGCAGGATGGAGACCTGCAGCAGTAACCCCGAGCACAGGAGGATGTGTCCTCTCATCAGTGCTGAGTGATTCAGCCTTTCTGGTACCAAGCAACAGCGATAAAAGGGGAAAAATAATCTGGTTTGGCCTGAGATGGATGAGCAGTTGCATGGAAATAAGCAGGGATGGGGTCAGCGAGTGCTGAGCACCCCAGGGCAGGAGGCCGAGGCACCCGCTGGGGACTCACTCGAGGGTGTATGTCCCCAGCAAAGCCTTTGAGCCTGGTGCTGTTTTTGTGTCCCAGATCACTGACCTTTGGGCCAGTGCATCACCAGTGTTCAGTGGCAGAGGCTTATCCCAGCCTTCCACCTTTGCTGGTTGTCTTGGAGAAATTAACTGGGCTTCAAACCCCCCGAAAATATATATCAAATAGGCCAGGTTGGACAGAGCGTTGAGCAACCTGACCCAGTGGAAGCTGTCCCTGCTCATGGCAGGGGGGTGGAACTGGATGGGCTTTAAAGTCCCTTCCAACTCAAGCTGTTTGAGGGTTCTGTGATTCCATGAAATAAATCATTCATAAAGTGTTCATTTTCAGCTCTGATCTGCAAAATGTCTCATTGTGACTTGGAAATGATGTGTAGGCAGGAGGTATGCTCTAACATGTGATGAATTTTGTTTAAATTTGCTCTGAAGGTCTTTCTCAGCAGCTCTGCTTTTCTGGAAGCACTGTTGCATCCCCAGTGGTGCCGTGTCCCTTGTGCCTGTGGCTGCTGGTGGCTCCCAATGGGGGATGTTGCCGTGCACTCCAGCAGCATCCAGGTTACCCAGTCCTGCACGGGGCAAAAGCTGTTCCCTGGTGCTGCATCTTGTGGAAGCTCTGGCTGGAGTGTTTAATGACAGCAACTTGCCAAGTCCTACTGAAGATGTCTGGTAGTGAGGAGGGGCAGAGCCTTGGCTGCAAATCTGCTCTTAGCCCTGGGTGAAGCTTGGATGAAGGCTTGGCTGTTGTGAGGTGGGAGTGGAGAAGGTTTCCTCTGCCTGGCTGGGGTGTGAGTACTATGAACTCCACTGGCGTCCAAGTAAAGGCTGAATAGAAGCTGATTCAAGAACATTCCCTACTCTGGTAGCAGTGACACGTGTCCTGCAAGAGAAATGCAAGTCTGGACCCTTGTGGTGGGGCAACTGGAACTTGCTGGAGTGCACGTGCCCTAATGTGAGAGAAGGGAGGAGAGGAGGATGTGCTGGTGCAGGGACTCATGATGTGCCTCGGGACACTGGCAGAGTAGCTCCCATCCGTAAGGAGCTTTGGCTGTGCCTCTCTTTCTGCAACAGCCTGGGATATTCAGGAGAAGCCCCTTGTGATATCCACTCCAGCTGTGGGGTGGATGCTCAGGAGAACCCCTTTGTGACACAGACTCCAGCTGAGGGATGCTTAGGAGAACCCCGTTGTGATACCCAGTCCAACCATAGTTTCTGACCCTACAAATAGGAAATGTGGCTGTGGAATGCTGGCTCGGTACCTGTGTGAAGCTTTGGTGTACTTGTTACTCAGCACATGGCATTTGAGGCTCTGTTAAGAGCGAGCAGCACTAATTGATGTTGCCACTTGACTGCGTGTCATTCAGGTTAAAGACATGCAAGGTCAGGGAGAAGAGCTGGGTTTCCCTTCCCCCTGGGATCTCCCTGCCTGCCGAGCCTCCGCGCCGCACGTGCAGCTTCCTTGGGGATGCGTTGCGCTAATTGCTGGAGCCCCGTGCGTGACCCCAGCCCTGCTCCCGGTGCTTGCGATAGCATCTCCGTCTGCTGGACTCGAGTAATGAAGCATCAGTTAATTGACATGGATTAGGACATCCACTTAAATACCCACCGAAATGTGAGTGATTGATGCCAGGAGGAGTGGCCGCGTGGCCACCGTTCCCACCAGGAGCACCGTCAGGCTCTGCCTGTCCCTGGCAGAGGCTGAAGCTCAGCTGAGCTCATGGTGCCTGGACCTTACAGAAGGAAATGCTGCCATTTCAGATGCTGGCGAGTGCTATTTTAGAAAGAGCTCTCGAGAAGAATAAACTCATTTTCCACAAGTTGATTTTCTTATTAGGTTTTCATTGGGAAGGATGAGGATGAGTTACTCATCTTTTTGTTTCCTGGCTTTGTTAGAGACTCTACTCCTTTAGCATCCTCCAAAGTGAAATATCCAGACCTTATTCTGGGTTCCCATCACAGCGACGTATGCTCAGGCAGAAAGAAACGTTGCTAATTTTGGCGGATGAGGATGGAAACGTTTATTATGGGCAGTTCCTTGGGATGTTCTTCTCAGGTGTCCAGTGGAGAGAGATGTGATACCGTGTTCATCCCTTTTGTCCTTCCAGAGGTCCAGACCTGCACAGCATGAGGGCGTTTGCGGGAAGCTGAGATACCACGGCAGATGCAATAAATTGTAGAGGTTTGTGGAAAGCAGTGAGGAATGTGGGAGCTCTCCTGTCACCACCAATCTCCTCTGGAGATAACGCTCGGAAAAGTTTAATCGCTCCTGCAAAGGGGATTTGTTAATGAGATGCAAAGCAGAGGGATATCTGACTCACTGGCAATTAGGCTCTGCTGGGTGTGTGCCCACAAAGCATACCGAGTTTTCCAGGCGCACGGAGCCTCTGGTGACTCATGGTCACCTTGATCCAGCAGGATTTCGCTGCCAAAGCGCGAGAGCGTTGCGAGCTTCCCGGCTGCTGTGCATGAGATGAGGCAGCCGTGGCAGGGAGAATCGCTCTCTTCCGTGGAAGAGAGATGGTTCGGTGATAAAAGGGGATTTAAACCTCTATCTGAAAGGATCAAGAGGCTGTGCCCTGGATTAATTCTGGCTATTTTGGTTTGGCACTTGCTCCCTCCCTTTGGGCCATTCTCCTCTCGGCACCGGGACCGCAGGGGCTGCAGCCTTGGCTGGGCGATGCGGTGCCCTGTGCTGGGCTCCCCTCCTCGCACCCCAGCTCAGGTGCCTTTCCTTTCTCCAGGCTTTCCAGCTGATGTTTCAAAGAGTGCTCTGCTGCTTCTGTTTTTCTTTTGTGTTGTGTTTCTTGCTCCATAAAAGCCATATGTCTGTCTGCTTTTAGGGACTTTGCTTCTCTCATCTTCTCCATTGCTGTAGGAGTTACTGAATCTGTTTAAAGTCTTTATGTTTCCCTGTGTTCATTCCCGTGTGCGGCTGCTGAGGTTCCAGGGCAGGCTGTGCATCCTGGGCTGCTGGAGACTTCCCAGGAGAAAGACAGGCTTGGATCTCGATTACTTCAGAGGAATTAAGACCCGAGATGGTGAGATTTCCCGAGGGTGTTGACATCCAGCCCTTGCCAAGGGAACAAGGATGGCTTGGCCCCGTGCCAGTTACCCAGGCATTTCCAGTGGGGTCAGTGCTTGTCTTCACTCCTAGGAAAATGGGGTTCTTTGGGAGATCGTTGACAATCCCACTAGGAGATCTTTTAGATTGTTCAGCCTGGAGAAAAGGAATCTGAGGGGAGACCTCATTGATGTCTACAACTCCCTGAAAGGAGGTTGTGGTGAGGTGGGTGTTGGTCTCTTCTCTCAAGTGACCAGTGATAGCACAAGAGGAAATGGCCTCAAGTTGCACCAGGAGAGGCTTGCACTGGAAATTGGGAAAAATTTCTCAGGCACTGGAACAGCTGCCCAGGTTGGTGGTTGAGTCACCATCTCTGGAGGGATTTAAAAGACAGGCAGACGAGGTGTTCAGGGATCTGGTTTGGTAGTGGACAGGTACAGTTGGACTCAATCTCAAGGTTCTTTTACAACCAAAAGATTACGTGGTTCTCCTTGGGTATTTTCCCCAGTGGCAGGATTTACCATTGATGTGAATATCTCGATGGGCAGAGCGATGGACTCCGATGTGCAGTTCTCTGAAGCCGTGTTGTGTTACAGCAGTGCAGTGAGCCCATTGTAATTATTTTGCTTTAAAGATCATTAAGCTGGTGCTTTATATGCACTGAGCTGACTTATCTTATTTTTTGATCAAAGCATTTCCTCTGTACATTGTAAGGACACGCTTGAGCACATTAATTTAGAAAATAAGATAAGCACTCGGGTTATTCACCAGTGGAGCACTGGGGTTAAAGGGCGGTGCAAACAGCCGCTCCTACCGTGGTCTTCCTCTCTGTTGGTCCCATCAGAGACAGAGGGCTGGGTTGAAGTGGTTGCTATCTCTTGAAATCACTGTGCCTTGGTGGATATGGGCTTCGGAGGAGGGTAATCTCTTGTAAAGCTCTTGCTCCAGCCTGGGATCAGGCAGGATTATCACAATCCTGGTGTTTGTCTGCTCAGCTTCCGATGGGGAGAGCTCCTCTCCTGCTGTCCCATCCTGCAGCGCTCGGGCTCTGCATCCCTCTCGTACGCCCTGGTGCTGGCGCTTTGTCTGATGGTCCTGCAGAAACCTGGCTTTGTTCACAACTCAATTGTACAGGGGGCAGGTGTGTGGCAAGGGAAGAAAATACACGAGCAAAGCAGGGACACGAGCAACTCCTTCATTTGTGGCTGTGGGGGAAACGCATCTTTGTCTGTGAGCCCGAATCTACGCTGGGGAGCTGCTGAACCAAGCCTCTGCCCTTGGTTGTTCTGTACAGCATCGGGGATGAGCTCTAAGCTCCTGGGCTTATGTAGTGCAGCCCCTTCCCTTACACAGACTGGTTTCTACGCATGTTTGATAAAAAGGGGAGGTCTTCCCACTTTGTGGTGGTGATGGAAGGAGGCAGCACAGTCCCACATGCCCAGAGACCTCCTGGGTAGGTGCTGGCAAGCAGAAACTAAGACATGATTTTGTGGTACACATAAGGTTGTGGAGTACACAAGAAGGTTTAGATTAGAAGCCAAAACAAGGGGGGGAAAGACCCTAATT
Source organism: Dromococcyx pavoninus (assembly GCA_033558185.1). Lineage (NCBI taxonomy): Eukaryota > Metazoa > Chordata > Aves > Cuculiformes > Neomorphidae > Dromococcyx > Dromococcyx pavoninus. The sequence continues at coordinate 127,630 of JAUMJL010000865.1, forward strand.
TCCTTAGGTTTATGGGATTCTTTTAAATATCACCAAGAATGAGCTCAAGGTTGTGACTTTTTGACAAAGTTTTTGGTGGATGTGAAAGTCTGGGAGAAACTTCCTAGCAAGTTGTGTCTGAACTGAAGCTCTGGTTGCTGCCTGGTCCCCGGCACTGGTGGTAGAGTTCGGGGGGGACAAGTGAACTGAGTGGGTGACAGGTGCAGGTTTGGGCTGGAAAGCCAGTGCTTACAAACCTCCTTTATCCAGCGGGACAAAAGCCGAGTGTTATTTCCGACGGTTTGATGAAACACCCCACTGTCCGGCCCTGCCACGCTAAATGCGCGCAGTGTTTGCTGGCTGGGCTGACGGGGTGTTGGCGGCACGGGAAGCCGCGCTGTGCCCACAGGGGAGGATGCTCTAGCGGTACCCAGGGCTGCAAGGGCTGAGCCATCCCTCCCAGGCAGGGAGGATGCTCATAGTGGTACCCAGGGTTGCAGGGGCCGAGCTATCTTCCAGCTGGCAAGGATGCTCTTAGTGGTACCCCAGGCTGCAGGGGCCGAGTCGTCCCTCCCTGGCAAGTGCTCAGGACAGTTTGTTGTCCATCTGGGGCAGGAGGCAGTGTGACTGCCATGCCCTGCCTGCAGCACATGGATGAGCAGCGCGGCCAGCTCACCATGTCTGGCAGATGAAACCATAGCCCGCTGGGTCTTCCTGGGAGAGCTAGACCGTGCATGGAGCTCCTTCTGCCGGAGCAGCGGTGGGTGAATTGCCAAGCACTGGTTCTGCACAGGAATTTGCTGAAGATGTTTATCTTCAGGCACATGCTGACTTCTGGGCTTCCTGCTCCCAGCACTTTTCATATCTTGTCTGAAATAACCCCACAAGATCAGGGAAAACATTCTACAGCAGGTGTTGTGCCCTTTCCAGAGCAAGATGAACCTGGTTGGCAATCCTGGGCTATGTTTACCACATCGCTGAGTTAGCTGAGCTGTTGTGCTCCTCCTCAGGCTGTCTGCAGGCACTGAGCACCCCCTAGTCCTGTTGGCATTCAAAATGGGAACTGAACTTGAAAGCCAGGGTTAAAGGTTGACTCAGCTTTGGCAACAATCAGGCATGTGGAGCAAACCTGCTGTTGCCTTTGCAGCAATGCCACATGCGCCTGTTCTCTCTGTTTCCTCCTTCTTTCCCACATTCCTCTGCAAGACCATGGGATGTACCAGAGGGGTCCTGCCTGGTGGGTTCCAGCTCCAGCCCTGGGCAGCTGCCCTTGGGACTTTGCCCTTTCTCTGCCTCCAGCGAAGGGCAGGACCGAAGGCGAGAGCAGCCGGGGCCGCGGCTCTGCTGCGCCAGAGCTGTTCCCGGGCAGCCTTGGCAGGGGCTGCGCCTACCGCATCAGCATATTGGCGGTACCGCTGGGTATTAATTATGCCTTCCGCATTCGCGGCCATTCAAATGTTAAAATTGTTTAGTTGCAGCTGGGTGAGCTCAAGGCAGAGGCAGAAAAGCTGTGCGTGTGCAGCTCCCCTGCTCCCCTCCACCGCGGCCGCCCGCCTGCTCCTCTGCAGGATGCGGCTCCCCAAGCACAGGCAGGGACCCGACTGGCTGCCTCCGTTCTGGGAGGAACCACTGCTTCCCAGCCCCAGCCATCATCTTTCCACCCCATTTTCCCAGCGAAATGGGTGCCAATTGCCTGACCGTGAAAGTGCGGTGGTGAGGGTTGAGCCTATTTCACCCTCTGCTGATTTCCCTCTGTGATAAATCCCAGCCCCGCTACTGTGGGAAATGGTATCGGTTTAATTACTGGTGGGGAGAAGGGGGAGAGCAGAGGAACTTAGGACTTGTTTTAAATATCACTTTTATTAACAGGTAATCCTGAAGCTCAGTTCTGTAATATAGATAGGTAGTGATGTGGCACGTTTAATTTACCCATGTGTTACTGTGTGTCAGCTTTTCTGCCTTAATTTTCAGTCCTGGCTTTAAAAAGCTTGGCCAGACATATTTTCTCAGATTTATAATTATCTTGGAAGAAATCGTGGCTGCAGACAGCACAGGGAATGGTTCGTTCCCAGGTCCCGTTGGGTCTGGGTTCAGAGGGACTCGTCCTGGAGCAAAAATTCAGTTAGGAGAGAGGCTCAGATTGGCAGTTCATGTGGTCCTGCACCTCCGCTGCCTGGGAGAGTGGAGTGGGATGTGGTGGGCACTGCGCTGGGTGGGCCCACAGGGTGTCCTGCTGATCCCACAGCGTAACTCGCCACGTGGTTTTTGGCACCAGTTTGTGCTGTCTTTGCCCAGGAATGTGCTTCTTCCTCCTCCCTGCCCCAGCAAGCATCCCATTCTGCCCTGGAGTGCAACGGTGATGCTCTTATTTCCATGGCGATGTCTGGTGGTGTCACAGCAAAGGACAGTCGCTGCACTGCAGGGATCCTCGCCCACAGGAGCGGGGCTGGAGAGCAGAGCGGCTGCGGCAGGCGACGGGGCTGCAGTCCCTACCTCGGCAAGGACACGCGATTGTGGGCCAAGAATCTGCCACCGCTGCCAGAACTTTCCCCTCTTCCCCTTGCTCCAGCGTGAAAGTCACCCACCGAGATGCAGCAGTCTCGTTCCTCTCCACATGGAGCCAGTGAGTTCCTGCAAATACTCTTAGAGCACCTCACGCTCCAAACGCCTTTGTAGGACGTGCAGCCGCGCCGCCAGGGATGCTTTTCCTACGGCCTGGTGCCTGCTTTCCTGCCGTGCTCTGCCTCGGGCAAGCGAACATCACCCCATCCCTCCAGCCATGGCTCCCACTTGCGCTCCAGGTGTTTGCCAGGGTGGTTTTGTCTCTGTCTCGCTTGGTGGTTAGAGAGATGAAATGCTCAGGGTTCGTAAATCATCCCAACAAGGACATAACCTTGGTTCCCCGTGCACTACCAATAGATTACCTAACAGGAGGCATGAAATGGAAGAATGGCTCCATTTGTATAATTCTGCATTAAAAATCAGCCTATTCTGCATTTAGTGCTGCCTGTGAAGTGTCTCCAGAGCCAGGGGAGAAAGGGGCCAGTGCTAGAGAGCCAACGAGTGCCTTATGAAAGGGACACAAATAGGCACCTCTGGCTGGGATTCACTCGAATGAGCCTTTGGAGGCTGCAGGGGAAGAGAGTTCTTTGCAAATGGTTTGCAAGCTGCTGATGGTTTGTGTTTTGCAGTTGGTCAGAGCCGCTCCATGGCCGTGATCCCAGTTAATTTCTCGGACAGATTATGATCTTGGGGATTGCTGGGGGCACAGTGGTCACCTGGTTTTGCAGCTGCTGGATTAACCCAGGCTTGCCAGCGGTGCTGCCGTCCTCCAAAGGTCCCTGGGACGGCGACAGACGTGTTTCCCTCTTGCTCCCTGCGCCTCCTCTTGTGCTTTGCCATGCTGGGTGTTCCCGCTTTCCCTTCCTGCAGGAGTGCAAGTGGCAGCGGCCGATTTCTGAGGCAGCATCCCAAAGCCTGGCTGGTCTTTGGAGCCTTCAGAACTGTGTGGATTAAAACCCCGGGCATTTGTAAGTGAGGCGGCAGCTTCTCTGGAAGCTTTAGTTCTCGCTGGGCCATGGCAGAGTGGGCGTGAGAAGTAGCCTGGTGCAAAGTTGCGGTGGCACCAGGCCAAGGACCCGGTGCCGGGTGCTGCCAGCCTTGGGCTCAGGGCATGGCACTCCCATCGTGCTGCCGGATCCTGTGCTCACGCGGCTGCCTCTGTGGACAGAAATGCAAAATAACGTGTGTGGGAGGTGACACAACAGGGGTTTTACTCCATTTGTCCTGAGTGCTCTTGTCTTTTGTCTGTGCATTGTTTTCCCTGTGGGTTTCTGTCCCACTCCTATCCTGTGCTGCTCTGCCAGCGCAAGCAACTCCATCATTTCAAGCGCGCTAAGCAGCCCTCAGTGCTCTTTATTCGTCAGGAAGCACCGTGTGGTTGATGCAAACAGCGCCTCGTGCCTGCGTAACCTGTGCATGTGCTTGGGTTGAGTGGAGACGCAGAAGCCGCCACAGCCCTGGGGCCATGGGCTGATGCCAAAGGGGCAGGAGGTTGGGGTTCATGGCTGGGATGCAATTGAGGGGGACGAGGAGCTGCTGTTCTCAGCCTGCTCTTTCAATGGTTATAAAGTAATCCCAGGGCAGAGATAATCTTGCATTTTCAGCTCTGCTGTAATCCAAGAGCGCTAATTGCAAGGCGTTTCTCTCATGTGTGCAAGCTCCTCAAAACTCTCGTGGGCTTCAACGTGAGCCCACGATGTGCACTTACAGCCCAGAAAGGTCCCTTCCAACCCAAACCATTCCATGATTCTATTCTGTGGTTCTGGCTGTACATGAAGCTTTGTTGGGGTAGGAGGGAAGCAGTCGATGTGGCTTTCCTTGTAGGGAAGGAGCTGAAGGTGCATGGAGCTGGTGGGAAGAACCATGTCGCTGCTGCCCACGGGATGGTGAGGACAGAGGGTCTGGGTGGGCAGCATCACCGTGACAACCCCAGACATGAAAGCTCCCAGGCAGCCTCTTCCCAACCAATGAAGAGTGCGATGAGCTTGCGTCCTCTGGCCTCTTTGAAATTAATCTTTCTTAAGTGCCAACTTCTCTCCTCTTCAAAGCAAATGGTTGCATCTGAAAGGATTTGAGGAGAGGTTTTCACACTGGGGAGAGTTTTGAAACGTGTCACGTATGGCAAGGAGGCTGTGATGGCTCTGTCGGAAGCGCATTCAGCGCCTGCAACTCCATTGCTTTTAAACCAGGGATTGGCTTGGTTGGGCTCAGCACAGCAACCCTGGAGTGCTTAACCTGCATAATCCCTGTAATTATCTGAGTGGCTTTCTTGCAATCTGCTCTCGTACTCCTCGCAAAGCGCAGGTAAATATTTGTAGGAGTTTCCCTTGCTGTGTGAGAACGCGGCCGCCTCTCCCTCCATTAAAGCCATGGCAGCGGATTTGTGGTTTGCCAGAGCAAAGGCTTTGGAGGAGGAAGGCAAGGAATGGATTTCATCTTCTCAGATATCTGCACTGCTCATTTCTTTTTTTAGGCCAATGTCAGAGTTTGGTTGACTTTTTCCTGGAGTTTGAGAAGTATTTTGGGTTAATGCTCCGCCCCACCCAAGATGCGAAAATTGCCCGCACTTGTCTCATCTCTCTTTGCAATGTAAAAAAAGTTGTGTGGGGTGTGTGTGTGTGTGTGGCGAGTCCTGAATAATAAAAATTGACTTCCAGAGGGTTCAGCAGGTGGTGAATCATGGCTGTGCTTGGTGCATCCCTGCAACCCACCACGTAACTCAAGCCAGGGCTGGGTTAGTGTCCCTAAACTGAGGCAGGTGGGTGCTCTGTGCACAGTCAACAGAGACATCCCCTTCCCTGTGAGAGAACCCCCCCTTAGAGTGCAGTTGGTGATTTATTCCCTGCACTGTGAGCCATAAAGATTCCTCTTCCCTGCTCTTGGCGGGTCAGGTGCAGCTTGTGCAGTTGGAGGAGGATTTGTGTTCTTTGATGTCTCAGCAAAGCTCTAACGCCCTCCCAGGCTTCGAGCAGCGGTGACTTTCTGCTTGCACTCCCCAGGAGGCGAGTGGATGTTCTCCTGCCTCTTTTGGCAAAAGGAGGCGGCGGTGTGGGGACTCCAGGGACAGCCTGCTGGGACCAGTGGGCTTTTGTGTGACAGCCTGGGTCTTTTTGGGGGCAAATGCAAGGTGGAAGGACCTCTGGGCTGGACACGTCCCCACTCCATGGGCTGCCCTTGGGATGCGCCTCTCTTGCTGCCTGCTTTGACAGGGTGCCTGGATAAGGGTTGGCAGCAGGAGGGATGGCAGGGGGAGGGAAGGGTGGTCCTGCATGGAGCCTGGGGTCCCTGGCTGCCACCGGCCCCACCACGCGCTGCCGCATCCCCGTCGCTGCGCCGAGCACATCGCGCTGCGTTGCCTAGACAACGGCAACTCCTACACGCTGCTATTTATTCTGAAGGACACTTGCTCTTATCTGTTGTTGCAAAGCCCTCAAAAGATTGCACGCCACGCAAAATTCCTCTGAGGTAACCGGACTCGCTGCTCCTGTCCCAATAGCTTCCTGCTGGGAATGTACCAGCCAGCAGGGTGGCCAGGAGGATACTTTTTTGGGTGACAGCATCTTGGCTGGCGTCGTTTGAAGGGATACAGGTGGGATGGTGGCTCTGGGGCAGCACCGGGGCTGCTGGGGGCTCTCTCTGCCTTGCGCTGCCCCGTTCAAGCCATGAGCATCTCCCACCATATCCATCCCCATCACTTGTGGCTCTGGCCTGGGGAGCGAGGGACACCCCTGTGTTTGGGTGTCACCCGCTGCTGCCCGGCCAGGCTTGGGCACACCATTTCTGACCTGCGTGAAGCCGGAGGTTGTGTATTCCATTTTCCCACGCGTCCTGATGCTGCAGGGAGCATCGCAGCGATGCTTAGGCAGGTGCTGTGTAGGAGCAAACCCTCATGAGCTCAGGGCTACTGTCCCTGCCGCTTGAGAAGGTCACGAGGAAGCAGGAGGAAAAGGGAAGAGAGGAAAAAATCTGTTTTTCCCTGTGAGCTGCTCATCCCGAGGACTGAGAGCTGGCATTTTATCTTTCTGAAGCTTCCTCACAGCAGCTGGGATTGAGTGAGCACCAAGTTTTGGTTGGGTGCATCTTCCCTCTCCTCGTTGCGTGGCTGTGGGTAAAAGCACCCGTGCACGCTGCTTGCTCGTAGAGGGCAGGGGAGAGGATTGGATGCGAGAGGTGGTACCTGGGGTAAGCGTGGGGACATTAGGGGCCTGGGGAGAGGCTGAAATTGAGCCTGGCTTTGCTGCTGGAGTGAGCATTGTGAAAGTGTCTCTGCGCTCTGAGCTCCTGCCTCCTCACTAGTGGAGCCAGGGTTCTCTGTGGCCCCACAGATGCGTGGCACACGGGGGCTGCTCTTCATATTGCCCCACTGGCACAGCCACAGCTCTGCCAGCCTCTAAAAAAACCACCAGCAACATGTTTGGGGTGGTTTGGGTTTTTTTTTAAGCCTTGAAATCCTTCCTCCCCCAGCCTGAACTATTTTGGTTTATGTTGTCTGTTTCTGGCTCTTCCCTTTCTCCTTCTGTGCTCGTTCCTTGCGTCGTCTTATTCCTCCCCAAAATAAATGTTGTTACACTTTGAAAAAATACCCAATTAGGGAAAAAAAAGAAGTGATCCTCTGAGCAGAAAAGGCCGTGCCTGAGTATCCAGGTCAGCTCCTTTAGCTTCATTTGCTCACGCATGGAGGGAGTGTACAAATGCTTCTGTCAACCAGATGCACATTTTGTCTTGCTACCAAGGACTTTACGGGGCGCAGCACTGCGGAGGATTAGGCTGTTTAGCCACGGAAAGCTCTCATTAACTCCTGCTGAGTTTGACAGAAGTCTTTCTTGTGTAAAAGCTAAGTAAAATGGAGTAAAGATTTTTGGGCTTTGGCTTAATGATTTTTTTTTCCTGGGGAAAAAAAAAGGAACAAGAAAAATGGGTGTACTGGGTGTTTTCTTATGGTGAAACACCGGTCCTTGCTTGGGGTGGCATCTCGGGGCACAGTGCAATGCTGCTGGGGAAGGGAGGGGTTGTTGGCTTGACCTGGCCTGATGGTGGCACATGAAATCAAAGCTGAATTTTCAATAATGAGCTTGCTGATGTTGAGTGTGATCTCCAGCTGCTGGGTGAGAGGGGCTGCTCCTCCTGCCTTGTGTGGCTGAGGGCTTCACTAAGGAGGTGCCTGGCACAGTGCCCAGCGAGTCCCCATACTGCGAGGTCGCATTCTGTGCTGGGTGCTGTGCTCTGCAGGAGAGGATGCTCCTGCTGTGGCGTGGGCGACCTCCTCAGTGGGAGATGGGTTGTACTTGCAAATATGAGGCCAACAGGCTCTGCTGCTTCAGCTCATTGAGCGATGGATACCGCTTGCTCCTTGTACCTTGGCTTGGAAGACTGGGGAGCAGGGGCTGGGCTCCCCAGTTCCCCTGTAATTTAGAGATTGTGGAGCAAAGGCTCTGACTGCTGGTGCTGCACTCAAGCTATCTGTGCTGGGTAATTCATCTTGAGGGGCTGAGTTTTGGCAGCGCAGGCACTGGCCGCTTCCTCGGGACGTTTTGAAGTAAAAGGCATCCTTGAGCCGTTTGCAGTGCTCATGGATCCTCGGGAAGCAGCAAAGTCGTGGTTTTCGATGGGGGTCCTCGATCTGCTCCATTTGTGGTGGTGGGAGAGCAGGGAGGGGATGCAGGGAGCCACGCAGTGGTGCTTCAGGGGTGATGGATTGGGCTTGGGGAGGTGGATGGCACCATTACCCTGCGGTGCTGGGAGGGGGATTCAGGGAGACAGGGTGCTGCTCCACCTCTCTAACACCGACATGTCTGTCTGCAGGTCAAGTTGCCCGCTCGGAAGCCATGCTTGGATTTTAATAGCCATGTTCCACCTAGCCATGGACCTTGCTAGCTGCCAGCCCCCTACCAGCGGTGCCGGGGGGAGGCTCTTGCCACGACCGGTGCTCCGACATAGACTGTCCCGTGGATCCGTGTGGGGTGCGGGGAATGGGGAGGAGCTGAGGCGCCCTGGACCCCCTTGGACCTGCACCCCCGCACCCCTCCTGCAGAGACCCCGCTCCCGCCAGCCACCTCCCATCACCCTGCTGCCCGCCGGCCGCCCCCAGCGCCGGCCCCGCTCCCGGAGAGGCCGGCGGCACCTGCGCGGCCGCGGCTTCGCCCCACAGGACGGGCGACCCACGGCGCTGCCTGAGGTCATCGTGTGGGGCCCCACGGGCGAGGAGGACTCCTTGGAGAGCAGCACGCTGCCCAGCGCCTTCGCCACCACCACCACCTCCACCACCGCCGCGACCACCACCACCACCACCACCACCACTGCGGCCACTGCCGCCGCCGCCACGCCGCCCCACGTACCCCCCAGCACCCTGGCTCCCGCGCCCGGGGGGGATGCGTCCCGCAGCAGCCCCGGCCGCACCAGCACCGCTGAGCCAGCCGCCGGCCACAGCAGCGGCAAGGATGCTCGCCCGCCGCGCGGGCTGGGAGACAGCACAGGTAGGGAACGCCGGGACGGGTGAATTGGGATGGTTGGGGAGTCCTGGAGTGGAGGGGTCACTGTGGTGTGAGTTTCTTCGATGGCAGCATTGCCCAGGACAGAAATCAGTGTGCACTGTTAAACATGAGCACTCAGGAGGCGAGCGGTGGCTGATTCATTGCATTTATCCAAGGCGTTTTCCAGCAGCTCACTGTGTTTTTCCCGTTAGCGGGATCCATCCCAGGCCATCTCCTGTAATCGTGTTTAGCACAGGCACGGCGATGCATTCCCCCTGCTCTCTCTGCTGCGCGGACATGGATGGGAAAGCTGTTTCCCATTTATTTCAAATTATGTTTGCTATTGCCGGTGTTAAACTGTGGGGAGCCACGGGTAGTTTACAGAACTTGTTCACTGTGCATCGACTGCTTTTAGTCCACAGTGCTGGTCTAGAAGAACCAAGGAGGAATTTTATGGCCTAATCTTAATCCCAATTAATTTATTTATCCTGCCTTGCTTGGCAGAAAGGGCCTGGCCAGCCATAGTGTTGTTTCTGACCTGGAGGAGTTGGTTATGGCAGTGAAAAACCCCACTGCTTTGAAAAAACCACTGCAATTAGCTGGGTAAATGAGCAAGGGGCTGTCGGTGTGAGCTGTGAGATGGGATCTGCACCTGATCTCCAACCTCGGTGGCTTCCTCTGCTCTGGGTGCACAGGGTCTGATGGGCTCGTTGCCCTCAGCTGGCGGCAGCCCGGCCACCCGCGGTGTTTGTAGCATGTGGGAGGGTGGCTGCGGGCACGCACCGGGGCTCGGCGGTTTATTGGAGCAGGCTGCTTTGTTTGGGTGAGGTCGAACTGGTGGTGCTGCTGCGTGTTTTGCCAGTGATACCCTGTGTCTTGCTGGTGCTGCCCACCTGTCGGTGCTGCTGCTGCTGCCCTCCGTGGCCACAAATCAGCTGGGAGCTGCAGCCTGAGCCACCAGTGTGCCTTCAGCCTCCCAAGGGCCCAGTTGCTTTAATCTGCCAGCTCTTAGCTCTCAGCTCTCATTAGGGGCTTTTTCTGGGATCGGACTTTTTACTGATTAAAGTCTTTTCACCATGTGATGAATACAATCAGCTCCTTCCCGGGGCTAAAGGACCTTTTTTGATCTCAGCCTGGCCACCCTCAATTGAAAAGCGCCTGAGCTCCAGGACTGCTTCTGCTTCCACAGCTGAGTGCCCAGGAGAGCCCTGGCGGGCAGCGCTGAACCCCTGCAGCACCTCGGGGTGAGCATTTTGGGAGCCAGTGGCCTCCACAGCCCAGGAACACGGGCTCCTGAGTGCTGGTTTTGCTGGCATTGAGCTGTGCGAGGCCGAGCATTTGTCAAGCCCGGCTCCTCTCTGTTACATAAGCCTTAGCGGCTGGAAGTGTTTGTTCTCTGCTGGGAAAAACATACGGCTACAAATTAGGATTAGGTAACTTGTCTGTACTTCTTATTTGCCTCAGCAAGTATTGCAAGCCCTCGTCCTGTAAGGTGCCGTGCGTCACAATAGAAGACAACATGGGCAGGGAGGGAGGGATGCTGCTCCCACAACTCATGGTCCTCCATCTCTCTCTGGCCGCAGCTCTGGGGGTTGGGGTTGTTCAGCTTGGAGAGGAAAAGGTGCCGGGGAGACTTTAGAGCAGCCTCCATTACTAACAGGGGCTCCAGGAAAGCTGGGGGTCTTGATCAGGGAGTGTAGGAATAGGACGAGGGGCAACTGTTTTCAGCTCAAAGAGGGGAGATTGAGATGGGGTCTTGGGGAGAAATGTTTTCCTGTGAGGGTGGGGACGCCCTGGCCCAGGTTGCCCAGAGAAGCTGTGGCTGCCCCATCCCTGGAGGTGTTCAAGGCCAGGTTGGATGGGGCTTTGAGTCCCCTGAATCAGTGGGAGGTGTCCCTGCCCATGGCAGGGGGGTGGAACTGGATAGGCTTTGAGGTCCCTTCCAACCCAAACCGTTCTGTGATTCTATGATTGCTGGGAAGAGACTTGCTGCTGAGCACCTGGTGATTCTGGGGGACTGTGGGATCCATGAGGTATGGGCACTTCAAAGAAGGCAGCAGCACGCACTTAGATGAGCAGTTAAAACCATCGTGCTCAGTGAGATCCTCAGCTCCTTGCTGAAGAAGTGAAAGAAAACAAGTCCGAAACAACATCTCCGTGAGTCACTGGCAGCAAAAACAAGCTTAAAAAAATCCCCTGGAACAGCAAATGCTCTGCTTGTGGGTAGGAGAGGAGGCAGGCGAGGGATTGTTTGTAATGCCCAGAAAGGAGAGGCTGGTGCGTGCGGCTTGGCTTTGGGGGTGTCTGCACAGGGCTGGTTGGGGTGAGCTGTGGCTCAGGTGTGCGTGCCCAGTGCCGCCCCTGCCTGCGGCGCCCGGCAGGCGGAGGGGGATGCGATCTGTGCACCCAGGCGTGGTTTATGCTTATCCTTTTCAAAAATGCTCTTCCTTTTTCGGGCGCTGTCATAATCATTTTACAGTGGAGCACGAAAAGAGAGTAATAATTAAAATTCCAGCGTGCTGCAAAGAGGCAAAGGCTGGAAGGAGCTTTCACCGGGGCGGCTCTGTGGATGCTCTTCGTGCAGATGCTCTTCGTGGCGATGCTCTCCGCGCGGGCTGGCCTCCTCCGCCAAGGCAGAGCATCCTCCTCTGCTGCGGGCTCAGCCAAATAAAAGAAGAAAAGAGAAGAATGATTCAGAGACTCAGAGCTATGGCATGAATTGCACTGCTGGGTTGTCTGAGGCTCTCCTTTCAGTGTATTAGAATAAAGCCGTCTTTAATTAAACCTTTAAGTGCTTTATAAGGCAGAAGACTTTAGATGCTGTCTGCTGCTCTTAATGGCGATGTGATCGCTTGTACACAGTGAGTTTGGCAGCGTGCTCGGTGAGCAGCGTGCTCGGGGTGGGGCTGGTGCTGACGAGCACCCCCATTCCCAGGGCTGGGGCAGAGGATGGGGCTGGGTTTGCTGGCCGGGCGTGTGCTCCTGGATGGAGGTGAGGGGCTGCGTGGGTGCAGGGGGTCACTCACCGTGCCAGCAACCAGAGCCAAAGCTCATGGTGTGCCCCAGGCCACCCTCTGCTCCCTCCCCGCTACTGCCCAGGAGCTTATGGGGAATACATAATAGTAATAGAGACATTCGCTTCGCGGCTGGAAGGCGACCCTGCCTTCAAGACGCGGGTGCAGGAGAGGGGTTGCTGGATGCAAGGAGATAGAGGATGCAAAAAGCTTCAAAGGAATTAATTAAAGATAAAATGCATTTAAAAGAAGACCCTGGGCGGTTGGGCTGGAGCCGTCTCTTTGATCCGCTGTGCAAAGGCGTAGGGAGCCATCACAGGCGGGGGCTGCATGGGGGCTGGGTGGCATCTCCTGGGCCAACACCCACCGGCCGCTGCTCCCGTGAGGGTCCTGAAGATCCCTTGTAAGGGCGTGCGTCAGCTGCAGTGTTCCATAGGGATGGAGGATGAGGGCTGAAGCAAGAAGTGAGCATGGCCATAAGCTGAGCTCTCTCTGGTAAGGGAGAAGGGACTCTGTCTCCGCAGGATTAGCAGATGCTGTGTGTGCCGTCATCCCCGTCTGTCTAAATGAACCAGAAACTCTCCTCTGCTGCTCTCAGAAGTATTTATTGCTCGGTGATATTTGCTGTAACACCTGAGAAGATAAGTCCCAGTGTCTTTAGCATAAGCCTAGAGGATCTTCGTTCTTGGCACAACTATTCCTCAGCAGCAGCAGCAGGATCTCCTCCTTTCATCAGCCCAACCCAAAATACCAGGAGGTTTCCAGGAACCTTGGTGTTTTTTTTTTTCTTCACAGAAGAGCTGCATTTTCACTTCAGGATGAGCAATGCTCACAGGACTGGGTTTCAGAGCTGATCGCTCTGGTTTACCAAGAGGAAAACCGAGGGGCTTTGCCTACCCAAACTCTGCTTTGAAGGCGAGAGGGGTATGAAGAGGGGCAGCCCCGGGGCGGTTCCCCAGCACAACCAGTCAATCACCGGATGAGCTGACTTTCCAAGAAGTCTCCTGCCATGTTTCCTCCCCTGTATCTAACCCTCCTGTTTATTATAAATTATTTTCTGTCCCAGCTGTTAATCAGCAGTGGGGTTCACGTTGTGGCAAAACCATCCTGATCCGCCCTGGGAAAGCCGTTTGTGGCTGGTTGCTGCAGAACGGCCACACAACACTACTGGTTGAATTTTTCTCTCTGAAAGCAGCTTTATTGGCTGGAGGAAGTTTTTGGAGATCAGACGTGTTTTCTGATGGCTAGGGAAGTTTTAATGGCTCTTGAGTCCAGATTCTTTTTCCAACCTCTGCGATGCTCAGAAGGAGGCAGAGGTGACCTGGTGCCCCAGGACGTGCAAGACAGAGGGAAGGACACTCGTGACAGGGATTGGGATGATGCTGAGCTCCACGAGAAGACTTTTCTTCAGAGACAGCCTCTCCTCAGGTAGCTGCTGGCTCCAGTGTCCTGGGATCCAAAGGCAGCTGAGGATGATGCCCAGAGCAGGCAGAGCTTCTGGCCTCGCATGGCCGGATGACTGGGTTTGAGCAGAGTGGATTCTCTCCGCTGGTTGCCATCTCATTTTGCCCACTCTGCTGCCTGGAGATGTAGTACCCGATGCTGCAGACCGGGGAGGCTCTGCGGAGCCCATTAGCTTGGCTGTTCCCTGTTTGCTGCTCACTCGGCTCTTCCAGCTGTGTGTCCTGGGAGGGAGCCTGGCCAAGTGCCAAGGACAGTTGCTGAGGCACCAGGAGGAGTCCTTTGCTGGTACGGCTGTCTCAGGCAGCAGGTACCAATATGCCCTGGCGCTGGGGGACGTGGCGTGACCAGCTGCCCAATGCGCCGCTGCACCGAGCTGAGTGCAGGGCAGGGTGTTGGCTGCTGCGTGGGCTGTGATGGTCATGGTGGAAAATGCTTAGAAGGTTTCATCTGTTTCATCTGTGGTTTCATCACTTCCCTCTCTGTGAGCTCTTCAGCCGCTCCCAGGAACCACTTTATTTTCCATGCTTGTTACTGGGAGCCCATTTGGGGTGGTCTCTCTGTGACTGGATGGGATACTTTGATGAGGAGCCAGAGAGAGAGGTGTTTGGGCCTGACCATGCATGTGGAAATCCTGCCGCAATCAAGGACTTGCCTCCGGCTCTCCCCTGCGATGCCGGGTGGGACATCCCTGCTCCTTCCCGTGTGCCAGCAAACCCAGCCTTGGCTTATTTAGATCTGCCTTCTTTCACCATTTGGACTGAAACTGGGAGTTGTGGGAAGGCTGAGGCTGAAGAGGGAGAAAGGACCAGGGAAGTGATCCGTGTGGCACATGTGCGGGAAGGGGCTGAGGTGCTCATTGTAGCCCTCCCGTCTGGGCTGTCACAGGTATTGGGAGCATCTGTTGTTTTCCTGTCACCAGTGGTAACTCAAGATTCTGCTCTGCAAAATGAAACTGAGATGGTTTCACCTTTTATAATTTTACGCAACTTAGAGGCCTCGACAAGGGTCTTCAAAGAGTTGCGTCTTGGAGCTGGTTTTATTGAGAAAATGAAAAATATGGTCTCCCTCACTAGAGCTGTTGAAATAAAGGCCCTGGGGGATAGAGGTTCTCTTTGTTTTTAATTAAGAGCTTATATCTCCTGTTCGCTGCCATTGTGCACTTCTGCAGGAGAAAGACGTTAGACTGGAATAGGTTTTCTCATGGAATTAATTCCATTGACGCAGAGCTGTCCAGGAGCCATTTCAAGAGGTGGCCAGAAAGGCCAAAACTCAGCACTTTCATCTCGGAGGCAAATATATGGTCTTTAAGCATATAAAAAAAGCCTTGGTGTTTGCTTGCTTTGAGATAATTGGGTTTTTCCCTGGATTGGGGAATGTGGAGCTGCATGGTGCGAGTTGGTGCCTGGCTGCTGCCCGCATGGATGCTGGGGCTGGGTTTCCCGCTGCCGCAGGGAACAAGAGTCATGGATTCACAGAATGGTTTAGATTGGAAGGGACCTCAAAGCCTATTCAGTTCCAACCCCCTGCCATGGGCAGGGACACCTCCCACTGGATCAGGGGGCTCAAAGCCCCATCCAGATTGGCCTTGAACACCTCCAGAGATGGGGCAGCCACGGCTTCTCTGGGCAACCTGTGCCAGGGCCTCCCCACCGCCCAGCCAGAGCGGAGTGGAAAAACCCAGCACTATTTTAGCATCTCCAAAGGTTCAAAGAGCGCCTTTGAAGAGCTTTCCCTCCTGGCAGGCAACACATTAAATTCTGCTGCACTAGCAGAAGCGCAGGGGTTTGGACACACTTTCAATTCCATTAAATACTTCTCCTGTAATTACCCTCCAGTTAAATGGTCACTGCGTCAAATTGCCTTGTAAAAGCCTTGTAAGAGGGAGCCACTTGCAGTCCCCTTGCAGGGATGAGGCATTTCCAGGTGCCGGGGTGGCATCTCACTGGGCACCCCTGCCTGCTCCCACATGCCAGCCTCTGTCCTTCCTGCAGCTTCTTTCTTCACTAGTTATTAACATGTAATTAAGTGACTGCCAGGTTCTGTAACGCACCGGGATTGGAGCTTTGCTGTTTGAAATGTTTGCCATGGAAATAAGCAAACACAACTGAGCCACCATAATTCCTGCTTCCAGGTTGTTTCCCGCGTTTTGCATTTTGGAGGCACAGGCTCTCACTGTGAGTTACATGTGTACTGGAAGGCTTCCCGTGCCGGAGGAGGAGGGTAATTTTGCTTTATAAGCTATTGATTTTATCCTCCAGGTCCCTTTCCTCCAGACAGTTTGGGCTCCTAGGGCTGCGTTTAATATAATGCTTTGCTCTTCACAGCCATCTCTCTTTCATCTCGCCTGGCCCCTCGGGTGGTGACTCTTGCGGGATGTTCCCCTCTCTCAGGATGCTCCATCCATTAACGTCTTCCTTGCAGGCTGGATATTTCTGCTATTTCTTTGAAGACCTAGAGGAAAGGAGCTGATATATTTGTAAAGTAAGAATAAAGACCTATTAGTGTTCCTTGCAGTGGGCATTGCTATAGGGTTTCCCTGGGAGTCCTCCCAGTTTCCCATCAGGTCCCTTCACCTCTTCCCATCACTGCCATGGTTACCACTGCTGGGAAAAACATTTCCAATCCCCATGCAATCCCCCTGGGTTGTGGTGCAGGATTAATATGTGATGCAAGGGAACTTTCGTCTGTGCTGGTACATATGGCAACTTATGTATGTGATGGAGTCTAAAATTATCCAGCCCTTCTCAAAATCCATGTGTCCTGCTCTGAAGAGCTGCCATCCTTCCCAGTGCTCAGCCACCTGCAATCTGTTCTGCCTGCGTCTTTCCCATTATGTAAGTGCAAGGATTAATTGCATCGTTAGGTTCTCCCCTGTCCCTGCTGCCTCTGCCTTGGCTCCCATCTTTGCAGAAGGTCTCGTTTCTGACGCCACTTCTGTTTTCAAAGGCATCGGGCACTGGGCTGGTTTTATTTTATTTTTAGAGCCTTTCCTTCTCTCTTTTCCATCAGTGCCCCACTGGGAGCTGCTCCAAGATCGCCGCCAAGGCTGTGGCCGGGCTGGCTGCACCACGCTGCTGCCGGGGTGGGCGTCACTCCCGACCTCAGCACGTGCAGGAGCACCAGAGCAGCAGGGTGGGTGCAAACCGGGGGCTGGGATCTGCTGGCTGTGCTCCTCAGCTCCATCAGGACATGGCTCCCATTACAACCACCCTCCGGGGACCCAAAGCGTGGGGCCCAAAGCCTTTCTCCGCACCTCACCTTCAGCTGGTGGGGTGCTGGCAGGAGTTGGGAAGCCCTGATGAATTGTGAATTCCCCGGAGAAACAAAATCTGGAGGCAGAGCAGTCAAGGAGGAAATAATTTGGCTCTGGCTGCTGAGTCACTCGTGGGAGGTGGCCGAGCTCCCCAGCTGTGGGGAGGACCATTCCACAAGCCAAGACACAAGCTTGGTGGATCTGGAGCAATCCTGCCCACCCTAGGTGTCTCAGTGGGTATTGGCCGTTGGTTCGGAGCCAGGAATGGACTCTGTGGGGGGTCCCATCCTCAAGGGCGCGAGGGGCTGCTCCCTGGCATTGGACCCCTCTGGGTCTGGATCTGGTGTGGGGGAGGAGGTAGGTGGGTGCAGGATCCTCCCTGTCCTCTGCTACCAATGTCCCAAGCACTCCTTTCCTTCCTCTGCCCCACTCTTCATGCTGGCAGCTGCTCTGTTCTCCGGGGGAATGTCACAGGCTTGTCACTGTGTTTGAGCCAATTGAAGCATAATTGGGAGTAAACGGAGGAAATGGGTCATTTGCAAAATAGGTGCTTAAGTCAAGGAGAAAAATAACCCTGACACAGTGGGCTGGGCTGGGCTCTACCAAGGCGCAGGGTTGGTGAGCAGCTCTCTGCCTGTCTGTCCGATGGATCCCTAGGGAGGGAGCATGTGGCTCACAGCCCTGGGTAGCAGCGGAAGGAGCCCAAAATTCGCAGGGTTTGTGGTGTTCTGCTCCTCTTTGCGTTTTGCTGTGCTCTTGCCTTCCACTGTCTTGGCACTGGGACCATGCCAGGATCAAAAGGGTCAGCATTTTGAAAGCACTGGCCCTTGGGCAGTCATTTCTCTTCGGTCCTGCCTCTAAAAACCCCTTTGCTGGTGATGCTTGTGCATGGCTGACTTCTGCCACCCCCTCCCTATCCAGACCACGTCCTGTCTTTAAAATCAGTCATGATCCCTGCTCTTTTCTCCGGCTCTCCTCCCAGATCCTCTCCATTGCGTATCCTCTGTTGAAGTGGAATAAGTGCTAGAAGATGCTGGGTATGCGCTTCCTTCCAGAAAACCTTATGCTTTTCCTCTGGAGGTCATTGTATTTGCACTATCGGATGCGAGGCCATCGCTCCCCTTCCCTTTGCAACCATGTTTGTGTTGGTGGCTGGCTGCTGCCATCCCTGTGGGCTCGCCAGCACCGGGGCGGGGAGCACAGCCTTCCCCGTCAGCGATCGCTGCCCCGGCGCTGGGCACTGGGCGTGTTTTGGTGAATCAGACTCACCAAAGGTCACCTTGGTTTTATTATATTAAACTGTCAAGACTCGCATTTCTGAGCATCTGATTTACGCCTCGGATGCATCCTGGCAGCCAAGTCTGCAGCACTCTCTGAAAAGATATCACTGCTGGCTGGCCCCGTTGCTCAAAATCTGGAATTTTATGGGTCTCTGCATCCTGAGCGGGGTCTCTGCCTCCTTCCTGGGGCGGCCAATGGCAAAGCCTTGGCCGTGCATCTCGGGCAGCATGGTAGCACCAACAAGGATGAATTGATGGTGGATCTTGATGCTCAGGTGGTGAGGTGTGGTGCTGAGGCACACACGTCCATCAGCAGGGCTAGGGAAAGCCGGGGCAGCCCCTCGAGCTGTGGCGTGATGACCATTGTGCTTCTGAAGTCTGGGAAGCTGTGCTGGATGTGATCTTTAAACCATGGTGTGCCCATCTCCTGATGTGCCCACGCCAAGCGGCTTCCATCTCCTCTCAGGTGTCACCATGGGTCACAGCAGCCTTACACAGTTTTTCTCCCACTCTTTCCCAGGCCAGAAGCGTTTTCTACCATGTTTCTGGGGAATTAGCAGTTCTTTGGAGATGTGTGGGCTGCAGAGGCGTCAAATGCTGTGTGCCCTGGGAGGTGGCAACTCTGCCCTGGGATCCAGGCTGGGCTCGAGCAGCGCTTCTCCCTTGATGCGTTTTATCAGCAGTGTGAACAGGGACCGAAACCCCTGGGGCACGGGGATGAGCACGGGGAGACAAGATAACGAATTTCAAGGGAGTCAAAACTTTCCTCCTTGGAGAGAAGGCAGCAGCAGAGCAGCAAGCATCGTTTAAAACACTACTGATAAATCTTGTCTGTCCTAATTATCCAGCCTGGTGCTCAGGCTGCTGCTCAGGGTCTCGCACAAGCCTGCCATGAGATCAGGGTCCTCTGTGCTGAAAGCAGGGGAGCCACAGTGTGGCCCCAGATCCGCTGCTCAGGAGTGTGGCAGAGCTTGGGTGGCATTCCCGTGGGAGCGTGGAGGTGCTCTACTGCCGTGGAGAGCAACATTCTGAGCTGAACAGGGGCACCTATCTCCAAGGTGTCTCCCCCAGGAGGCTTTTCCACTCTGCGAGGAGGGGACACACTTAGCAGACGCCGCTTTTGATGGGGAAGGAATGTGTACGTGTTCGGCTGCTGGCGCTGGAAGAGCTGCTGCGACCGGTTCACAGGGTCTGCTGTGGCCAGGTCTGTCCACCTCGGACCTGCAGCCAGAGTGGCCCCACAAGCATCTCTGGCTCCGACTGAGCCACAGCATCCCCATCTCTAGCTAAACCACAGCATCCCCAACTCTGGCGGAGCCACCACAGCCCCCTAGGAGTCTCTGCACTCTTGTAGGGGAAGAAGCCACAATTTCCTTGTCATGCACACCTTCATGAGCTGCGTATATTGCACAGCTGCACACACACATATATATATACATATATACATAAAATTGCTTATTTCGCTGTCATGCTCACATTTATTTATTAAAACTACCATCCATCAGGAGCTGCAACATCTGTTTGTGAAAATAGCACATCCTTGGGCTGCAGCCAGGAAAATCATTTCATTATGAAATTGCAACTGTAAAGCAGCACAGAATCGCAAACATACTGTACATTGAGATGCTTTTGTTTCCAAACTGCTCATTAGGAATGATACACGAGCCAAAATTATACCCTGCATAAGGTGAATTAGGAGAAAATGAGCCCACCCAACCTCCTAAGCGAGCAGCAGTTGGTGCAGTAATTATTACCGCTGGTTAATTCCGCACCCACTGCAAGGCTGCACTCAAGTTTCCCTTTCCGTCCCGGAGGGGATACGTCTTAACATCTCTTCCGTTCTTCGTGCCTAATTCAGGCTGACAAGGAACATACTTGAGAGGATAGGAAATAAGAAGCCTGGCTTACAGATTATTTGATGTAAGGCAGGAGAGAGGATTGTGTTGCCACTACCGGGGGCTGCGTACGGCCCCGCGCCAGGAAGGGCTCTGGGGGAGCTTTGCTTGCTGCTGCTGGGGTCCCCGTTGCCTCCCATCCCCACTCTCTCTCATGTCTTCTCTCCGCAGGTCTGGCGGTTCATCAGATAATCACCATCACCGTGTCCCTCATCATGGTCATAGCCGCGCTGATAACAACACTTGTCTTAAAAAATTGGTAAGGTCCCTCCCGGGTCTGCTTTGCTTGGTGGGGGGAGCACGGGGATGGAGACAGGGTGGGGATGGAGACACCTTGCCAGCTGCGAGCGCTAGAGCCCGTGGCATCCACTGGGCTGGCTTCAGAAAGGGAATGAAGGAGAAAATGGGTTATTTTATACTGAAGCCTCCAGAGGAAGTTGAGGCACCTGGGTTCGTTCGTGCCCCTGTGGCTCTCCTGTCTCTCACCGTGTTGTGGGTGGCTCTGGGGACCAGCACATGGCCAAGTCCCACGTGGGGCACTTGGCAGCTCCAGGATTGCCTTGCTGCAACGTGAGGTCAAAGCCATGCGTTTGGCCACAGCGGGCGTCCCTGCGAAGTGCCGGGATGTGCCCTGCGCTGGGTGCCGTCTCCTCTGCCCCTGCCTTAAGCAGCTTTGTGCTGCTCCTTGTATCAGCCGGGCTCAGCAAGCAACGATTGCATTTTCTGCCCTTCCCCACACCTCTAGGGATCGAAGGGCACCTCCTGAGCCCCTCAGGTGCCACCAGTTTGAATCGTGTCCCATCCCTTGGAGTGCTCGTGTGCTCCTCCAGCTTTATTTGCTCACATTTATTCTCTCGGCATGGCTGGGCGTATGGCAAAATAGGTTAGCTTTTCGCTTCAGGCACTCGTGACTTTACCTATTTTCCCAGGGAAACTGGCCTACTTTGAGGTCACCATTGCTGGTGAGCGATGGGGTTGCAGCTCTGGGCTGGCAGGAGAGCTGCCGTGGTCCTCCGTCCACCTCCTGTGGCGCGGCTGCCTCCTGCCTACCTGAGCTCTCCCCAGCTGCTGCAGCAAATCGATTCCTGCACCCAGGAGGAAATTAGAAAACTGGGTTGATGAAGAAGCCTGCTCGCTCCCTGGGATTAGAGGAAAACCTATTTGCAGAGCTACAGAAGCATCTTAATCTCGGCAGAGTTGTAACGAAGCGTTGCAGCTGGCCGAAAGCGCAGAGTTAATCGCCCCGCAGATACATTGGCTTTGCTGGGAGCGGCAGCCCATGGGAGTGAAGCTGGTGCTGCTGGATTTGTACCTCAGACAGAATTTACTTTACTGAACTTCCCCAGTCGTAGCGGTTTTTCAATGTAAGAGTGGAAAATACTGTATAAAACACTTGTGGGAGCTTTCTCTCACAGTGGTCGTAAGCAGGACGTGTCATTGATCCGGCCGACACAGCCTGGCAGAACAGCTCGGAGCCAGAAAGGGGAAAAAAGTACAGTGATCAGTGTAGAATAGAAATTGTTTACAGTAATAGAAATTGGGAAATCACTGGAGGCTCCCTGCAGGCTCAGCCAGCACTCAGCTGTGTTGCAAGCCAGAAAGCAGCATCCCAAGGAGTTTGCTCAGCTCTAGCATTTGCCCGACTCTGCTTTTGTGTTTTCATGCAGTTTTTAGGCTCCCTCGGGCGCTGCTGATGCAGGTGAGGACCAGCTGCAGGCTCCGTGGCAGAACTGACCCAGGTCACCCTCAGTCCCCAGCCCCAGACGCAGTCTCTACCCCTGTCCTTTTGCTTGTCCCCCTCAGGCAAGACGGGTGAGCGATGGCTGTGCGCCACAGAAATGTCTTTCTTGTCCTCACTCCGTCTGCAGGCGCTCTGCGCTGGAGCCAACGGTCGTTTTGGTGCCTGTCCCTTTCGGTCATGTCAGCAGTGCTGGCAGATGCTGCTGCCCTGGCTGGTGCTGTTCCCAGAGGAGCTCCTACTCCTGGCCCTGCAGGTCTCCCTCCTGCCAGCATCACTCTGCCCTCAGAATCACGATCTTCTGAAACACCAGTGTTAGGATTGGTCCTGTCAATCCTGTTTGGGAAAAAGTGACATCTTCATTAAATCAGCATCCAGGACCAGCCTGAGCTGGGGCAGGTTCCTGCTGACGGGCATTCTACTGGTTTTGCGTGTACCAAATCAGAAGCATCGCATGGCCGAGAGATCCCGTTGGAGCCTCTGGAGCCAGTGGAGTCTTTGGGAGCAGGGACCTGGCAGCCACCCCTCAGCCAAATGGGAGCATCTGCCCTGTCAGACCAGTTCCTGAGCTTATTTATCCTGAGCAGTCAGAACCTTCTGGTGCCTCCTGAATGGAAAGGGTTTAACTTCATTGTTCTCACCTACATCTTTTCACTTAAAAATAGGCTTTCATTTCCTGCAGGTATAAATGTAAGGCTTGCTAAGTAATTCCGCTGGTAGTAAAAAGCTTGTATCTAACATTTAAATTTGAGCCTTAAAAAAAAGGCGAGGAAAATGACTCCTTGATTGTGGCTGGTGTTTCCAAAGTGCCTGAATTCTAATCTGATGTTGAGCGATGTATAATTAACGGCCAATAATGCAAGATCCCCTGCCGAGCGTCAGCGCTGTGTGGTGCATCGTGTCCCTTCTTCTCTCCCCCCGTCGCCCCAGCTGCGCGCAGAGCGGGCGCCCGCGCCGCAACAGCCACCAGCGCAAGCTGGACCAGCAGGAGGAGAGCTGCCAGAACCTGACCGACTTCGCCCCCGCCCGCGTGCCCAGCGCCCTCGACATCTTCACCGCCTACAACGAGACGCTGCCGTGCTCCCACGAGTGCATCCGGACCCCCGTGCCCGTCTATGCGGAGGAGGCGTTGCACTCACCCGGGGATTATAAAACCACCTTTAATGGAAACAGGTGAGGCTGGCGACGTGGTTGCCCTCTGGGTTGGGGAGCGCCGTCCCATTCTGAGGGTCTGCTGTCCCCTCTCTTCCCTGGGGAGATGCTTAGGGAGGGGGTGGTGGAGCTGCTTTCCAAGCTGTTGTGGTGCTCGCCCAGCCCGTAGCTCGGCGTGGGCGCAGCCATGGGACGTCCCATCCCACCAGAGGGGGTCGGCAGCCGGCTCAGCACGCCCTGGCAGTGCTGGGCACCACACGTGTTTCAGTTCCCAGGTGCTGCCGCCCGCACGTAGATGTTGCTGGATCCATCTTCCAGCGTTCGTGCTGTCTCCTAAGTGGCATCGAAAGAGCTGCTGGGTTGCGAATGAGCAGGTGATTAATGGAGGAGCAGGCGGCGAGAGCCAAATGAACCGTTTGTCTGGTGTGAAATAATGATGCATTAACAAGGGAGCTTAATAGCAGTTGGCAGCGTGGTGTAAGGGATGTGAGCCCTCACGCTGCGTGCCCCTTGCCTGCACAGGGAGGCAGGTGGTTGGGGGTGACGTCTCCACGCCCTGGGATGGCTCCCAGAGCCCTTTTGCTGGGCACTGGGGCAGTTTCACCACGTGATAAATGCCTGTCCCCCATCAAGGCTGGAGGGAGAAGCAGGAGGAGCGTTTGGAGGGAGAAAATGAGCAAGTGGAGCTGTGGATGTGCAGCCCAGTGGGGCTGTGCCATGTGTGCCACCTGTGGCTGATGTTCACCTGCATGAAGGACAGAAGCCTGGAAGCCAGCAGCTTTTTGACATCTTTTAGGCATCATCTTCTGCGTGCACTTGGGGTTTTTCTGATCCATGTTTTTGGGGGTTTTCCTCAGTCTTTGAAGGCAGAGAACGAGCAGGGATTTTCAAACTATTTCATTGAATGTCTGCGTGCGTTGATTTTGATGCGAACCCCAGCTTAGTCATGCAGGGATGCCCTTCTGGCTGGAAGGGGTTTGTTGCTTTTCTGCTGTTGGGTGATGTTTTTTGGGACCCTGCTGGCTTTGGTTGCATGCCCAGGCAGACCCTGGAGAGGCGATGGGCACTTTGGACCCTGCGGTGTGGGTCAGCGCTGCGTTTTGGGGGTGGGGGCCAGAGAGATGGGGACATGGCAGAGAGGAGAGGCCCTGCTGCCATTTGGGATCAGGTATCTCCAGAGCAAACGGCTGTGTTTAAAACGTGCTCATGCATGGGGTAAAAACATTTGATGCTGCAGTCCATCTTTTTCCCTCTCTGCTTTGCACCCCCCTGGTTTCCAAGGCCAGTGAGCCCACTCAAAGCGTTACTTCAGAATATAGGTAATTTTTTATCTCTAAACAAGCTGATTTTTGCAGCAGGCCACCTGGGCTTGCTCCTCGCATGTTACATCCCAGCACATGCAAGCTCCTTTTTCTGCTCGCTGCAGACCCTCTTCTTCTGACCGGCATCTTATTCCCGTGGCCTTTGTGTCTGAGAAATGGTTTGAAATCTCCTGCTGACTGGCCGAAGCCTGTTTGACTTCTGGGGGCAGGGCAGACGCCATCGGGCTGTTTCCTGGTACGTAACTGCGCTCCTCCGCGTCCACCCTGTGCCCACCGTCCCCTGCCCACCAGCAGCCACTCTCTATCCTGCCTGGAGACGTCCTCCCGCTTGCGCTTCCTTTGGGATGTTGGACCCAAGCAGGGTTGCTCACCTGGCTGGGATGGCTGGACACGTCTCCTGCCATGGATGGATGTTGGATACCACAATGGCTTTTCCGTGGAGGTCAATTACAGACAGGCCTGAGCTAAAAGGCAGGGATTGGGATGGATGTGGACTGGAGAGCAAAAGGTCCCTGGGGCAGCCTTGAACTTCAGCCTGATCGTGTGGTTCCAGCCCCAACAAGTGATGGTAATTTCCATGTGGTGAGCTGGCCTGCTCTGTAATTAACCTCTTGTTGCATGATGGACAGCCCGCCTTGTTCCGGAGTCACACATCTGACATGCACGCTCCATCGGTACCCAAAAGCTCATTTGGTGATGTTTGCTGTCACAAACACTTCCATGCTCCTGCTGCGAGGGTGTCGGGGTCCTTCTCCTCCTCCCTTGCCTCACGGGAAGCCGATCCCGCAAGCCCGTGCCCACAGTTCCCAGCAGCTGGGCCACAGCGTTGTCCTGGTTTTGACAGGACGTTGTTTGGGATGCTTTTCTATTTTTGTTGAGTTGGCTTGAGCTGTTTTCACCTCCTTGTGTTGCTCCTGAAGGTGGCACGGCCGGTAGCAGTGGCAGACAAAGCAATTAGGGTTCACTGAGTGCCAGCTCACCTTGGGGCAGCCGTGCCCGCTCGAGCCGCGCGTTCAGGTGAATTAATTGATCTGTCCCAAGTCCCTGCTGTAATGAATCATGTATTCAGTGTAAATGAAATTTCCAGCCTTCTCTGACTGCTGCTTACTTGGAATAGCCTGTTTAACATTGTACACAGCAAGTGAACACAGAAATATAATTACATTAGAATGGAAGGGAATAAAAAGTTAATGGTCTCTGCTGTGCTCAGAGCTGGCTGTGTCTGGACAGGCCGGGCGAGGTGTGTACCTGCGCTCGGAGGGCAGAAAGCAGCAAGCCAAGGTTCAACCGTCTGCCCAGCAGTGTCTTTGCCCACTGGGTCCTACTGGCAGGGTCGCGCGGCTCAGCCAGGGCAGCTCTGTCGCCCAAGAGTTTCTCCTGGCTGGAGGGGCTTTGCTGTTATTGAAAAGGTTCTCACCCCCCATCTATTGATGTTTTCTCATCATTTCTCTGACCCTTTTGTTGTGGCCGCTGTCTCGGGGGCACAGAGGGACCTGGTCAGAGGGATGGTGTGAGTGAGTAAGGAGACATGGAGGACAACCAGAGAGATTCTGCAGGGTCTTCCAGTGCAGACACCGACTTCAGAAAGCAAACGGCAATAATCCACCCTACCTTTTCTGCCATTAGCTTTGTCACTTGTGGTGTCTCTCCATTGGCTTAAAATGACTTTTTAAAAACAAACCAATGCAAAACCCAAGCCAGTTGTGCTTGGATGCCACAACTGGCTCTGGTGCCTGAAGTAGAGGGAAGGAGAACAAGCAGCTCTGAGCTGTTGACTGCTGTGGGAAGCCTGTGGAATTCCCCCAGCTCCTGCCCAAGGTCTTGTAAAAGTCTGGACCAAAGACTGTGCCCTGGTCGTCTCCATGGATTTCTTTAAATGGTCCAAAGCTGGTCCATTATGCCTTATTAAATCCGTGAAATTCTCATTAACCCATTTTCCTGGAATCCATAAAACACATATTGATGCGCTTGGGAAAAATCTATCCGAGCCGTACCTGGAGCATTAACTCCGTAATAGGGTTTCAATTATTTATATAGTTCTGGAAGCTGGTGTTTGGTTTCATTAATGGTAACAAAATGAGATCAGCCCAAAAACTGTCTGTGCATGCGTACATGTGCATGTGTACATTTGCCCCAGGGTATTTCTGGAACACACAGGGTACCTCGTTGTAAAAACCAGGTGACTCTTACAGATCCCTAGGGAATGTCACTGTGGAACAGATAACGGGAGAGATTGTCCTCATCCCAAAATGAAGCTCAGAAAAGGTCACTTACTATTTTTTTCACACTGCACTATTTCCCATGCACCTTTGCCTGCATCATCTGAGGGGCCATGGCCTGCCAGGGTGAAAGATGCATTGCAACCCCATGCAAACAGCATTTTGTCTGAATGCATTTGTGCCAGTTGGGACATCCCAGAAACAAAATGAATATTTCAACTTTCCCATGTCACCGTGTAAGGTAAAACCTTCCAAGAGCAGATGACGTGGCTGGTGGTACCAAGGAAGCTCCCTGGTAGATTGTCCCCTGTCATTGTTGTTGCTGTGAACTGTCACCGGGCAGATGCTGCTGAGTGCAGGAAGAGCGGTGGGACTGAGGATGCCTTTCCAGCTCTTGTTTCTAGAGGAGAGGCTGGTAGAAAGGAACCACAGCTGCTTCAGGCTGTGCCTCTTCTTGAGGGATGGCTCTTTTCCTGGCTGACTTTTGCAGCAGCAGCAACGTGGCCTGGAGGTGACAGCTGATGTTGACCCACTGTGTCTTGGCAGAGGTTGAAGGATGCTTTAGAGCACATGGAGCTTCCTGGCTGGAGGGGTTGTGTGCAGCTTTCTCCTCCCAGCCACTTTCTCTTGCAGAGGACATGAGGAGGACACCCCTACAGCCAGGGCAAGCCAGGGTGCGAGGGGCTCTCCCCATTCTGCAGGCACCCAGCGACACAGCAGAGGGGTCAGGTGCTTCACCGGTCTCTGTGCCAGAAACCTCTCTTCTTGGAAAGGCTCAGAGCGCTTTACAAGTTTTAATTGATGGCACTTCACAGCTCTCAGCTGTCTAACAGGCAAATTAGTATGAATGAAGGTGTAGAGCCAGAGCTGGAGGCACAAGATGGGCTCTGTGGCCAAGGACAGGGATGGCAGCACAGAGATGAGTGTGGACATTTCGGCTTGATGAGCACTGGGAGGCTGGTTGGAGCTTAATGTGGATTTTACATATTGCAGTCCCTCAGTACTCCATGAGCAAGGAACGCTGTGCTGCCTAAATGGCAGCCTGGCATTTAACGATGCTGCGGGCACCGCAGGGCTGGGCTGAGCGGCTGCCGGGAGCAAATGCAAGGGCCAGTACTGCAGAAGAGTCTCCAGCCTGGGGAGCTGCAAGCAGGTTGTGTCAGGAAACCTGGTGCAGCTCATCCACTTACACAGCAAGCAGATGTTCGAGTTGTTTCCTGGGATCAGACTCATCCCCTGCCAAGAGGAGGGATGGGGATGGTTCCTGTGCTGGGGCAGCAGCCCTTGAAGGCGCGTGCAGTGAGCAGCTGTTGGATATTTCCTGCAGCTTCTGCTCCTCCGGTGGCCAGATCCCACGGGAACGGTGACCTGGAGTCACGCCGAGGCAGCAGGCAGCGCACTGGCTGTCCCTGCAGATCCAGGACTTGGCCCACCCAGGCAGCCAGCACGCAGGTGCTGCAGCAGCAGCGCAGCCCAGGGCAGGTTTAGGTGAAGAGTAAAGTGTTTGTGCCAGGGAACTCGCTGAGGAATCATCTGCAGGGGGTTGTGAGAAGCAAAACTGTCTGTGCCTCCATCCATGACAGGAGATGCAGCACCAAGGCACTGGAACAACCGCCAGTTTGCAAACCCAAAGGTGAGATTTGCTGAAGATTCGAGTCTTCGGGCCCCACAGCAAACTGTGGCTGTTTTGGTGGGATTTCATACCAGCTTCAGGGCTTTCTGCAATGAAGTTTGAGATTTTGCATTATTCTTGTCCTTAATCCCACTCTCTTTGACTGAAAAACCCCATGGAATGGGATTATACAAAAATCTGTGAGGTTGATCAAGCGCTGACCTACTTTGCACAAAGAGTCTATTTGGAATACAATATAAATTTTACATCCTGCAATGCGTGCATTAAACAGTATTCATCCAGAACTATGTAAATGTTCAGCATCGCTGTTCGAGAAGTGGCGATTTGAGACCTGAAAATCGTGCTCGTACGGCAACATTGAGCTGACCCTCGCTTTTGCACAAGGCAGTTAAATTTTTAAAGCATTGTATGGTAATGCCGTGCTGTGAACACGGCGAGCAGCTGCTGTGATGGCCCCGTTCTGCCTAACAACAGCAAATGGGTTGTATTAACATTAACAGATAATGAGTCATCATAAAACACCCAGGCTTGTCTTCGGAGGAATAACAGCAGTCCCAACACAGCCCCCGTGCAGGAGATTAGGGACTCTGTAAAATCTGTCTCGCTAATTAAGGCTTCAGCGTTGGTCTCTGAGATGGTGGATGTTGAGCATCTTGCTTAAGAACACTGTTAAAAAAGAACCCTTGAACGTAAAGGGCGTTGCATTTCTAGATGCTGTTGACCAGCTCGTCGCAGGTCACGGAGTAGATAAATGCACAGGTGCCAGGAGCTATAGGCAGCACTGCTGCAAATGCTGTGTGTGGATCAGCTGGGTGGAAGGCCCACATGTGGGCAGCTCTCTCAGACGTGTTTAGTGGTATTGGAGCATCTGTGGCTGTACATGAAGTTACATACAGATAAAGCAAGTGGCCACACACTAATGATGGGCAGTAATGGTCTTTGTATAACGGCTTAAAGATTACGTAGGGAGAAATATTTCAGAAGATGGCAAATAAATAGCTTAAGAATAGCTTCAATAGCATCCTTGGTTTTGATGCTTAACCAATTCTCCATTGATTTCTTTAGGGCGTTTAACTTTAGAAAATCTTGTTAGTACTCATCATCATCTTCTCATCTGCCAGAGCACTCGCTGCTCTGAGCCCAAGTAGGAAAAGCTCTGGAATGCAAGGATGCTTAGAAATAAATCACACCTTGCAGAACGCCCTGGGAAGATAAAAGCGTGCTGTGAGGCTCACCAAAGCCTCCGAGTCGTTCCCATTTCATCCTCATCGCAATGCCTCCATCCCCGTTCAGAAGGCTCGCTGTGAAACATGGCTGGAAAGGAGCTGAGCAAGGCTGGGGCTCCCCAGGGAGGCGGGAATTGTGATCCGAGCCCCAAATGCAGGGAGGAGGGAGGTCACCAACACCCTGCTTCCTCCATCCCTGGGATGCTCGCTCGCTGCCATCGGCTTTTTCCCCTGCTGTGCATTGCTGGGAGGAGGGGACACCCTCAGGGCTCCTGGGTGGCATCAAAGAAGCGATGCAAGTTGGCATGAATTACCCTGTCGTGATTTAATCTTTGTTTTTCTTCTCGTCCTTGACAGGATTCCATTGGTGAACCTGTAAAAAATATAAAAAAATAATGGGTTACCTGTACCTACCATTTCTGTTTACCAGTAGGAGACTCAGAGCAGCGTTCTATGGGCCAAATATATTTTTATATAAATGAACACGCCTATAGGGAACTGCGTTTTACAAAGAGCGCGTTTTTTTGGAGAAGAGAAAGACAAAGGTGCGAGCAGAGAATCCTGTGGAGGAAGAGGAACCGGCAAGGGGCTGCGAGGGAAGGACCGAGCGCCTGAAATGGGGACTGTGACTCTGAACCTGTGCCAATAATACCATTATGTGCCATGTACCGATGCAAGGACTTCACGAGAGGCCGAAGCTGAGTCGCGAACGCCTGGAACCGTTGTGGAGGACGAGTGGGGGCGTCTCTTCTGGTGGGGTCATTCATTCCGGTCCATACGCATCCATTCATACGATATATGTAGAGAGAAAATATATCTATATATACACACACAAACACTTTTTGTACTGTAGCAATTTTTGAAGATCTTAAATACTCATTTTTAAAGAAGATGTCATGGGCTAAAAGTCTAATTTCTTTAACATGCATAAGGTGAACTGGGTGAACCAATGTTTTCTACTTTGGCAGCTTGCCTTTCCAGCCTATATGTGTATATATAGGTAGACATATATACATATATATATGTGTGTGTGTATGTATAAACATATATATGTATGTATACATATATATATATAGTTTTGGTTCTTTGGAAATGCTTTTCCAGTGGTGGCGATGTGACCGCAGCAGTGGGGGTGGCCAGAGTAGTCCCAGCAAGGGAGAAGGGGAGAGGCTTCCCGAAAACCAGCTGGAGTGTTGGAAGGGATGGTGAAGAGCTCCGGAGGCTGATCTGGAATGCAAGGAGAGTGGAAACAGGGATTATAGCTCGAAGGATGCGTCTGGGCCAAATTCACGAAGTGCGTTCCTGCTGCAGGAGGTCGTTGCAAGCCCCCTTTTCCAGGTGTGGGATGCAGCGTGCGCGGACGGATCCTGCTCCCACTCCCCACGGGCCCTGTGTCTGAGGTGGTGTTTGCACCCTGTCACATTCCCGGGAATGGGGCAGCGAGCTGCAGCGTGTGGCAGGGCGAGTGGGGAGCGAGCGGGGAGCTCACAGCAGGAGGGCCCCCTGGCTCCTGGCAGCTTGTGAAAGCTCAAGGCAGTGGTGAAGGGCATTTCCAGGCTCTTGCAGCCCAGAGCATCATCAGAGTAGATGGGAGGAAGCCTGAAAGCCCCGAGTCTGCCCATTGTTTTGCAGAGCTGTGGCCCCTGCTGTGTTAGGAGTGATGCCTGGGAGCTGGCCTGGGATGGGTTTGAGCTGTGGGCCTTTGAAGGATGGGCCTCTCTTGGCACAGGACAGATTTCAGGAATGAAATGTGAGCATTTTTTTTGAAAACAGCTTCTGAATTGGCCATGACACCAAAGCTTGCTCAGCCCCTTGTGAGAAACAAGAGGGGAACGAGTCCCTCGCGTCCTGACCCAGTCCAAGGCCGGCGAGCCCCGGAGAGCCTCTTTGCTCTCATGGTCATGGCTGGGTCTGCTGTGGCAGGAGCAGATGCAGCCCTCTGCCCACATCATGGGGATCATTTAATAGCAGTAAAAAGGGAATTTTGCATAATGAATTGCCAGGAAAGTGGGTTTCCACTGACTCTGGCTTGGTGTGTTGCTCTAGAGAGATGTCCCATTGCTCGTGGATGTTTTTGGTGGGTGCTGACAAGCACGATAGGGTACTCACAAGTCCCCCTATCCAAGTCTTTCCATGGACTCGGGTGCTGCCATCAGCGTGGCAGTCCATGCCATGCCCCTCCAAACCAGTGGGGCTGAGAAAGCCAGGCAGGAGCAGGGGATGACGACAGTGGGCTGGGTTTTCCCAACCTGCTTGGCGTCTCACCATGGTTTGATCTGCTCTTTACCATGTGCCCTGTTCCAAGCTCATGTTTTCCATGTAGACTGTCAAGGCAAAGCTTACAGAGGGCTCCCCGGCAACTGCATCAAATGGGTTTGTACCAGGGTGTGCTTCAGGTTGAACAGCGAAGTGGGATGTGATTGAGTTGCTTCAGCATTTCATGGGTGGGAGCGACAGCAATGTTCAGACCAAAGTCCTCCAGTTCTTTTTGTAAACTGCCCTTCATAACTATTAATGATTTTTTAGAGTTGTCCAGAAACACGTTTCTACTCATCTGCTCATTATTCAACTCCGTTTCTTTATTATAATGAACGTGCAGTTAAAAAAGCAGTAGAGCTACCGTGTGAGGTCTCTTGTTCTTGTACCTTTTCTATCCTTTCCTGATGGAATTGCACAGTCTGGTTTGCTTTTCCCAAATTTTTGGAAGCTGCCCTGGGAAGTCTTCCTTGCCAGACCTGACAATTGCCTGTAGACTTGAACCAAACATCTCCAAAATCATTGGCAACATCCCCTGTGACTCCGATGATCCTCATGCGTCACCTCAGGTGCGTTCGGCACTGGGGTCGCTGCTGAGTGGCAGCGGGAGAGGAGGAGGGGGGTCCTGTTGCTCCTGGCCAGGTTTTAGTTTATGTCTGAATGCATTCCTTCTGCAGAGGTGGTTTCTCATGGGCGCTGAGCTGGCTGGGCATAAGTGCCAGCCGAGATGCACGTCCCCGGAGCTGGGTTTGGTGTTGGGGGTGCTGAACAGAGCTGGGTCCCTTTGGATTTCTGCAGCAGAGCCGAGACCTGCTTTTTTTGTGTGTTCCAAAGAGCAAACCTCTCCATGGTGGGGCTGGGCACTGGGCAGAAGGGTGTCTTCTGGGTGGCTCCCTGTCTGGCTCCCCAGGCTGTTGGGAGGGGGATGCGTCCCTGAGAATCCTCCAGAGGGGGACAGTGTCTTACTGGAGGAGCAACACCCCCCCCCCAAAGGGCTGTGTTTGCCCTTGGGGTGCCCTGGGGACTCCCCCAACACGGGGAGGCACGGCCAGGCTGCGTGGGTTCCTGGTGGTCTCACGTGGGCACGGAGGGGCTGTGGGTGCAGCAGGGAGCAGTTAAAAGTGCGATGTGTTACCCTGTCTGGATTACCAATGCCCACATTCAGCGAGTGCACAGGGCAGCACCCTGGGGCCCTGCCAGAGCAGCCAAACCCCATGCAAGGCACGCAGATCTGAGCAACTACACCAGGGCAATCCATCACCTCATACCAGAGCTTCTGTGTTTTACTGATGTAAATGGAGCAGCCACTGCAAATCACCCTTGCTGGCACAGTTTTTGAATTCTCCTCCTTTATTTGACTTTGCTGGCATCCATCCACGCCAGCTTGGGAGCCGCGTCTGCTGTGCTTCACCCATTGATCTTCCGATTTATTTGTACGCGCGGGCTGCACCCAGCAGCTCTTGAGGGTGTTCTGGTGTGATCTCAGTAGCAATTTGACATCAGAAAATATATCTGGGCTCCGTCGTGCCCGAGCGTTGGAAGTGTCGTTCCATATTTTTGCATGTATGGAACCTGTTGTCTGAAGGGGAATTGTCAGGAGGAGCTGGGGGGGCTGATGGGGCGGTGCTGGTGCTGATGATTGAGAGGTGCCCTGCCCCAAGCTTGGCTCCCAACTCCTGGGAAACCCCCTGCATATCTGGGACAAGGAAGGGGAAGTGTGTGTGTGTCAGGGAGAGAGAATGAATGCAAATAGCTTCCACCTTGGATGGTGGGAGCAGGTTTCTGACAGCAGGGCTTGCATGAGCTTTCCACATAGTCTGCAGAAGGACACGTCCTGGTCACCGGGAGACGAGCGGTGAGCCAGGGAACAAAAGTAGATGCACAATCTTCCCTTATTTATAAGGACCAAGAGCACTTGCACTTTATCAGAGAAACTCTCCCATCCCTATGCATGCCAAGCACAGCGACAAAGGGACAGCTGCCAGGAGGAAGGGAAGGAAGGAGGGAAGGAAGGACCGGAGCTGCATGTGTGGTGATTTATGGGGCAGGATCCTTAGCATCCCAATGTCTTTTGGAGTAAAGCAAAACCATTCCCTATCACTGATGAAAGCATCCCTGCTGTGTCCAGGGTAGCCACCTCACTGCAGGGCCGTGCTGGGCAGTGGTGGGCATGCATGTGGTGGGGCTCGATGGGCCTCACTCAATCCAGGAGAGCAGCATGAGGTGCAGCGTGGACGCAGCATCCACCACTGCCTGGCAAAACTGGGGCTCCAGTGTGCTGTTTCCTTGGAAAAACAGAACTTTTCGCTGCATTTAGTTTCATTGTGGATCTGGCAGCTTGGGAAAAAACCAAAGGGTTGCTCCTTGCTTTGCCATTGACTTTCAGCTGGCTGCTGCTTGTTCCCTTCTGTTCATTTTACAGATTCCTTTGTCCCTCAGTAGTTCCTAAGAAATGTGTCACAGCTGTGGAAAGGCTGCCAGACCCCCCAGATGTGCAGTGGGGTGCGTCTGGGTGTTGCTTGTGGCTCTGTCTTAGAGAGAGAACAGGTTGGGATGAGCCCTGCTTACTACCTGTGTCTGCTGGGAGCCGGCAAAGCCGGCTGCTCCCATCCTTTATCAGCAGCTGCTCCACTCCCTCCACAGAGGAGAGGCTGGCTCTGGCTCTTCTGGGGCTCCACAGTAAGCCCAGAGCTGCTGGGGCTGTGTGGGACCTCTCCTCCGCCAAAACTAATTGCAAACGCAATGCCAAGCCAAGGAGTTGGTGCGAGGGCTGCAGGCAGGGCTGCTCGCTGGAGCCGGCATGCTGGGCTCTTTTCTGTGCCAAACTAAGCCAGTTTGGGGCTGCAGATCTGAGCTGCTGTGTTGCTGCACCTCTGGGTGCAGCGGGGATGGGTGAGGTTTGGTACCCAACCCCTCAGTTTTGTGGATGGGTGTCACAAGGGCAGCATCGTCCCGCAGCACCCCCGGGCAGAGCGGGTCCCACAGGGCTGCCCATCTCCCCAGATCCCATAGTTTACCTTCATTCTGTCTTCCCAGCGAGGGGAATGGGCGGAGGGGCCGTGGGGGAGGCGCGGGGCTCCCCTACGCTGCAGTCAGGGTTTGGAGCGGCAGCAGCGAAAGCAGCGCGGGGTGGATTTCAGGTTCCCTCTTCTCCATTGGCAGCTCAGTGCGAAGGAAGGTGGTTCAGCTAAACTGGTAGTGAAATAGTAGATATTCTACACATATTATATATTTTGTAAAAAAAAAGATTAAAATAGAACAAAAATATCTATATATCCTATTGCAGCCCCCCCCCCCCCCCCCTTTCAGGATGAACGTGGCTGGAATTTTCATCCAGCCAGGTACAAAATCTGTAAGCGATCTTTTCAAAACCAGCAAGAAGTCCCTCCCCATTTCCAAGTCCGTGGGTTTGGTCCCCATCCCATCTAACGCTTCTCACACATTTTTAAGAGTTACTCCCAGCATTTGTAGGTACATTTTTAATAGTGTCACGAGTGGAGATAATATTTACTTTGAGAAAAAGTATATGTTGCACAAAAAATGTACACTAAGGGCACAGATTTCTGACCCAGATTCTTCTATTTTAGGTTCCGAGGGGTTTATTTTTCTGTTTGATAGAACCATGTACAGTGAAGTTTACACTTTATTTTTATTTTGCCAAAAACCGTTTTCTAACATGAGACAGCTTTTCCTTTGTAACTGGTTTGACATCACTGAGTACTTCTTTCTTTTCCTGGGAGAATCCTGCACCACGAGGCGTCCGGTGCCTCCGTGTGTGATGGAAGCGGCTGTTGCCTTGCAGCATCGCGGTGCCCCCGGTGCGAGCCGGGTGCTGGGGGCCCAGCGAGAACTGTTTTCTTCCTGAGTGTTTTTTAATTTGTCTCTGTACTTGGAAGCTGTGTATTTGGAAGCACTGTAAATGCCACCCTATACCGAGTTCCCTGTGTATATTTAGTACTCTGATGTTGCTATTAAAACTGATATGAGAACCGCGCAGCTGGGTGGTGACTGGGTTCCTCGGCGGCTGCAGTCCCTGGGGAGGGCTTGGGGTTGTTTCAGGGGATGGGGTGTCGACCCCTTGGTGAGAAGGAGCCCAGGGGCTTCGCTGAAGCAATCTCCCTGGCTGCACATCCCTCGGTGAACCCTGCCTGGGGAAAAGCTCTCGCACATCCCCTCAGGTCCCCACCCATGGACCCCACAGCAGAGGAAGGATTGTGCCGGGTCCCCAGGCTCACCCAGTGTCCCCTTGGAGGGGATGTGCACGTGTGCATTGGGATGAAGTTTTGGAAGGGGAGATTGGGATGAGAAATCAGGAAAAAGTGTTCTCCTGTGAGGATGGGGAGGCCCTGGCACAGGTTGCCCGGGGAAGTGGTGGCTGCCCCATCCCTGGAGGTGTTCAAGGCCAGGTTGGGTGGGGCTTTGAGCCTCCTGATCCAGTGGGAGGTGTCCCTGCCCATGGCAGGGAGGTGGAACTGGATGGGCTGTTAAAGTCGCTTCCAAACCATCATGTGATTCTATGAAAGAGGGAAGCCCTTTAACAGGACAGTTAGGGAGTCAAATGCCACCAGTGATGTTTATTTAAAGCAGCTCTGCTTTAAATAGGTGAGCTGGTGTTAGGGAACTGCTTAACCTGCATCTGTTTTACAGGAAGATTCTTTGCTGAGAGCAGATGTGTGTTAAAATTATGTTCCTTGTGTGCAAATCTGGGTTGAAATGGATGATGCCGGTTGACACTTGGGCTGCTGTGCTCACAGGAGAAGCAGGCCCTGCTCTCCCACAGCCACGCTCTGCCCTCCAGACAGACAGACAGATGTGGGTACCATGTGTGTGGGGGTCTTGCAGCACTCGCCAGACAGCAGGGACAGAGCCCTGTGCTGCTCCCACCGGCGTCTTCCCTTCCCCTGGGCACCATGGGACGGCGTGGCTGCAGTTCTTCGAAACGCCACCTGACCTAGAAAGGAGGTAAAAAAGCCGTATTTCCATGTCTCTGTCAGCTTTGAAGAGGGTTGACCTGAGAAGACAGAGCTCTGCACAGCCTCCTGCTGCTTTCATTTCCAGGCTGTGGCAGCAGCCTTCCTGTGGCGCCGCGACCCTTTGCAGCTCTCTGTGCCGGGGCAGCTGCCTGACAGCACGTGGGAACGAGTAGCAGAGATGCCACCCGTCCCCCGCCTGGCCAAATCCTCCTCAAAAGATGTCTTCTGCAGGAAAATATATAGGAAAATAGAGAGGGACAAAGTGAGATGCTCTTCATTTTAGGGCCAAATTGCCAGCTTAAATCACCGTGACAATGTGTACAAGCTAACAGGATGCGAATTGCCCTGGAGCTGCATAGATCAGCCTGAGAGCTGGGTTCATTTCCAGATACAAGTGGGATTTCAGGGCATGAAATACAGTGTTGGGATCTCATTCCTTTCCCTGCTATTTATCACAGCCGGAAACGTCCTCGCCAGCTTGAATTGTTGCAAGTGTCGCTGCTGGGAGCACAGAGGAGAAATATTGTGCTGAACCATGCGGCATGGGAGAGGGGACGAGGAGGAGCCCAACGGCTCAGGCAGGGGGGTGGTTGCTGCATGGGTTTGTTGGTTCGCTCGCTCGCAGCCTCCCGGCCATGGGCAGCCCCTGCGGCTGCAGGAGCAGGCAGCACCGCGTTCCTGCTCTGCTCCTTTGGTGACTTCTGCTTCGTGAAGCTCCTGCCCAGCCCTGCAAGCTGAGCTTTCTGCATTGCAGCCAGAGGAGAGAACCAGCCGAAACCACATCCCCACAGAGCCAGCCTGGAGAACCTCCAATTGCCCTCCAGCATCGATAGCCTCCGGAGCCAGGAGCATCTCCTCCTTGTGATGAGGACCTGGGTACAGACACCGTGTGCCGTGCTCTGGGTTAAATGGTGCCTTGAGAGGTCCCTGGGACTGGAGGGGCCCTTGGCTGGGTCATCATCCCCTTTCCAGTGCTGGAGGCAGCAATCTCTGCCTCCCTTCAGGGCCGCCTCAGCCCAGCAGTGGGGCGAGACTGAAAAATGAGGCTGGAAACAAAACATGAGTGCACTGATGCTGCAGCACACAGTTCTGTTAAAAAGTAGGACTAAGCATTATCCAAGTTTAATTATTATAATTATACCGGGGCGAAGTAATTGCTGGAGATATTTTAAGCATCAATCAACATGCTATTTTGAAAAATGAAGCCCTGATTTTCCCAGGCCTAGGTAGTAACCATCAACACACAACAATGCTGCCTGCAGAAGGAGGAGCCACCAAGGAAGGGGTTTTAAGTTGGTCATAGCTTCTTCTTTGCACAGAGGGGGATGAGGAGAGAGACAGGAAGAGGGGAGATGGGAAGTGGTCCCCCTCACCATGGGGAACCGATTGTGCTGGTGTCCCCGTGGAAGATGTGTGCTAGGAGCCAGGCTGGGCTGCAGGAGGAGCATCAGCTTCGAGAAGAGGAGCCATGTGTGATGATGGGGTGACCCCACCTCGGCGGTGGCTTTGAGGAAGACTGACTGGGGCTAGATGATTTAGTG
Organism: Dromococcyx pavoninus; assembly: GCA_033558185.1. Taxonomy (NCBI): domain Eukaryota; kingdom Metazoa; phylum Chordata; class Aves; order Cuculiformes; family Neomorphidae; genus Dromococcyx; species Dromococcyx pavoninus. Next base: position 165,607 of record JAUMJL010000865.1, read on the forward strand.
AGGCTGAAATCATTTAAGCTAGTTATTGTGGTTTCTATGGCTCTCTGGATGGATGTAACAAATTGTCTGCATCATTTTCCAGATGGATCATTCTTAAATCATCCCGGACAGGCTTCAGGGCTCAGAGCTGAAGCAGTAGAAGGCACTTCAGTTCAATAATGCTCGGAATGTGCTATATTGAGTGCTATTTCTTATTAAAAGTTTAAGTACATCATCTGAGCTGATGGATCTCACAGCCAAGATCTCCATGCATCACACTTCTGAGTGCCATTAGTTCCCTGTGGGGCTGGGGAACAGGGACAGGGCCGTGCCTGGGTGCTGTGGCTGGAGGGGACACTGGCAGATGAGCTCGACCAGCAGCTCATCCCTAGCCCCAGCCTCCCCCATCCCTTGATGGGTACCAGACCTGGCGTGTGTCTGGCTCCTGGTGGGTGCCACGGTCTGGGCTTTGGGCTGAACAAACTTAATAGTGTAATTGAATTTATCGGATGCATCAACAAGTTCTGTCACTAAACGTAAGGCTTTATTCCTGCCACTCTTGGCAGACCAGGGGTCACCCACCCCGGCCTTGTGCCAAGCCCCCAGCAGGAGCCCTGAGGCAGGAGGTGCTGCCGCAACGGCCACGCTGCGTCTCAACATTTGGCCACGGATGCACTCGCCCGATAAATGACGAGCACTGAGAGAGCATTTTATCACTGCCAGGCAATTTGTGCTAATAAGCAGTTGGAAGCAGCAGAGCCTCTCAGCAGAGATGAGTTATGGCAGAAGGGCATCGGAAAGGAAGAGCCCCAAGGATGCCGCAGCGGAGGAGCCTTGCCTGGAAAGTGCCAGCGCAGCCCATGATGAGGTCGGCCATGGTGGGATCAGCCCATGATTTGGGTCAGCTCATGACTGGGTTGAGCCCATGGTTGGGATCACTCCATGGGTCTCGTCTACCTGCCCACCAGGGATGGGGAGTGTGGTGGCTGCCCATGGCTTGTGCTGGGAACCCACCCTTCAATGGGACTCAGATCTTCTCCTGAAGGCTCAGGAAGGCTGTGGGGCTGCAATTCACAGAATTCAAATGCTAGGCTGGTGTTAGACCTGATCTTGGGTTCTGTTGACACTGATAGGAGCTGAGCCCTGGGACTCTGGGATCCGTTCAGCTCTGCAGCAGTGACAAGTCTAGATGTTTTTAATAAACTTACCAGAATGAAATCCTGGCTGCTCCTGTAGCTCTCTTCATCCTCCAAGCATGATATTAACTGAAAATCCACATTTATCTTAGTTCCCTGTCAGGCCAAAGTGGGGACAGAGTTTCTTCGAGCTTGTTATTACCTTTCCCTTGCAGATTTTCAAGTATGAATAAGTGATGTGACTGGAGCAGAGGATGGGAGGCGGGAGCTGGTGGTGGGCATCCTCACCTCTGAGGCCACAGAGGACCAGCACGGGAGGTGCATTTGCAACAGCACCCATTGGACCGCAGGGCTGCAGCAAGGCACTGTCCCTGTGCAAAGCATCGTACAAAGGCAAGGTGAGCAGAGCGTCGGAGCACAGAGCACGGGGTCCATTCCCAGTGCCCACCTGAGCAGGCTGTCACTCATCAGCAATGCCAGAAGAAGCACATCCACCCTGTGAGCAAGCAGTGTCCTCTCAGGTGCAGTATTTATTGACCTGTCAAAGGGCTTAGACACAGCTGACTGCGCTTCCCCCTGCAGCAATTGATTTCAGTTGGCTTAGATCAGGGAACGGTTGATTTCTTTGCCTGATACTTGCTCTGGCCTTCGATTGCCTGAGTGTTTAGGAATACATCACCTGGTCTCACTCACTGAGAGCATCACCTCTTGTTCCCCACAGGCAGCACTAATACGTACAGGGCTCTCGTTTCCCAGAAAAAGCCATAGTTAAGGAATGCTCATTCAAACTCTGGTTCCACTATTTCCAAGCTCTCTGTTAACCCAGGGAACTTCTCCTTTTGTGATGGTGATGGGGGCCAATCCTCATCCCATTTTTGCCTGAAAAGTGGGATCCACTCCATGGCAGCTCAATGCTTTCCTCCAAGACTCCTCTGTCCAACCCCACTGGCTCTGTAATGGGGGCAGATCTGGACCAGCCCATGCCTGGGCTGTGCTGCGAGGGACACAGCCCCTCTGACCTCAGTCAAGTGGAGCTTGCAATCAGAGCAGAGCATCCCAGTCCAGTGCTGATGGGCCTGATGTCCTGATTGCCAGGGTGTCCAAGGAGCCAGACTGCCAAACTCCCCCGGGCACGTCTTTCCAATTACCAGCACATCTTTCTCTACTCTCCACATTTAAAAGTCTGGCCAGCACTTTGCCCTCAGTCTATAAAAAGCACCACTTGACATTTGTTTTTCCTTATCTATTTCTCATTTGTGTTTTCCTTCTCCTTGCTGCAGACCCCGCACTGACATCCAGACCAACAGCCCTGCACGGAACAGTGGATCACAGCCAGCATCGTCTATAAAACAGGTTTGTGAAGCTATGAGAAGAGCAATATCCATGTAACAGTCCATAAACCTGTACATCAGAGCAATTAGCCATGATCACAGTCCCTGGTAAAGAAAAGCCCCACATTCACCAATTTACTTTCAATCAGCTCAGAGAGGTGCTCAGCTGGGAACCATCCTGCAGCTGGTGACATCCATCGCTGCTGATAATGCTTTGGGCTGGTGGATTTGCAGTTACTCTCCTGAGGTTTTGGAAGGCAGGAGCCCTCAAAATGTGTCCCTCCTGGACAGAGGAATGGGGACATCAGGGCTGTTCTGAGGCCAGGGCAGGAGCTGGCTTGTGCATGCTCAGAGATGCTGCCCTTACCCCACCAAGATCTTCCCAAGTAGAGTGCATGTGTGGCTGAAAATCAGGAGCCAGGGCTGATATTTAAAATGCAAATAAAACCTTTTTCCTCAGGGTTGGCCGGTTTTAGCACTGTCTGATTTCAAATAATTGACTCCCAAAGCCACTGCAGCTGCCTCTACTTGGGCAGAGGGTAGGACAGAGCAATGCCTGCCTGCACTGAGCTATTTGCACTGTACAAGGTCTCCTCCACCCGTGGAGGTACCCAACAGGATAGGGGGAAGAAGAAGCTTCTCCTGAGCCTCCATCACCAAAAAAGCTTCTCCTGAGCCTCCATCCCTCCTCAGTTCTGGGAGCAGCCTACAGGTAACTTGTGCCAGGGGGACTTTGGAGAAGACCCTGTCTGAAGACACAGAGTTCTGGCAGGGACAAAGCCTGATGACAGCTGAGTGACACCAAGCAATGGCTGCCGGAGCGCAGGAGCATCCTTTCTCCGGGGGCTGGGAAGAGGCCGGACAGTACAGCCTCCCTGCTGCCGCCAGCCAAAAGCTCTCAGCACATAGAAAGAGCAAACAAAGTGGTGGGACAAAAGGCCCAGAAGCTTTGGTGCTCACTAGAGCGCTCTGAACCCTCTGAATTGATTTGGGACGCTTCTCTGGCCAAGCACAGCCCTCGGTCACACTGGGGCTGTGCTAATGGAGTGGCAGCTTGAGCAGGGACTGAGGGCTGCGAAGAAAGGGAAGAAAAGAAGTGAAGCTTCACAAGATCCGTGAAATTCCTTCCCAGAGCCCAGCTGGGCCTCCCTGTGAGGAAGCTGAGTGATGGGAAACTGGCGCGCGATTCCCAGGGGAGCGAGGAAATATGGGCTGTGTTTTCAGGGAGAAAGAGATGAGAAAAGGGAAAGGAGTTGGAGAAAAGAAGACGTTGGTAGGACGTGACGGGAACGGTACCGAACAGACGCTTCTCAACTTAAGTTTGAGAGAGCTGTTAAAGCAGGAGATCAGTGAAGGGGGAAATTAAAATGTTAGGAGCTGGAACGGAAAATTAGGCACAGATAATGGCACAATAGCAGGAGGGCGTAAAGCACCCTCTGATAATCTGTTGTGAGGAGCTGTAAAACTCTCCCGTGTGAGATCACTGTATCCAGACGCCTGGCGACCGAAATCCCGAAAGCAGCGGTGCGACGGGTACGGCTGCCCTGGGTCACTGCTGCTGCTTCCTGGCATTACCAATCGGTGCTGTAGACAGCAGGATGAAATCCAGAGGTGAAGAAGGGTTGGAGATGCTCAGATGAAGCAGCAGAGGCGAGACCTGATGGAGCTGATTTCCACATCCCCTTTCCAAAAGCAGCAGGAGATGCTTTGGCCACCCCAGGTTCTGCCCCTCCTGCCATGGCTCTGACAGAGGAGATGGGGCTGGTGGGCACCTGGGGCTGGGCACCACTCAGCACTGCTGGCAGCGCCACCGCGGCAGTAGGGATCAGGGCTCTGCCTGGAAAACCAAGTGATTGGGTTGGGGATATGAGAAGGTGCTTTGAAATTAGTCAGTTGAATGCCTTTTGATCTAAAGAGGATTTGGAGTGGAGTCAGACTCACTCATCCCCCCACGCTTTCGCTGCCAGGAGCGGTTAGCGTGGCTGCCATCCCTCTCCCACCAGCACTCCCACCCAGACCAGCACCATTCCAGCGGCAGCAGGTCCTGGAGCCAGTGAATGGCCTGGGCACAGCAAGCATTTGAAAGCCCAGCACTTGGGCAGGGGCTTCCCTGTGGTTACGTGGTCTCCGTGTCGGTACTCCCTGGCCTGCTGAGAAGTGCACGTGGAGTAAATTGCTCTGGCAGTCTTGCCGGGGAGCTGCACCCTCTATCAGCTCTCTCCCATCAAATACAAGCACACATGGAGCACAGTCATTAACACAGAAAGCTGCTTCAGACCCACTCCCCTGTTCATTTGGGCTATGGGAAGTGACGGGAATTGTGAATATAATGCATGTAATGTGCCAGAGGCTGAGCTTGGCACGAGAGCTGGATGGAGCAAGCGTGTGCGGTGGGGTGGAAGCCGTGGCAGGGATGGATGGAGAGCCTATCCGTCACACTTGCTTGCAAGAAGGGCTTTGCCATGGCTCCTAGGACTCGAAACGCCTTTCGGTCCATGAAGCAAGAAAATCCCTGCAAAGAAAACTGGCTGGAACAGCCAAACACAGCTACAGCTGGGTGCGTCTCAGCCAAAGCAGGGCTTTCCAAAGCAGCAGCTTCTGGCAGCCCAAATATGGGTGCTGCCTTGCAGGGGCTGGGGACCACCAGCAGCCAGGGCACAATCATTTTAAAAAGAGAAGCTTCTGCTGCCAGCCTGTCGTACATTCAGCAAGTCACCCTGGGGCTGGGGAGAGCTGGCAGCTACAGACCCCCGGGAATGGGTGGGATGGGTGCTGAACCAGCCCCTTTGACAGGTGGGCAGAGGGTGGGCAGGTGGAACCTCCCAGACTTGATTAGGCAGGGGGAGAGGTTATTTAACACACAGGTGAGGAGCCTGTGCTGCCTGCAGTTCATGTCCTGCTTGTGCCTCCCAGAAGCCCAGTGGCAGCTCATCCCTGGCAGGTATGTGGTGGCCCGTGGGGAATTGCCCTGGTTTCACAGGCTGGCGCCACACGCTTTTCCTTCCAGCCCTCCCTCTAAGCCTGGTTTAGAGAGTTGTGCTAATCTGGCAGTTGCTATGAGACCCACTTGATGTTTTTGATTCAGTGTGGAGGCAGGTGACTCACTGAGAGGAATATGATGTTTTCTGGCTCTGTTTGAGGAGCCACAGAAGTTTCCTGGTGGTTGGTGCGGTGCGAATGCCCTGACCCCTGCACTGAGGGCGCGCACTGCCCGGAGAAGCCAAGAGCAGCGGCTTCTCCCCATCGTGGTCTCCCTTCTCTCTGTGGCTTTCCACACTGTCGATCCCAGCAGCTGCCAGCTCCTTCCAGGAGAACATTTCCCAGGGTTAATGCTGAGGAGGAGAGAGCTTAATATGTGCTTCACTCTAATTGCGACGCGGTCTTTGCCAGCAGAGCCTGGGCTGCTGCCCGGTGGCTCCCACTCTCTGTACTTACGGCTCCTCTTCAAAACAAGCGCAGGTGGAGAACTGGTCAGGAGAGCTGGCATTGCCATACATGACCCTTGGGAACACTGGTGGGATTGTGGGGCAAGGGGGCTGGGAATCCCCTCCTCAGGTCCCAACATGGAGCAGGAAGAGAGGGCAGAGCACAGCTCCTTCCTTGTATATTCCAGACTGGGAATCATCCAAATGGGGTCTTGGGCTGCAGTGCCCGCCCCGTGTGTAGTAACTTCTGTAACGGCGGAAGGAACCAGTGCAGCAGAAATTTTTAATTATGTGTTTGACTGTAATATTCTCCGTTTGAGTTCATGTGGTGTTGGTTAGTTACCTCAGTTAATTAGAAATTTTACAGATGGATGGAAAGTTTATAAGGCACTGAGAAGAGCAGGGCATGCGAGATGGCAGCGCTCTCTCCCTCTGTTTGTTCTGGAGAGGCAAAGGGCTTTGGAGCAGCTGAGCCTGTGGCAGAAGCCAAGCTCCCGCTGCCCCCTTTGGGATGGTTTTGCTGGTGGATACAAACTAGTTCCCTCCCAGCATGTGGGTTCAGGGCTGCTCCACGATGCCAGAGGAAGGAGGGTTCAGTGTAGGTTGCTGAGCATCCCCACACGGGAGCGTTAAATGAGGTTTAATCTAGTGATAATTTAAGGTCACATGAAATGTGATGAATTGGCCCCCGAGGTGAAGATGGGGCCGGTACCACGGCAGCTGTGATTTAGGAGCAGTCCAAGGCCAGGAGATGGTGGATTTGGAGATCCCATCACATGGGTCCCGCAGCTCTTATTGACACACCCCGAAGCACTAGTTCAGACTTTGCTAATGAGGTTTTCTCCTTCTTCCCTGGCATCCCTTTTATCAAAGGCTGATAGAGCAGAAGTTCAGGAGGGTTTTGTTAAGCACTTTGACTGTACCAGGGTATTGGCGATGAGAGTGTTTGTCCCCTCACTGCCTGAGAAGTGCAGTGTGGTGAAAGCTGGCCCCGGAGATGCCGAGCGTGCTGTGCCGGCTGTTGCTCTGCCAAGGGGTTTCTGCGACTGTAGCTCATCAGCCTGCAGTGTTTCAGTCCTCAGGAGAAGTGGAATTCAAGGAGATTCTAGTGGGATTCAAATATTACCTACTGTAAAGGAGTGTAACAGCACAGGCCATCATTTACATTTGAAGTATTATCTCAGCAAGGCGGCGGCGAGAGGTGTCTGAGGGCTGTGCATGGAGTACAACCAATGGATGGCTGTTCTTGCCTTGTGTGAGGCTCTGATGGAGGGGGCTCCTGTGATTAAGCCGAGTGCACCGGGTGCTGCGAGACTGCTCCTTGCTAGGTCTGGAAACCCGGTGGCAAACACCCTTGAGTCACCATCCAAGGGTTCAGCGTGGAATCTGTTCTTCTCTCTGAGTCAGCCTGCAGGAAATCCCTCCCTGGACAAACTCTTGTCCATACAATTTAAGTTTATTTATTTTAAAGCCTGCATAACTTTCACAGTTGGTGCCGTTAATTTACAGAAACAGTTACAGATTGTATAGAATCATGGAGTCGTTTGGGTTGGAAGGGACCCTTAAAGTCCATCAAGTCCACCCCCCTGAAAGAGCAGGGACACCTCCCAATGGATCAAGTTGCTCAAAACCCCATCCAACCTGGCCTGGAATTTTTCCAGGGATGGGGCAGCCACCACCTCTTTGGGCAACCTGTGCCCGTGTCTCACCAGACAAAGGTTTTGCAATGGGTTGTTCATGCAGCTGCTAAAGCCTTCTCTGAAGCTTTCAGCCTTGAAAATGGGATAAAAGTGTTTCTACTTAAAGTATTTGAAGTCAATTTTATTTATGTAATCTGACAAGTTATTATGCACAGTTCTTATCTGACTTCATGATTTATGGGAAAGATCCTCAAATCTATATTTAAAATTACTGTTAAACAGAATTTTTTCCTCTTCAGCTGAGATAGAAGCACCATTAACGGTTGTTGCCCTAGAGCTCAAGTGCTTCATTAGTTTAGGAAAATTAATTTTTTTCCATTAAATCTTCCCAGGATTCTGATGCAGTTTTGCTTGTAAACTTTTGATAATAATTAAAAAAAAAATGTTCTGCTTGTTGTGAACTTTGGCTTCCTCCTCTCTTGAAGGTGTCTGGTAGGTACGACCTGTGGTTCATCGTTTGGCTCTGAGCACCTGGAAACATTGGTGCCATCACGGAAGATGTGCATCAACAGACTTGGATCTTGTAGTTGAGGGGGCAGAGAAACTCACTCCCCCTTTTAGAAGCTCACCTTGTGCTGCTTCTTGTATTGATTATTGTAAGGCGCTCTCAGAGGGTTACTGGAAAAGCTGTTGTTTCTGTGGCCAGGCTTCAAATTCCATCTAAAAAGCTGAAGCAGCCTCATTACCCAGGTTTGTGGCCAAAAGGCACTTTGGTGCTTGAACTCGGTCGTGTTGCACAGGAACGTGATGGCTGAGGAAGGCAGCTGCTTCCGTCAAGAGCAAGGGTACCTGTTTGAGGGGTCCCTTGTTATCTCCCTTCTGCTTCTGCGGATCCCTGGAGAGGCAGAAGCCGGGCTCAGGGCTCTCTCCAGGCCACGTGCTCTCTGCTGGGCCTGCTGGTTTCTTGAGGTCCATAGGGATTTTTGTGGCTGGAATTAAAGTGCTGTCACAAAGCAGGAGAACCAGAAATGAGAGCAGCCTCCCAAGAGCTGTGGATCCAGGGCAGGGGTGTCCCAGTCTCACCCCAGCTCTTGGTGTGATGCTGCCTGCCCTGAACACCTATGGGCAGGGACCATGGCTGGGCAGGGCGTGAGCTGGGGCTGCAGGGGCTCCAACAGCATGCAAGGTGGGTGGGCAGGGGTCGGGGCTGTGCACCGGAGCCCCTTGGACCAGCTGCAGCCTTTTTCTCTCTCCCAGTCCTCACTGTGAGCAAAACCCCAGATTCATATCAGACTGCCCATCGCCACTGCTCTGTGGAGATAATGGGGTTTATTTAATGCTGAGCTGTAAACAAATCCCAGACTGAAGGAGGGTCAGATAAGAGGTGTTGGCTGTTTGAGATGAGCTGATTGCCCCGGTGCCGGATGCTCCCTTCCTGTGCGATAACATGCGCTGGCAAAGCATTAGGAACCCAATGTGCCTTTTACGCCCTTTATCAGCTCTCCTTGTAAGAGCAAAAAGGAGACAGCTTTTAATCCCCCACTTGACACGGGGAGAGGAGAAGCAGAGCAGGGAACAGAGCTGGGGTGCTGTGCCCTGAGGGAGCAGAGATGCCACGTGTTGTGGGGTGCAGCGTCCCACCTCTGCTGAGGTCATATGGATTGTCCACAGTGAAAGACGGCAGTGGCATGGGATCAGGGTGGTGCAGTGGGGTTCCTGCCTCCAGGAATGCTTAAATATCCCTCTCATACACACAGTACAAATAAAACTCATTTGGTCAGAGCTGGGTTGCTGACGGAGGAGGCAGATGGGATCTTGTCACCACAGGGCACCGGCCGGTGGGTTGCAGCGATCGCATTGCACTGTGATATCCAGGTGGCAGGAGATGCTCTGGAAATGCACATTGCTCCTCTTCTCCATCCATCTGCTGCTGCGATCCTGCAGAGAGGTGCCTTTTCAAGTGAAGATTAATCTGAATTCGTTTGGCTTTCTCTTTGTGAATCCAGAGAAAATGCCAAAGACTCTTCTCATGTATCCAGCTACTTCTGGCAGGTTTGAGGTCTTGTTAGAAAACTCGTTACTGTTTTCATGCTCCTTCAGCTTCGTAACAAAGAGCTGATAGCAATCATGCACACATACACGTTTATTATCCCTAGCCTGGAATACTAATTTATATTTAATTCTATCACATTTTCTTACATCTTTCTAGTTAATTTTTTTCTTCTCTTACTTGGACATTATTCCTACATTTTAACTCAAAAGGTAGTAGATGGGGTGCAGGTCTCCTCCAGATGCTTTCGTCTCTCCCAGGGATGCCTCCAGTGTTTCATTTGCCATCACATAAGGATTGGGGAGGTGAGGACCTCTGAAACAGAGCTGAACAGGGAGGCAATGGTTGTGTTTCAGAGAGCCAACCTGTGCAGCAGGGTTTGTGGAGATGTTCAATACTTTATGAAGAGCACAGTGAATTTCTCTTGAATAGAAACTGAAATATTCCCTCTCAGTATTTTCATAAGCATGGTAACAGCTGCCAAAGAGTCATCAAGGACTGCTCACAGAGATAATCCAGGTTTGAAAATTCCTTTAATGTGCATTTTCAGAGTGATTACAGCCACATCTATCTAGTCAATAAGCACATATGCCCCTCCGCAGGGCTGGAGGGCAGACTGGGGGGGGCAGTCAAAAATAGATGGGTAAAAGGTATCCTGGTTAAGCTGTGTTTGTTTCTGCCTTCCATTGGCTCAGTTTGCAGCCAAATGCCAGTTCAAAGGGATACCGTGCGTGCTAATTAGCTCCTGAGCCTGAGCAATCAAATGCACGACTGATAAAATCAGTCAATGCCCCCGATAAAAGGTTTTCCTCATCCAGCTCACTGGAGATGTTTGTGCTGGCAGGGAAATGCAAGCTTTCCTGTCTTCCTTACCTCAAGCAGTGTGGCATTCCCAGTCCTTATACAACTGGAACTGCTGTTGTGGGCAGTTATAGATCATGAAGAGGTTTCTGGGGTCATTTGGTTTCTCAGTTTATAACCTTCCTCAGCATCTCCTGGCAAGGCTGGGTTTTGCCAGTGTCAGGCTCCCTATCCCCACCCCAAGTTCTGCCGGAGTACCATGCTCAGGACCGTGGGCTGGGCTGCAGGGGCTGTTTCTTCTCTATCTCAAGTATAAAATTCAGTCTCCTTTCAGAGCCTTCCCTAAGTCCCCTGTGCAAGCAGTCTTTCCCCATGGCTGCTCCAGGGAGAGCTTGATTCCCACCTAAGAGGAGGTGAAAGAGACCGGATTGCCAAACACCTCTCCAATTCAGCAATAGGACGGTGTTTAACACAAGTTGAACAGAATAGAAAGATCTGAAGGGCCTGACTCCTTCCCCTCTTTCAGCATCTCATCTGGCCGTGTGTGGGAAGAGGCTAATTTGAGCTGGCAGGCATTCATGTTCACTTTTCAGGACAACAAGGCATCGGAGAATAGGCAGGAGTGGAGCTGGGCTAAAGAGTAGCTGAGAGGCGCGGAGGGGGATGTGTGGGGAGCTGCTCACAATGGAGGAAAATGAAAAGTGGAAAAAATTAGACTGCGAGTCTCTACCCAAGAGTGCTCTTGGGCTCAGAGATGCTTTCACAGGGGATTTCATGATGTTGTTTTTTTTCCTGGAAGGGCAGGAGCTGGGTGCAGATGTTGGTGAGAGCACTGTTTCCTCCACAGCCTCTGCACCATGCAGGTGGCCAAGCAAAGCAGAGAGCAGGGGCTGCTTGCAGACCCCATGTCCAATCATCTGGCAGCAGCAGCTCTGACCTCTTTTCCCCTTTCCTTTAGCTTACAGAACTGATAAATTTTCCTTGGAATCATGAAGAGATAATAAATATGGATCGTGTTGCTTTACGAGTTTTCAGCACAGAGCAGCACTTTAAATTAAGCACTGTAAAGCGCCGCTGAATGTAATGGGAGAACAATTCTGGGTTGAACAGAATGCATAATTGCCTTTCCTTTCCCTTTCTGTCCTTGACTTCTTTCCCTAGTCCCGTTGAAGCTTGAACCCCTTCCCTGTTCCTGCTGAGCTGGGCACTGCTGGCTCCAGGGGCTCACAGTAGCAATCACAATTTCTCTAATTCCTTGGCCCTGAGCCTAAGTCTCTGGAATCTCATCCATGTGGCAGAGGAGCTCAGACTAGTTAGGCTTTCCGGGTTGCCAGCCTGAGGTCCCTTGAGTGAGCGATGGTTTGCTATAGAAGGTGGTGGTGCACCAGCCTCACCATCCCCGCAGCGTCACTGCATCACCCCTCAATTATTCATAAAGTGCAGCAAAGCCTGGCTTTGCTTTTCCATCCAAACCCTCATCCTACAGGACTTGCGCTTCTCCTGGTTATGAATATTTGATGTTGGCTGGAGTTTGGGTGCACTGTGTGCTGTGGGGCAGTCAGCAATCATTTCCCCTATTCCTGTGTGATGCTCCCTGCAGGGCTGGGTTGAGGCAATTGGGGATCAAAGCTCAGCCCCTGAAATGACTGCTTGAAGTTTTACACAGCAGCTTAGGCCCAAGTCTGCCCGCTGAGAGTGATTCCAGTATCCCTGCCCTGCCTCCGAATCCGCAGAAGTTTACGGAATTAAACCCAGCACTGGTACTGATTTGCAGTGGCTTCACTGAGCAGCCCTGCTTCCCTGAGCCAGCAATGGTTTCTTTGAAATCTCTCCAGCTCCGTGAACTTCTCCTGCCTCCCAGGCTGGGGTCTGGGCCTGGCAAGCCGCCCTGCAGCGAGGGAATCGCTTTGGAATGAGCCCAGATTCAGAAAAAGATGTGGTTTCCTACCTAGACAAGCTTTGTTCTCCTTCGGTTTGTGCCCCTCCAAGCTCCAGTTCCAGCCTGTGAAGCGCCAGTGTGGCTCGGCCTTTGCCCTTTGGAGGAAAGGTTTTGACTGGGAGGTTGCTCCCTTGAGTCTGTCCTGGTGATGTGGGCAGAAACCAGCACCAGGTTTGTGATGCTGTCCGAGGCTGTGTGCTGCTGTGGATGCTGGGGCAGGGGATGCTGTCCACAGGGTGGACACTGGGATTTAGCTCCGCTCATGGAGTCCTGGATTGGTTCGTTTTTCATATCCTCAGCTGACCCAGTCCTGAGGCCTCTGCTGCAGGAGATTTGCCCCAAGCAGAGATGAGGGCAGTGGGTGCTTGGCAGCTTTTCCCATCGCCTGCTGCTGAGAGTTGCCCATCCTCAGGAGCCCGGCTTTCAAGCCCTGTGTCTCCTCCCCACCAAGGCTCATTTTCATCCCTGGCGTAAGCAAACATCGCTCCATAGAAACCGTGTTTCTCCTGGGTTGTCAAATATTATTTTGCCTGTGCTCCCAGAGGAGACAAATGAAAAATTTCAAAGTAAACACTTGGGAATAGGTGGAGGGGAGAGGAACCATGATGCTTGGGATATTCTCCATCTCTGCCAAGACTATACATGCCCCTTTTAATTTCAGGAGGTATTTATAGGTCCTTACTTCCTTTTCAATTATTGCCATGAGAAGCTGGTGGAAAGGAAGAGGAAAGCCAGAGGGAACTGGCTTTCAATCCATGGATGGGAGCTGGGTCTGCCTGAGGTTTCCTCCCTGCCTTGCCTGCTGTGGTCCCTCCTGCAAACGTCCAAGGTTAGGCTGTGGGGGGCTGGGGAGGGCATCTCCGTGCTGTGCATTTGGGAAGATCCCGTGAGGTGCCAGCTAAGACACAACCGTGTCCCCTTGCAAGTGAGAGGGAACCTGGGGAGGAAAACAAAAGCCAGAAAACAAGCAGCAATTTCAACTTGTAATTTTATTTGCTATGTAATAGCTGAAGCAATAATTGTATTTGTGGAGCTGAAAAGTGAAAGGAGATAAATGGTTTAATTTGAATCAATATTAATTTTATGCAATTTAACTTTTTATCACAGAAAATACAATTATCATGCTTGGGATCCATCAAGAAAGGGGAAAAAAGTCCTTTTAGCTCAGAAAACACTTAGCTAACCAGGCAGGGTGTTTTGCAGGCTGAGAAAATTGTTTATTACTTCAATTTTGATTAGCTGCACAGTTCTGTTCTAACAGAACTGGTCCCTGCGGGAGCAGCCAGGGCTTCCCTTGGGCATTGCTGCGGAATGCAAGGCTGGGAAAGCACCAGAGCCTGGACCTTGTGCCTCCCCTTCCCTGGCACTTTAGGCCACTGTAATAAAGGAGATGTCTGAAAAGAAGGAATTAGACTTTCAGCATTTGCTAAGAAGTAAGAATCCATGCCCTTTGCCTTCTTTCTGAATAGGCAACAAGTAATGAAATCACTGCAGGCTGAGCGCAGCCCTGCTTGCAGGAGACTCAGATGTGTTTGTGGTTACACCCAAATGAACGGTGTTTGTGCATCGTGTAACCGGAGCTGCGCACAACGTTGGCTCCTCTGAGAGCCTTCATGCCTTGTGACAATCTTTTAAAATTATCAAAAGGCCGTGTTGGACAAAAATGATCTTTTTCTTATGAGTCAGAGCTCCGTGCTGCCTTTCTTCTGAGTTAAAAGACATGAGAAGGTCACCAGAACTGGCCACACTTCTTGGCTTCAGCAGTGCCCCAGAGGATACCCAGTGCTGTAATGGTCCCAGCATGGGGTCCTCTGATGGGATGTTCGGACAGGGGTGATGGACAGAGTGTGCTTGGTGCTTCCTTGGGGACAAACCCTCTCGATTTGGCGTGGGAGCCTGGTTCATAGGCACCACCTGCTCCTCCCTGCATCTGCCCTGCAGAAATGCAAGTTTACAAACCCGGAGAGTCGGCTGCCAGGTGAAGGGTTGGCATCCTTTAAACCAGTGTGAACCACTTTACACAGGCACCTGTTCTATCTCTTTCTGAAATGTCTCTCCTCAAACCGTGCACCAGTCAAGGGGCTGCGTTGCTGATGCAGAGGCATTAATTGGGAAATGCTGGTGCTGCTTCATATACACCAAGGACAGCTTCTTCAACAATCATCGCTGCAAAGTATTAAACACAGCATTTATCTTTCTGAAAATTGGTACAGGCTTTGAACATTGATTTTTACCTTAGGGCTAACGTGTTTCTTTGGGGAAATGGCTGTAGAATAAAGGATGTTTTGATCTGTTTTGCTTTAACCTTTTTAAATACATCTCAAGCACAAATGCTGACTGCTCGTTCATTACCCGCTTTTGATCGCCTGCAACATTTGGAGGAGGAGGAGAGGGGGGATCAGAGGACGAGCGGTGATTGCTGCCGACAGCAGCGCGTGTCCGCAGGCTGCGGCTCAAGGAGCCTCCCGCTCGCTCTGGGACTCCGCCCACTCGGATGTGCGGGCCACGGGGATGGGCACAGGGCAGATGCTCATCCCGAGGGCGGCGGGACCAGGTGCGGCACAGTGTGGCATCTGGGGTGCTGCTCTTTGTGCTGGCTTGGGGTTCATCTCCTCTAACTTCAGGTAGCCAGAAGCTTGGCGCATCGCCCGGGCTCGGCTCCTTCAGCATCCTCTGCACCTGCCGGGACCGCGGGATGCTCGGCTGAGCATCGCCTCGCAGTGCCAGCTGTGTGCAGAGCGCGTGAGGCATTGCTGCACCTCCCGCCCGGTGCCGTGACCCCACCCCAAAGCCCCGTCCAGTATAGAGTTCAGGGAGGGGGCAAGTCCAGAGCCCACAGAGTTGGGAGAAAATTCTCCCTTTGGGCTTTGCGGAGCTCTGGACAGGCCCTCGCGGGGGCTGCGGCACCGCAAAGGGCACTTTTTGACTTGCTGACACAGAGATGCTCGGGCAGTGACGCAGCCAAGGATTTTTGGCAGTAAGAGCGGGACAGCCAGAATAACGTGTTCTTTCTGCAGAGGCCCGGGGGGGACTCTGTCTCTGCTACTTCTTTCTGAGAGCCAAAGAAAAACCCACCAGAGACAGATGCCCGAATTCTAAGGTCATTTTTTTCCCCTTTTCTATGGCAGTGTATTAGCTGAGCTGAAGTAATCGTCAGTGCCTTGGGTCAGAGGAGCTGTTTTAGGGAACTGACTGGCAGATACTATCTTTGAGTTAAAGTGCAATAAATAAATATACTTTCCTCCTCAAAAAACATGAAGAAGCTCTGCCATGAATCTTCCAGAAAGTTAGAATATCTTTGAAGCATTTGGTTTTAGTCTTCATCAGTCATGTTATGCATTTAAAAACCAAGCAAACTGGGAGAGCAAATTGCAAACATTTCTTTAATGTGCAGAAGTTTTGGGAAGTTCCATTTTTCCTGGTGACTGATGACCGAGCGGGCCCAGCCGCTTGCTGAGATCTGCATAAAAATGGCATTATGGTCAAATTTATGATTTCGTTGCATGTCTTTCACACGCTCCACTAACTTCCTCATGTTTAACACCACCTCCTTATCAGTGCCAGGCAGGTATTATAGAACACCACGGCTCTGTAATGTTAACAGACAACTGGAGACGCTCCCACACTGTGAGGGTTTGGTGCTGTGAGTGTGATGTGTGGCTGTGTATGGCTTGGTCCTCTGCCCTCAACCCCTGGGAAAGGGGCTTTGGCTGCTGCGTTGGCATGGGAATCCCACTGAGGAGAGATGGGTCTGCATTGGCATCTTCCAACACAGCCTCTTGTAGTTTGAGTTAACTCCTCATTGATTGTGACATTGTTGTTCAATTTCAATGATATCTTCCCATTACAGTGCTTTTTTTTTCCTGTTAAGAGTATAAACCATTAGAAGTTTAATTTTGATTCAGCCTTAAAGAGGTGCTGGCTGCTGGTCAGGCTTTTGAGCAGGGAAGGCTGGAGGGACCTGTGGTGGTTCAGCAGTCGTGCCAGGCTGGCAGCACGATGAGGGCATCGCTCATCCCTGCAGCCGGGAGCAGGCACAGGGTGGAGACCTCGACCATCCATGATGGAGGAAGCATTGCTTGCTCAGAATGCTGCAGGCTCTAGCTGGAGCTGCTTTTCAAGGGTGCGAGTTCCCTGTCAGGAGCCTTTGTTACTGAAAGCCGAGGCAGCTCCACATCCAGCTACTGGGTGAGTTTCCTTCCCTGAGTGCCAGAGCCACAACCCGGGAGGAGCCTCACGAAGGGCACTCGCCCTTTGCCCCATCACTAAATGACTGCATTCAGCACCACAGACAGAACAGGAGCAGAACCAACCAAGGGTCTTTCAGGGCAAAGCAAGTGGGTATAAAAGACCATTTGGAAATAAAACTTGTTTGGGATTCATTTTTCCCTTGGAGCAAATCTCACTTTTAAGGTAGAAAAGCCTTTTTACTAAGTGCAAAAGCATGTACTATGTTCTCCTGGACAGAAAAGTGTGTGATTCACATTGGTTTTAGTGCCAAACCCTCCCAAACCGATGGAGAAAGGCTGCAGCAGTCGTTCTACTTGCAGAGGTCCCTGGGACAGCCGTGCCCCTTGTCTCGCCCAGGGATGTGGCACAGGATAGTGAGTGCAGCATCTGCCCAAAGGTTCCCAAAAACGCTACTGGGAGACACCAAGCAATCCTGCCCGGCATCTCGGCAGCCTGACTGAGACCAGGGGTCAAAAAAACCTCTTCCCTTCATCTCCCTGGTTTCTCCTCGGTCTAATCACTAATTAGAGCGTGTATCTGCATTCCTGCCACGGTGTTTTCACTTCAAATGCAGCCGAGGTCACAGATTCCAGAAACAAACTCTCTGGCATCTTTCACATGAAATCTCACCAAAAGGAGACCAAAGCATTGTAAATATCTCTGTGAGCTCCCCCTGTCTGCCCTTGGCCACTGCTGTGCCTTTGTCCGAGCCGGTGGCCCATAGGGATGGTGTTGCTTGTGCCCCAGGGCTGGTGGAAGCTATTCCCAGGTTTTTAAGAGGGAGAATAAGAACAGAAAAGGTGGTTTAAGGATGTAAGCGGAGGCCTCTTGGTGATGGAGGGAACTGCCTGGGAAAATGGCTTTGGCCAGGGTGTCCTCAGGGTGATGGATCTGTGTGACCAGCACTGCCCTCTCCACCCACCCATCTTTTACTGCGATGTGTAAGAGGCAAAGCCTGCGAGGATGTGGAGCTGGGACTCGGTGTGATGATCTCTGCTGCCTCCCCTGACAGCATCCACACACCCAGTGAGTGGTGCATCCTCAGCTGCTGCCCTTGAAACTGCAATTAAAGCCAAGGGAAAAGGGGCAATAAACCTGATGCACAAAAAACACGAGCCCGCTCAGGCTGTTTACTACTACTTTCCCAGCAGTGTTTCCCAGGCTGGAAAAGCACAGGGATGCTCTTGACTGGCACCACAACCCCTGCTCCCAGGCAGCCCCTGCAGTCTGGGGGATTCTGTTCGAAGCCCATCGACACTTGGGGAACTTTGAGTGGGGTTGGGATGTTGTTGGTAGTCTGAAATAATGAAACACAACGTGTTGTGTCAAGAGGCATTGCTTTCTACAGCATTTGCCATCCTAAGGCAGCAGAGTGCACAAAACCTCTGGAAGTTAAGTGGAATGAGGTGGAACAGCCGCTTTCCCAGAGCTGGTATTTCCCAGCAAGTTTCCCTGGTTTCGATAATGTAAAACCACTCCAGTGCATTTCTGACATTTTCACATCAAAACATAATTATGTTTCACTATTCAAATATTTAGAAGAAAGTTCTTAACCAGTCCTTGCTACATTAATTATTCCTATTAATTATGCATACATTTATAAATAGCAACACAATTAATATTTAACAGTATTTTTATTAGAGATTTCAAAAGTATTAAAAATCTGCATTTCTGAAGCCCTACCTTTAAGTCAAAGGACAGTTTTCTTCTTCATCTTATCATCTTAAACACTGTCCGTGCCTCTCCCCAAGGAGAATATTTTTAGTTCAGGATATTTGTTTTTCAATCATCATTTGCAGTAGATTGTATTAATTGGGTGCTGCTAATTAGAGCTGATCCCATGCCTGCTTTATTCCTGGGTGGGAAAGCTGGGTGAGGTCTGTGTCCTGTCTCATCCCAGGGGAGTGCTGCACCTGGGGCTATTGCAGGGTAATTAATCACCACGAAGCTGATTACCTGCCTCCCTGGAGGGCTCAGAGAAGCTCAGTGATGCCCTTCCCCAACGGCTGGGAACAGCAGGGTGGCAGCGGAGCTGCAACTTCCCTGGATGCAACCAGGTTGGGGTGGCTGCAAGGCTGAGATGGATGTGTCTTTGGCTGCCACCAGTGCAGTGTTTCCTGAGCTTTGCTGGCACAAGGGGCTGCCGGGGGGGATCCTGCACCCCCATTCCTCTTCTAGGAGGACCCTTTGGGTGACCAGTGGCCCACTGAGCCATGGAGAAACCCCAGCAACTCTTCTGTTGCCTGTGGAATTCGAAGCCCAGCATGGACAACACAGGTGATGTCAGGAAGATTCAGTCCTACCAAAACCAGTGAGCGAATGGAGGCTGCAGTGTTTGCCAAGGCTTCAACCAGGCTGTTGCTTTGCTGCAATGGAAACAAAATTTACTCAGGATAGGGACAGAAACACCCCAAAGTTTCCATTTGTCACCTAAATTCCCAGCCTGATGCTGTGTTCCCTGTCCTGGGTGAAGGGAACACTGCTGCCTCTGGGTGGGCATTTCGCAGCTGGCGTCGTGCTCCAAGAAAGCAGAGCAAAGGCTCCTCTCCCAGCAGAGGGGACGGGACACAAGGTGACACCTTCCTCAGGGAGGCAATCCATGCCTGGCCACCCTGTCCCCATCCCCGGGGCTCTGCTCTTGTGTCACAAATGCAGCCTGAACTGGGAGTGCAGCTCCTCCTCCCTGTTTTCCTGCACCACAACTTTTCTCTATGAACGTAATGCAATCCCCCCACCTGCAGTGCACGCATTTTGGTTTTATTTGCAGTAGGTTTTGCTTTCCCAATGGCATCCCCATCAACCGGGTGCGGTAATTCTGGCCTCCAAACATCAGCGGGAACTTTTGTCAGCAAGTGCATTTGTTCAGACTCAGGGATGGGCCCATTCTTGCTTAACTCATCACTTTCTCACTGTTGTCTGAAAAGAAACTCTAGGTTTTGTTGCTGATTTTACACAGTGCAACATCCCACGAGGAGCTGGTGTACCTGAAAAAGGGCACAGCGACTGCCTAGATTGCTAAATGACAGTATTTAAGTCCCTGTGATGGCCAGTCCTGTCTGCTGCAGCTGAGCTCACCGCAGCAAGGGGGTCTCTGGCCAGATTGTCCAATGAGGTTCATAAAACTGATGAAACTATGGGATGAGGAGTGATGGTTTTAAGCTCAAAGAGGGGAGATTGAGATAACATCTTAGGGAGAAATGTTTTCCTGTGAGGGTGGGAAGGCCCTGGCCCAGGTTACCCAGAGAAGTGGCGGTTGCCCCATCCCTGGAGGTGTTCAAGGCCATGTTGGATGGAGCTTTGAGTCCCCTGATCCAGTGGGAAGTGTCCCTGCCCATGGCACTGGATGGGTTTTGAAGTCCCTTCCAACCCGAACCATTCCGTGATTCTATTTTCTTGAGAGAATGTTCTTCTATGAAAAGAGAAATAATAATCATCTTTTCTCCTGGCCTGTTCTGCAGACTAGAAAAAAAAGAAAAACAGTTATAATGAACTAAGGAAAAATTTCAGTACAGTTTTAAAGTGAGAAGGAAACAGAGCTGATCTGTTGGCATCCCTGATGGCTGGAGAGGCTGCATTTCAAGCCTGCGTGATCCCAGCGCTGGTGCTGAGGCCCCAGGATTGATCCTCAGCGAGAGGATTGCTGCACTCCTACCTTGTGTCTTGAATTGTTTCCAGTCTTCCATCACCTTGCAATAATCTGCATATGCTGATGACACTTGGGTCATCAAGATTAATAACGATAGACTTCTGCTGGTGTTTAGTCAGGAAAAAACACCTGGAGCTGCTCTTTTATGACTGATTAATTAGGGAGGGAAAAAAAAGCCATGGTTCTAATTGGCATTTGAGTTCTTTCTGAGTTTTAACATTCATGCTATGCAAATATATCAATTCCTAACAATGTCTAACAAGATCATTTGAAAATGAGTCTCCCTGGGGGACTGCAATCACAGCTTTGGGAAAGGCCTGAGCCTGTTTGCCTTCCGTGTACTTACAGAAGTCAACACAAGAGTTGGTGCCTCCCATTGGGCAGCCAATGTTCATCCATCGGGCACTACCCCGGGGCGAGGGCCATCGCCTGCTCCTGAGCATTGGGAGAAGATGCTGTTCATCTCATCCTTGTTTCAGCACCCAAAGGTAAGAGTGGAAAATGAGCTCCTGGTCTTTTTCTCTTGCTCTTCACCTGCTCTTTTGCTCATTCCCTGCCAATGGGAGCCTGCAATGCTGCTCTTTCAGCTTGGGAAGAGGAGGCTGCGCTGTGCCTCCAGCCCCTCTCCTCCCTGCCTGGCACCAGATGTCTCACCAGAGGGGACAGAATTGCCCATGATTAATTTATCCTCATAAAAAACCCATGTCTGCCTCCCACTAATAGCTGGGTTTAAGGGTGTTGCCTAACTTGGCTCAGGAAGGGAGACCTCTGGTGATGTCTTGTAAGGTGTTCCTGGAGGTCTTGTTTACACCAAGTGATAAAACAAGTCCTCAACATATGTTAATGTGCTAATTGGGGGTTGTTACGGCCCTTTTTATTTACGCTTATATTATAAATGTAATACTCCATCTCATTTTACTCTGCACTAAGAGCTCTGAAAGGATGATAATTACCTCTCGTGTAAACCTATACTTATACAGAAAAAATGACGTGTGAAATGAAAGGCCTGAAGAAACAGCATAATCTGTGTTTGCTTTGCGGAGACGTCCTGGATGTGTGCGGTGTTTACACTGAGCAGCTCGTTAGCACCGCAGCCGCACGCGGGCACTGGAGGCAGCGCGGGGGAGACCTGTGTCCCTGCCACCTCCCTGCTGTTTGCTTAATATTAAGGCAGCCCTCTGCATGAAAATGCTGGCTGGGAGGGATGAATAATTCATCTCTGGCACACGGAACGGGGCGCGTTTTGCCGTGTTTTCATGCCCAGTTGCGATCCTACGTGCGAAGGGCATCGCTGCCTGTCCCGCAGCCTGTCACAGCCTCCAGAGGAGAGCTGAGATGTTGGGAGAGCGTTATCTCCCACCCATTCCCCATGGGTTTAGGGCTGTCAGGTTTGGAGGGTTTGCTGGCAATGGTTTGTGTTGCTCCGTGCTCACGATTGCCTTTGCATCTGTTCTCTTGCTACGCGGAGCGCGTCATGCCACGGTGTGAATAATTAGCCACGGATCTGAGAAAAAAACAAAGTCCAAGTGCAAGGCTGTAAAAGCAATGGGTGGGAAAGAAATGAAGATGATTCCGGAGCACCCGACTACACTGTGGCTCCCTCCCTCGGTAGCGCATCCCCATCCCTGAGCCTGCAGGAAAACCACACCAGCTCCCGGAGCTGGCGAGGGAACTCATTGCTGCAGCTCTTCCCTTTTCTCTTCTTCTTCCCCCTTTTTATAGCTCCAAGGCCTCAGGGCGATAATTATTTTTCCACTGAAACAATAAGGCAAAGCTCCACTGGCAGGGATGAGTTTGGATTGTTATTTATTTTCAATGACTAAGCTGATTTGCTTAATGCTCGTCTCTCAGCAGGGGATGTGGAAGGGGCAGCTCAGCTCACCCTCTCCCTTTGCCACTGCAGAGGAAAGGTAAATATTTCCTTGGGCAGAAAGTTTCTCCAAGCCTTTTGAGTAGTGGCAGCCGCTGCCTTCCAGCACAGGATTCACAAGTACATTTAGCAGGGTCTTGGGTCCCACTGGTGTCATTGCTACCTTGGGGGCCTTGCAGGAGGCTGGGGCAGCAAGAAAGCCTGAAGGGACAGGGGTGATCCTGGGGAGAGACAGTCCTGAGCTCGGGGCTCCTGATGGCGCCTTCACCTTCCCTTGGGAATGAGGCCAGAGAAGCAGAAGGATGCGATGGGTCGTGAGGCTGGACCCCCAGCACCCAAAGCCCATCTTGGTTTGGCCAGGGCAGGTCTTGGTTGCATCAAGAAGGGAATTCTAGATGAATTTGGGTATTTGTTCCTTGTTTTTGAAGTTTGCCAGGAAACTTGCTAAGAAGGCTAATAAGGAGGTTTAAGCTTTTTCAGAGCAAAGCCAGCTGACCCAGTTAAGTCACCTGTCCCCTGGTGTAACAGGATATCTGCCAAAGATTTCCCCGCCGCCACGGAGCTGCTGCAAATCCTGTGCTGTGTCGCACCAGGAATGGCCCAGAGCACGCTGCAGACTCTGTGCTGGGTTACACCAGGAACAGAGCATGGTGTACAGGGGTGATGCATCCTGCAGACTCCATGTACGGCCACATCCCTCCCTGTAAGGTTTATTTTGGCGCTGGGAAGGACTGAAATCACCCCTTTATCCTCAGGCTCACCCAGGGTGCTGGAAAGGACTTGCCTTATGGGGGATGCAGCTCGCAGCCCTGCTCTGCTGTCGCTCTGCTGTGCACTTACTTCTTTAGTTTTTACTTTATTTTCCCAAAGCGTTCACAAACGAGCCCGGTCTCTGCTTTACAGCCCTGGCAGGCAGCGGCTTTGCCGCACGGCTGGCTCTGGCTCTGCGGGGCCTCCCGCGCCGTCACCCGGGTCCAGAGGACGCTTCAAGGGCACTTCATAAAACCCAACCAAAATACTTCCAGCTTTTGAGCGTGTCTCTGGGCTGCTGTAGAGGAAGGAAGGGCTGTACAGGATTGCTGAGCATCCCTTCGGCATGCGTGCTGCGTCCCACAGCAGCCCAAGGAAGATGCTGATGAGCCACGAGTGGATGTTTCACAGGCACACCCGGGCCAGGAAGCATCTCTGGTATGAGCTGCCACAATCCTCCCAAACATTTGCATTGCAACAGATGTTACTTTATACATTCTCTCTCCCTTAAGTCTGTGGTTATTATTGAGAGGCAGAGATGCCAGGTGGGACTCTAACTACCAAAATCAGGGCTCGTTCAGTGCTTTGATGACATCAATTAGCTTCAGGGTGCAAGTGCCAAGATTTCTCCAATTACAGCAGGTAAATCTCTCAGTCTATAATAATCTCATCTGAAGTGGTTCAAATTAGTTCAGTTGCTGTTATGGGGAGATGCACATCCATATGCACCCGTATACGTAGAAAACTAATTCCTGTGCTGTGACTTCTGTCTCCAATTCTGTGTTTACATATGCACTATTTTTTCTGGAAACAAATCTCTTTTCTGCTGCCCTCCATGCAATGATCGAGGCCCTAGCAAGTCACCAGCCCAGGGAGATTTCGTCAAGGAAAGAAACACCTTCCCAGGGCGAGCTGAGACCTTCCAGGCAGCCGCTGAGAACTCGTTTCCAGATCAATGTGGGAACAAACCTGTGGAATTACGTTAAAACCAAAAAAGCACCAAACCTGTGAATTTTTGAGATGTGGAAGATGAATTTTTTACTGTCTGAGGAGTCTGTTCCCTTGAGGACTCTGTAGCTAGATGAAGAGTAACACAATTTTCAAGTTCATTCGTGAGGAAGGAGGTGCTTGGTGCTGCTTGCCACGGTCCATGGTGGCTGATGGGCACCCAAGGGGATGCCTCTGTGCTGGGCAAACTTCTTTTAAGGAGCTCAGCCCAAGCAGGAGAAGAAGGAAACTTCTGAGATTAGCTGTGCAGAGGGAATAATTCATGGCCATTCTTAATCTGAAAAGTGCTTCCTTTAAATCTTGTCAAGAACTGGGATCGTGGTCCTGCGTTGCTGCCAGTGATGGGTGCAGAGCTAGCAGGAGCGGCCGTCCTTCAGTGCAGGGGAGAAGCCTTGTTGTCCCTGGTGGATCCATTCAGTGGATAAACAGCCACGTTTAATCTTTCGGGCTTTTGCTCAGATACCTTTCATCAGAACTGTATTAACTTCTTCTTTTCTTTTTTTAATGAGAGAGTATTAAATCTGAGAGGATTTGCAGCAGAAGGGAGTTTCATATCCCAATTTCCGCACCCAGGAAATCAGCTGCTGAGTCCAATCGTTGTCAGAAACTGTTACTGGGAAAAAAAAAAGAAGGAAGAAGAAACTCAAAATCTGCACAGAAGAAGAAACACAAAGTCTTTGGTGTGAAGGGAAGAGGCGTATCTCCCTGGAGAATATGATAATTTATAATGAAACATTATCTACAGACCCATATGTTACATTTTCTATTTATGGCTAATTTGCTTAAGCATTTATAATGTGCACCCCAAGGGAGGACAATTTGTCTTTGGGCAGCTGGTTGGCCAGGGAAGGAAGAAACAACATGCTTTTTCATCTGAGCACACCAGCAGCCGGGAAGCAAAAGGCACCTGCCAGAAAAGGTGCTTGGAGATACCTTTGGGGAGGCGGCTGCTGCCGAGAGATAGCCCCGCCTGAAGCCCCCGCAGCTCTCACCAAGCTGTGGCACAGCCAGGACATTTGTGGTGGTGGAGGGGACCCCAGGGAGGAGCTGGGGGGATCCTACCACCCTGACCATCCCTCGGCGTCCAGGTCACTGCTGTTGCCCCAGGACTGGTGAGCCCTAAGCATGTGGGGCAGCTCAAGGGATGAAGAGGTCGACCTCCCCTGCTTACAGTTTCTGGTGTAAAAAATTAGGGCCGGGTTCTCCGGCACCACAGACCATCCCTGGCACTGCCTGCGAGCATCACATCCTCCTGGCTGGACCTGCTGTGAGAGAGGCTGAGGAAAAAGCTCTGCCTCCCCAATGCAATCAGGTTAAAGTCGGGAGTGGTGCTGAGTGAGAAAGCCTCGCAGCAACCCAAGGAGCCATGTATGAAAATGATGAATGCTCATCTCAGCCTTGCTATGAGGCTGAGGAGATCCTGGGATATAAACATGACAGTTTATACACCGGGTATGACTGCTCTGCTCTTCCCGGATGATATTCAGCCACAAACATTTCAATCACAGCCGCAGCGAGGGGTGGATAACCCAGATGACTCTGAATCACTCTCTGCATCACTAAAATATTTTCAGATCTGATCATAGACGTCGCAACAAGATGTTCACAAATCAGCCCAGGAATACATCTCCCTGCCTCTGATGTTCAGATTTCGCCCTTGAGCTCTCAGAGAAAAAAAAGTCTACAAGATTTCAAGATTTCCTCCTGCTATTTGACCCAGATGTGTCCCTGCAAGTGCCCGGAGCCGCTCTGGAGCCAGGGTCTGCTGGCCCCACACTCCCGGCAGCAGCAGCCCCAACGCAGAAGGTAACTTTGTGTTGCTCTGCTGCTGATGGCTGCTTTGCTGAAGCCAGAGTTATGGGTGCTTTCCCCCCCCCGGGACTGCAGATTCATTCCAGAGCCTGTGATTCCTTCAGTGTCTGTGGCCGATCTCATGGGGATGGAGTGAGATTGTTAATTTATCGGCTATCAGTAATCAGTTCAATCATGTTTTCTTTCAAGGAACCGAAGATTACAAACCCAGATTTCTGCTTTGTGTGGAGATGCACAATCAGCTGGAATGTGGATCTTTGGTGAAAGAAGCGGGTGTAGCGCTGGGGCTGGATGTGAGTGTGGGTGTCTGGCAGTAACGTGCACTTCAGAAATGAAATACTCTGTCACACAGCTCCTGCTTTTCCCTGGCAGATTCCATCCCTGTCGAGCTCAGCAGCAGCAGAGAAGAGCTCACCCTCTCTGACTCCTCAGATGACAACTTTATGGATAATTTACATCCCTGCAACATCAATCCGGCTCTCGGCTTTGCCTGGGTTATTGATTAAATGCATATTAACAATCGATAGCTGGTCTAATTGCAGGACTGCTCTGATGGCTGCCTCTTTCAGCTCCCTGCTCTGGCCATGGCCATGATGCTTGGGAGCAGTTGCAGTGACAGTGACAGGGGCCATTCCACCTCCCTCGCCCCCCAGAAGCTGTGCAGCTGCCTGATGTGTGACCAGGGATCTAACATCTCCCAGATCCAACATCAGCCTCCTGGAGTCGATTTCAGTAGAGGAAATCAAAGTGAACTATTAAAACTCATTACCATTTTTATCTCCAATGCTGCAGATCCTATTTGCTATAATTTTATTTGAATCCGAATGCTTACTGTATTTGCATAGGCAAGAACACCCGCTCTTTCTCCTTGTTTTTGTTCTAAGGAACACTCAGTCGTAACCATAAGGGAAGAACAGCAGCCACACGCATCCCTTTCACAGCCAGGCTCTGGAGAGAAAAGCAGGTTTGAAGTGCTGAAGCTCGGGGGCTGCAGAGTCACTGGGAGGCCCGGATTGCAGGGAATGAGGTTCAGTGATACGGGCAAACATTTTACAGTGTTTAAGTATTTCAAACCAGTCAGAGGGGGTACTCACCGGTTCTTTTCTTCCACTGCCTGTCGTCTCTGAGCTGCATAAGGACAAATGTGAAAGATGGGTGCCTTTAGGCTCTGGTGGACTCCAGGAGCCCCCACATCTCCCAGCCCTCACACTGGCAGCCTGGGCGTCTTCCCAAGCAGATGCTGGAGTCGCTTCCTTTTGCCAAATGCAATGTTCAGGGTCTGTTTTTACAGTAAACCCTGATGCTGTTTCACACTCATCTTTCTCTGGGAGCACTCCTGTGCTCCCCCAGAGCCATCACGCTTACCCTGCTGAGACGCGCACAGTGCCAACTGCCCACGGGGAGCCAGGCACCGAGCAGCAGCCTCTTTCCTTCTGCACCCCTTAAAACAGATGGATTCCATCCCCCATTGCGCTCGGGCTGCCTCATCAGCCTTTGGTGCAACCGTGGACTCAGAGTGCTGGTGCTTAAGAGCAACATCAAGAAGCTCCACACATCCCACCGGGGCTGTTGAGTGCAACCACTGGCAATGAGATGGTTCAGCTCCCTCCTGGGTGGGGGGTGCCAGCTGGCAGTGTGCTGGAGGAGCCGGCATGGCAGTTACCCCCGCAGCGCATCACTGGGCAGGGTGTGGCCAGGGGTTTCCCGACACGGGCACGGCCGGGTGCCCCGCAGCAGCTGCCTGAGTCTCGCTTCCCCTCGGCCACCCGGGGGGACTCATTTTCACACCTGCCTCCTCCCTGGGAGGAGCCGCACGTTTCCCCTCACATCGTGTGCGAACGGTTTCACTGCAGCCCACGTAATTGGTAAAGTTAGAAACAGATTAACATGATGCTCGAACCGAGATGCGGCACGGAGCAGCACGGAGCCCTGCAGCTCAGGGGCAGCGGGGAGACGGGGTGAGCTGTGGTGAGACCCCCCCAGCACCAGCAGCCAGGGGCTGCCAGGCTGGGACTGGGTTGGTGTCAGCGGCATCCCAGGAAATATACTGGAGCGTGGAGTTTTCCCATTCCCAGGGTTCCCATGATGGCAGCAGCACCAGCACCACGTTTCCCACACTGCTAAAAATGACCATCCAGTGGCAGATTAACACATACCTGTAAAGGCAAAGAGCTCAGATCTTCCTCCAAGGCTAGGCTTTGATGTTGCACTTAAAAACACAAGGAGAAAGTGCTAGAAAGGGAGAGCCGCACGCCGGTATTTTTAGAGCCCAGCGTGTGGCTGTTGCAGCTGCTGAAGCCGCGGTGCATTTAAGCTCATTACAAACAGCCTGCGCATCTCCGACGGCAGCTCGGCCGCGGGGATGGAACGATCGCAGCTGATGGAGCGGCTCCCCCTGCCTCCCGTGCCGTGCCCTGGCTCTGAGCCCCTCCGGAGCCGCCGCCGGCGTTGCAGGTGCAGTGATGCTCGTTGCTGTGCTGGGGCTCGCAGCTTTCCTCACCCAGCAGCGGGTGCTTGAGGAGAAAATGCTAATAGGAACCAGGGTGCAAAGGTGTAAATTGTGAGGCAAAATGTCACCTTGGCATTTTGAATATGTTTGAGAAAGGAGGTGAAGGAGCAGGGACCACTGGTATCTTTTCCCACACGGATAAGGAGACAGAGTTTGAGGATTGTTTCCCTCCTGGAAGAAATGATACCAAGTTGTGTTTGCACTGGGGGCTCACCTGGTTGCTCATATCAGCCACAGCAATGTGAAAGCTGGGAGGAGCAGTGATGTTCCCCTATCCTGCTGAAGGCTGTGATGGAGATGGGGCTGGGGGGCGGCATGGAGGGAAACGGAGAGCTGCTGCCACGTCCTGGAGAGCCAAGGTTTTGGCTGCCAGAGCAAAGCCTCTCCACCCTTCTCTGGAGATGTGGAGGGGTTTGGAAATGTTCGTGGGGTGAGGCAGCATCAGGACACCCGGAGAGGGAGGTGACCACAGCAGAAGTTCACAGACTCCTTCCCATCCCTGGTTTCCTCTTCCTGTACCCAATGCCAGTACGTTGCCATGATGGTTTTCATTATGAAAACAATATATTTCATAGTTTGCCAAAAGCAAATAACAATATTGATTTACCCACAACAACACATTTCATTTGCCATTAAATTTTTATGGAGCATAATGAGCGGTGTGGTGGATGGATCATTCCTGAGCATTAACATAAGAGCTTCAGGAGATGTGAACATCTCTGGTGAGAGCGTTCATATAAACCAGCTGCTCTGTTATCACCAGGTGCTGAAGTTCCCTGGCCCCGGGAACCTTGTTTCTGCTTCCCACTGAAAATCCAGCAGCTCCTCTCCCAGCCTCCACTTTGCCGTCATGCTCTGTGGTTGGGCTGAAAAGGGGAACGGATTCAGAGCAGCAAAAAGAGGCTTATTCTCCAGGCAGAGAGGATGCTTTGGTGCAGCTTGCTCTCCGGTGCGGTGAACATTCAGTCTCTGAAAGAGTTTTCCCCCTTCCAGCTATTGATGAATCTCCCAGAGATGCAGCTCTGCCTGCTGATGCGTGAAAATCCGCTCCCTGCTCCGTACGCCAGGGCTGTGCCTCAGAGGCTCACGACTCAGGAGGCTGAGGGGGTTTTTCCAGTGCTGGCTGCTCCGAGGTTTCCCTCCTGTGTGTCACAGATGCCAGTCCCAGCTGTAGCCAACCTGAGAGTGCAGGGAAAGAATTTACGGCTGGGAAAAGACGTTCTGGCTGAACGCAGGTAACTTCCCAGCTCTTTCCTAAGATACATTAGGCAGCTTTCCGTGATTTCTCTGTGTAATTTGTCATTGTTATTGCTGTAAATGCCGTCTGGCAATGAGAGTGGCAGATGGTCTGTGGCAATTTATATTTTAATACCTGGGCCATGCGTAAATGAACCATATGTAAAACCAGCAGTACAGGAATCTTGGCCTCTTCCTCGCAACCAGCCTGGCTTTTTGGCCTGTCTCTTTCTCACTAACAATATTCTATCTGAAAAAGTAAAGTTTCTTAATTGGGTCGCAGACCTCCAAGAGCCTCAGCCAGGTTAATTCCAGGTAGGTGCCCATTCCTCCCCCCTGGGTGCTGGGAAGCTGAGCTGCAGCAGCCTCACCCCACCAACTGCTGCAAAGGCACATGGCAAAGTAATAAAAACTAAGTAGTGAAGTAATAAACCAGCTAAAATGCTATCAAGCAATAAGCAAAGTAATTAACAGTAAGGCATTACACAGGGGATACAGAGTGTAACGGGTCTTTGTTTCACTGGGCGGAGTGGAGATGCTGTAGGTTCAGTGGGATTATTGATGCGGAGGAAAAGAACCTGTGGAAGAGGTTTGTCTGACGTGGCTTCATATCCCATGCCCAGCCTGGTTTCTGCCAGGGGTGGACATCTGTTCCAGATGAAGCAATCGGCTGCTCTCCATCCCGGCATCCATCCTCACTGTCAGGAAGGGCCATTCCCTTGTGCTCAGCTTCCGCAATCCCTCACTGCATAGGAAAAATCCTTCAAAATCAAAGCTGCTCTTGCCTGCAGAGGCAACACAAATGGAGCCACTGAGCACTGTCTACTTGTTCCTTAACTGGACAAAGCCTCGGCCCTTGGCCAAGTTAGGGCTGGACGTTGGGATTGCACATGTAGGGATTGCACATATCGGGATTGCACGTGTCGGGTTTGCACGCAGGCACCACTGCTCTCCTCTGTGCAGGTACGTACAGGAGGAGACACAGGGTTTCCCAAAATGCCATGATTTCTGGTGAAATCCTATTCTCAAGTTTTAGCATGGAAATCTAATTTTTTGCAATGAGCAGAGGTCCTTTTTTTGACAGCCGAATTAATACTCATTATCCATCAGGGAAGAAAATGCTGAGCTGTTTATCATTGCTTCATTAGACTCAGCCAAATACCAGCGAAACATAATTACTTGCATAAACTCCTTTGGCAAGGCTTGGAATTTGCAGTCAAAAAAGTAAATCTAAGGAGGGATGGTGGAAATCAGAGTGGTGGGTCTGAGATCCCTGCTGGATCCTGACAACAGGCAGAGCTGTGCTGCTGAAGTATCTCCCAGTCTCTGTCATTTGTTGCTTAGAACCAAGAGGAAAACATACAGGCAGCTCCAAATCCAGCAAGAGGCACAGGCAAGACTTAGGACTCCATTGTCAACACTGATTCCCTGTCTCTACCTGCACTGCTGGTGGGAAAACTTGTAACATTCCCCGCTTGAGCTCAGCCCTTCCCAGCTGCCCCAGAAAAGAAGCAGGAGGAGAAAAACATCCTCACTCGCCCCATTTAGTGGGCATTTACTTTGGTCCTGGTTTATCGCACAGAGGATACTCCACATCCAGGTATCCAGCAGCTCCAGGTGCCCCCACTGGGCTTTGTGGGTGGGTCCTACAGGCTTAATTAAACTAATCAAGGCTTTCTCCTACCTCTCTGCCAATAAAGGCGGCAGTACAGGGATGTGCTCCAGGTGTGATGTCTTGCTGAAGCCCTGCTCCATCCCAGTCTTCCCAACAGAGTCCAGGATGCTGTGAGATGCTCTCCAGTGTGTGTGTAAGGCAAGTCACCTCTCCTTCTCCCCCGGGTACCAACCAGCATTAAATACCCCTGACAGGCTCCCAAAGAGAAAGGCAAGGCCCCTCTCTGCCTCACAGATCCACGTGCTAATTACAAAGTGCGTTCATTTTAGCACCCTGCTATCCAATAATTGATGTTGGATACCTCTCACAATGAGCCTGATTTAAATGTATACATGTTTCTCCTTCTCCTGAAACCCTGCTGGCTCTGAGACACCTAATTAACAGCAGAGCTTTCAAAGTCTCCCTAACAAATGCATCCCTGTGTTTCTTAGCACAAGGACTCTCATTAGTGAAGCTGTGCTTTGTGATTATTTATACCCCTTCTATAATTAAAAATTCTGAAAGCTAATTACAATTATCCATC
Source organism: Dromococcyx pavoninus (assembly GCA_033558185.1). NCBI lineage: Eukaryota > Metazoa > Chordata > Aves > Cuculiformes > Neomorphidae > Dromococcyx > Dromococcyx pavoninus. Next base: position 197,167 of record JAUMJL010000865.1, read on the forward strand.
AGTTTTTCAACACACCGGGACAAGAGATCTTTGCCTTTTTATACCATTGTTTTTGTTTTTTAACCACCATCCCCTCGTCCCTCAGACCTGGGCGCGCACAAACTCCTCCCAGGCTCTGCGCTCCCCGTAGCCTCCTCTTCGGATGGCGCTCTCTTTCCATCGCGCTTCAGAGCTACAGGTTATTTGTTTTATTAAGTCTTCTGCCCTATTTTTGCCAGTGATGATGGTGCATGCTTTGGTTGCTGGAAGTGGGAGTAAGGATCAGCGATTGCTCCTGTCTCCCAGGAGCCAAGGGAGCACACGAGGTGCTCCGTGCACCAGCCCTGGTAAAGCTGCAGTGCTGAGGGATCACGTGTGGCAACAATTGGATTCCCCTCCCAGGGCCAGTTGCCCACACGCCCTTTTCTGTGGGTTTAGGCCAGATATTCCTATTGTCATGGTAACCCACAGGCTGAGCTGGGTTGCTGCAGCCCCCAGCCCAGTGCGTTGCCCGTACCTCCCCACTCCTCATGTCGTGCTCCCCCTGTACCCCAGTGCCTTTTGGGGTTTCAGAGCTGGGCTGGAAAGGGACTGTGAAAAATGACTTTGGAATGGAGCATGTTCCCTGCACGGCCTGAGTCTGGGAAGTCATAATCTTAATATGAACATCTTTAAATATCTTTACTAATGGGCTCATTCTTTAATTTCCTGAAGCAGTGACAGTTTCAACAGACCCTATATCACAGCTAAGATGGGATCTGTCACTGAATGGCTGAATTATATTTCATCCTTTATTTTTATCAGCTGCGCTGACTTATTTATTACATTCAGAGTCTCGGCTGGCTTTTGTCTGGCCTGTACTTTGCTGCTGCTCATGGAGGAAAAAGCAATAGTTTATAAAGCCATTTTCACAGCATCCCCATAATTTTAGGCCATGTCTGAGGCTTCGTTTTGAATGAAACTCTGTAGATAAACTGTTATTCATGGTGATGCCTGTGAAGTCCTTGGCAGCCCCTGGAGAATGCTGCCTGCTTAGGAAGGGCTTTCTCACAGATTTATTTTTGAAGAACAAAGGGCAATTTTCCCATCTTTGCAGCGCAGCAGCAGCCGAGGTGGCAGATGCCGCTCAGGGTGTTATCTTTATTGAAACCATAACAAAATCCCAGGCCGTGTGTGGCTGGGGAGCGAGCCCAGGGAATTGCTTCCAGTGCTGGACCTTGGGGTGTTTGCAGGAAGCAGCTGGGCAGGTTGGTGGGAAAGCCCCTGTGGGTTTCCCTGCCAGGCATCCCAGGGTGGTCCTGCCCCGCTGTCGGCTCTGCCGCAGGCAGCTGGCTGGTTTGCCCTGGCATAGGGATGAGAAGGTGACTTCCCACCCAACATGTGCTCAGTCTTGCTCCTCCAAGAGCCTCGCTCCCAGCAGCTTGGCCTGAAAGGCATCCAAGCCAGGCTCCGAGCATCTGGACCCTTACAGATCCAGGTGTTACTGAGCCAACAGGGCATTTGGTTGTGTTCTCCTGGATGTATTCCCATGCTCTGCTCACGTGCTGGCTCCAGGGCTGTGCATGTCCCTGGGGATGGTGAGGTTATCCAGGGTGGGCGCTGCTGACACCGTGGTGGGCTCAGCTGCTCTGCAGCACCAGGATGGCTCAGAGCCATCTGCAAACATCGCTGGCCTCTCCCGCTCTCCAAGCATTGCAGGGCACAGAGAGGAGCTGCCAGCATCGGTGACCTCCAGCCAGCCGCATTTTCGGGGACAGGGAATTTTCCAGACGGAAGAGGAGGGCAGTAAGGAGCTGGGGGGGCAGTGGCGAAGCACACGAGCAGCTCCCAGAGCTTCTCCTGAGACCCAGCAAGTGCCAAAGTTAATACAGTTAATATATTTTGTATGCACTGTGCCAGCCATTAGAAATGTGCTTGCTCTGTCATTGCTCTGAGGCAATCGCGGTGGAGCATTTGTCCTTTGAGTGCACAGGGTAAAATTAAGAGTGCCCTGAGCTGAATTGGTCAGCCAAAAATAATGTACGGCTGTATCCTTGAAAGGAAATTGGGCATTGATTGGAGGACAGAAGTTCAGCACAATACTTAAAGCAATGTGACATTTCCATACGTTAGGGAACGTGCGCCCTAGGTGTAATTCAGGGTGTAAATCACTGATCCTGGTCTCTGGCTGTGGTCAGAGGAGAGCAGCTCTCGCCAGCTGCCGCGTCCCCGTGCCCCACCCAGAGCATCGCCCGGGCACGGCCTGTCCTGTGGGAGCAGCCACAATCCTGCCTCAGCGGTCACAGCAAGGGCTGGGGATTTAGGACTGCCACAAAAGCTTGAGCGGGAATGATAGGAAAGGGAATACAGTGATTACTGCATGTGGATGTATCAGTCGGGGAGATGATAGAGCAAATTAATGTTGGTGTAAACGCAGTCATCTGGCCTCATCCTGACCCATAGATCCACTGCCTGCCTTCCTCTGCCTTTGTACAGCCCAGCAAAGGGTGGGGTGGAATGAGAGAGATGTGGGGAACTGCTTCAGTTTTTAGGTCTACAGTTTTTGTCTCAACAGTATTTGCAAGCCTTTTCATATTGTTATTAAAAATCTCCTTAGCAAGTGTTTATATTCCTTCAGTTCCCATGCCAATGGATATTAAGAGGAGGAAAAAAAGGCAGCTTCTGGCTTAGGTAATTATGAGATTGCTTCTGTTGCTGCTGACACAACAGTGGGAGTATCTGAGGTTGATTTCTTCCCGAAGAAAGGCTGAGCCAAGACCCAGGAGGGAGCCTGCACTGAAGGATCCTGCTTGCACGAGGCGCCAGGCGTGCGCGTGTGCTGCTTGCGCAGAGCCCAGACCCAGCATGGTGCAGGGCCAGGTTGGATGGGCCTTTGAGCCCCCTGATCCAGTGGAAGGTGTCCCTCCCATGGGAGGGGGTGGAACTGGATGGGCTTTAAGGTCCCTTCCAACCCATTCTGTGATCCATTCTTTGCCCTGGGTAGCATTTCCAATCTCGTCATGGGATGTAGGAGGGTCAGCCTGTTGCCGCTTATGAATAAAAGGCCTATAGGAAGATTCAGACTGTGGCTTTCCTTGGGAGCCTGTCCAAGGTGACAGCCCTTAACAGACTTGTGGAGGAGATTTCATGCATTCCCATGCATCCTCCTGAAGAAGTGGAAGCTCAGATTGGAGAGAGCTCACAAGAGGAAATTTACAGTCTACTGAGCAGCAGCTGTGTCTGTGTTACAGCACAGGACTAAACCCACTGTGGGAGCCTTCAGGATATGTTCCTGCAAGTGAACTGATGTGCATCAGGGTGAGAACATGCTCGTGGTGGATGTCATTTGTCTCACCTCACCACAGCTAAAATCTGGAACATCCACAGAGCAGCGAGTGACCTGGAAAAAAGGCCAAGGTGTCCACATCCTCTTCTCCCGTGGACGTCCCCTGTGTGAGCTCCAAGTGCCAGGCTGGTGGTGCCATTGGTGTGGGCTGGTGAGCCTCGGGTGACCAGTGCAGTGATGCTCAGGCTGGGGTGCTATGGGGGGAGAAGCTGCCTGGCCCCCTCAGCTAGAGATGCTTTCCCTTGAACACTTGTGTGCCCAAGCCATGAGAAATTTCTCTCAGTCCTATGAATATTTAAAGTCACTTGCAGGATTTCAAGGTCTCCCTACCGACCCTTCCTAAGGATGGTAATGATCTCTGAATCTGAAATTAGGAATAATTGTAATCTATTCATCCCTGTAATAATGAGTCAAATGATTCCAGTTCTTATTGGCAGAAGGTCTGGGAAAGTTTTCCGTCCTGCATGAGCCGAAGCAATTTCACTGCCGGCTGAATTAGGAGCTTTTCTCTTGGCAGCAGCTCCCAGTGTTCCAGCAGCTGGGATGGTCCAGCTGGGTGGTGTGTGTGTCCCAGCTCCTGCCCTTCACAAGTGTTCCTGTGGGCACTGCTGCAGGATGATTGCTGATGCTGGTGAACAATCCCCAGTTCCTCTCCCTGCACGGGAAAAGGCATTGAGAAGTCTCCTGGGTTTCATTTTCTTGATTTTACTATGGTTTTAATTAGCTAAAGGGGATCAAGCTCCAACTCTTTGGTAATGAGGGAATTGTCTGTAGCTTATTTATGTTTTTCTATTTAAATTGCGTTGGTCTTTATGTTGCTGCATTTTGCCCCTTCATATAACTCACTCGCAATTACCTGTTCTCATACAGGTAGGGTGCTTCTGTTTTGTCAACTTGGTTTATAAAGGCAGAAATGCCAGAGAGACTCTGCACCAAGTGACACAACTCGTATTCACTCCTGCGCTGGCTGTTGGTGATCACCAGGGCACCGCAAGGGTCCCCAGCTCACGGGCATGAACCATCCAGGAGCAGCAGCTGTGGAGCCGTCTGGAGAGGTGGAGAGCTTTTATTTCAGAGCAAACTTCCCAATTCCAGTGATAACTTGAAGAATTCCCAGGCACATCTGAGGACAGAAAGCCAAGCTCTCCGTTCCCAAAGCTAATACATATATATATAGACAACAAGAGAAAAAGGAGCTCATGACTAAACATTACAGTAGCCTGAAGAGCACAGCATTATTTTAAGCTCCTGCCTGCTATCTTTGGACTGTGACTCCCTGATGAGTAACAAAATATTTGCTTTCTTCCCCTTTATGGGTCTGTCATTTCACTGGCAGAATCTTGTCCTATTGACCCAGAGAACCTCAATTTCTAAGCTATTAAAACACAATTTTCTATACCAGGCTCCTGAGTCAGCCACTAACTTTTATAGAATAACTCATTTCTTCCCTCTGAACAAAAAGAGAGAGGAGAAAGATGCGAGAGCACCCATTCAAAGAGAAGCCTGGGACGGAGCTGTGCAGCCACACGGTGTGTGTTTGCTGCTGATATTCCTGTCCGCAATGTCCTTCCAGGAGAGGAGCAGACGAGTGCCTGTTCTGTTGCGGCCGAGCGTCAGCTGTGTTTGCAGGAGACAACTGCGGCTGCTGATAAAACACCGAACCCGCGCCGCTGCGTCCCGCCTGCGGCACAGCCGGGAGCCAAGGGCGGCAGCGCTGCTGGCAACCACTCATCACCTCCCTTCTCATCGGACAAAGGAAGCTTCCAACTCCTCCTCCAAAACATTTAGGTTTGCTTTATTTGGGAGCTGGGTGCTGGTCTATGACAAAGCCTGAAGCCTTGGGTGCTGCACCGCTCCCAACGTTCCTGCAAGGGTAATGGTGCTGTAAGAGTTTGTGGCTGCTGGGTGAGTCAATCCCTCATCATTGCCACTTCCTTTGCCAAAATATGAATGTAATGGAAGTGAAAGGTGTAACAGAATAATGAACTGCATTTTGACACCTGGAGGAGGGTTTGCTGAAGAGCAAAGCCACAATCCCAGCGGGGGGATATGTTTTCACAATCCATTACAAAAGTGCAGATTTGGAAGGCCGATGCCAACTTTGCTGCCAGGGCCACGCTCAGTGATTTTATTATGATCAAAGCACATGTGGAGGATGGGGATGGTTACAGCGAAGGAACAGATGCCATTTGCTGGGGCTGGCAACTGGTGAATGAGTCTAGGACAGTGGTGAAGTCTCCATCCCAGGATATGTTCAAAAAACGTGTAGATGTAGTGCTTCAGGACATGGTTTAGTAGGCACAGTAGGCTTGTGTTGATGTTTGGACTTAGTCTTGGAGGTCTTTTCTAACCTTAATGATTCCATGATTCAGTATTTCCACGCTGCCTTCAGCAAGAGGAACACAGGGAGTGTTTGACTGGGGGATGAGTATGGAGGGGACCCAGGGCTCATGGAGGCTTGTGTCCTGGCAGCAAACTGAGCAGAATAAGTTGGGAACTTGGGGACTCCCAACGCAGATACTGGGAAACAAGTGGGAGAATGGTGGTGTTTGGTTGGACCCCAGCCCTCCTGTCCCACTGCAAGCCCCTCACTCTGCTCACTCGGGCACCACCAAACCCTGCAGCTGGTAGTGCTCTGCTGAGCTACCGTTTAATATTCTCAATCGTGATAACACTTTGTTGGATAAGTACTTTTTAAACCCTACGGATAGATAGAGTATCTGGAGTGGCATTTTAAAAGAGAAAATTGAGACAAGATTCATTACAGGCACCAGTAAATGTCAAACATTTTATCAACTGTGTAAAGTGCCATGTTAAGCTGTCTTTTCCCCCCAAAGCTTGATTAAAAATATAAATGCCTTTTTAATATTAATATTATTCTCTTCTCTGTGCTGCTTGTTTGGCTATTTGCAGTGGCAAGAAGGGGCTGGTGGTTCACGGAGGTGGCAGCATGGGCAGGAGAAGCAGGGGTGCAACAGTGGAATCCCCGAGGTGTTGCTCACCCCTGGTGATGCAGGTGCCAGGTTCAGGGCAGCTGCTCACACCCCCCACCCTGTCCCAGGCTGAGCCCCCCCAGCTGTGGGACCCCCATCCTGGGGAGATTTTCCGACTCAGTCCTGCTCTGAGGTTCTCCTGCATGCACTCCTCTCACACAAGGAGCGTTGTCCATAACAATTCCTTCTCACTAAGCTGTATTTAATTAAAAGCTGCCTCTTTGTTGCGTGTGCTAATTAGCACCCTGTGCTTGGAGGCTCAGACTCAATCAATATCTAAATCCGTGGTCTAAATCTAGCGCAATAATAAATAGCTGTGCAGGCTGCTTCCCGAGGATCCCAAAGCTGCTGTCACTGTCGTTGTCTGCAGGGCAAATTCCACACTGGCAACACTGAGCGGGTGCCAGCGCCAGCCCACGGGGCCGGGAAGGGCTCACACGTGTCCTCAGGCTCCCTGAGCTTGCAGGGAATATGCACTTTAATGCAATCTTTGTCCATAAATTGCCTGGGAGGGCCATCCATGCCATTTTCTGGGCGTGCCTTGCTCACCCAACACTTGTTGCCCCCCCAAAATGCCTGAGTGGGGTTTGGTTCCCCTCTGCAGCCCCTGAGAGCCCACAGGGACTGCAGATCCCCACAGCATCTTTTGTGCTGGCACCGCAGAGCGAGCCAAACTGCCTTTCTTTTATGATCAGAACCAGCTTTTCAAACAACTTATTCATTATAAAAATTGCTTCTGTTACAGATGTGTCTGATCCTGTTATAGGGTGACATTTCTGATAGCAGAACGAATTCATGAAAAATACATCACCTGCAGTGTCTCTAGGATATTTATTTGTCCCAGAAGCCTTGCATGGGGAGTCAGGGCACTGCAGAGGGTGCGCTGTGCTGTTGGATGCTGGCACCAGTGGTTGTCACCTCTGGACCGCCAGCTCCCACCCTCTGGCTCTTGGGCTTTGGGCAGGGCCAGCGTTCCTGTGTGCTGCCTGCAGGCTCCTCACTGGGGAGCTCAGGCTTGTGTCTTGGCTACAGGACAAAGCAGGAGCCCAGACTGTCCTGAACAGCTAACACTGGGTCTAGTAATGAGGCTTTAGGGACAGGCATGAAGCTTTGCTGGGAGGGAGCAGGTTCTGCCCTGCTCGATTGACCCAAGCTCTGGGGAACTGCGGTTCCTCCTGCTGTTGGACAAGGCTGAACCTGTGTTTGTCCGGTGTTTTCCGGATCTTTTTCTTGTAAGCTGTGTTCAGCCCGGAGCTGGTCTGGCAACTTCAGCCTGGCTCCCTTTCCTTAATTGTGTTGATAACCCTGTTGTGCTGTTGGATGGATGTACTGACACATAAGTGATGCTGGGCTGGGCTGTAGCAACGAGGCTGTCAATTAATTTCACAATCACAGGTAAAATAAATTATGGCAAATGAATTAACTCTGTTTGAGGTTTAAGGCTGCCGGTGCACAAACGGAGATGCTCGTGCAGGGGTCTAGGACAGCTTTCCATTGCCAAGTCTCCCTTCACGTGGGCTGGTGCTTTCTGTTCACACCAGTCCTGGTGAGGCAGGCAGGAGGATGGCACAGGCACCGATAGCCTGTGTGGGAGCTGCGCCGTGGCTGCCTGCAGGAGCCGTGCTGAGCCCCGAGCAGGGCTCCGATCACCTCATTGCAGAATTGCGAATGAATTCTAACTTCATACTGCTGTGTTGAATCTACAAAGTCATCTTTGCAGATCAGCACTTTATGGAAAATGACGAGGTTCCTCTCTGCCTGTCCCCTCACACCCGTGCTTCGCCTCCGCTATGTAAAAGCATTTAGCAAAGTCACTTAACGAGGCATGAAAATTGAGAGGGGGAAAGGGCTGCGGAGAGAAGCCCAGTGAGTGCTGGGGGGAGTCTGGAGGTTGCTCAGTTGTGATAAAGTAGGCATTTAATGACACTGTGCAAGACTTATATGTGCTCTGCGGGCAGTGGATGATTCAATCCCAGTGACTTCGCCTTGACTGCTGGGGCTTTATAAATGAGGTAGCTGGTACCTCCTTTATTGTCCTTTAACAGCCTCGATGGGTTTAGGGTGCTGTGGTCTCCTGCCTGGAGCCAGGTGGAAGCATCCCTTGCGCCCAAGAAATGCGCTTAAGGGAGAGACACGGGAGGGAAAACACACTTCAGAGATAACTTCATCCCTGCATCAGCACTGACACAATCTGCAAATTGAACCAGAATATCAGAGTATTAAATCCCACACCGACAGCACTGCTGAAGTGGATTACAGCCAGATAGTTAATTGCCATAGCAAGGGGTTTATTTATTTTGTAGGTATGGGCTGGGAGCAGGAGGTTCTTGTGAGCACAGAGAAAATGGATGGTTGGCAACTCCCATCTGTGCAGTTCTACAAATCACCCGTGATTCACAGTTATATAAAGCTTCTTATATAGTAAACAATCTTGTTAATAAAAGCAGAAGTACAAGGTCCAATGTAATCCAGTGAGTGTAACTAACTGGATTTATAGGCTCCCTCCCAGTGCCGATGCAGACAGATCCCTCAGATCTTACAGGAACTCATTTTTGCTCAGATCCCCAGCAGTGATTGTTCCCCTGGAGAAGGGACAATGGCACAGAGATAGAGTAGCGGGATTTATTTTGTTTAATTTGCTTTCCCAGAATGGCAGTTGGACCAGCCCACACCAGCAGTGCCCTCTCTCTGCCTACGCCAGCTTTGAGTCTGCGGAGGTGGGAAGAGCCGCACTTCCATCTCGCCTCAAAGCTGTGCCGGGGAAAGACCAAACCTGGCTGGTAGAGCCCAGTTCATGCAAGGGTGTTTGCTGACCACCACCATTCCCTGCCCCATCTTCCAGCCTTTCCTCTGGACCTTTGGGACATTTGGGAATAGTGGTTGGTTTGCTCCAGAGGTGATGCTTCCCATGCCATGCTGGAGTTGCTGCTGCGGGTGACTGCCAGGCTTGGCTCCATGGATGGACATCCCTCATCAGCCTTGAGTTTTTCTTCCTAACAATGTCAGGATGGAAAGATCCTTTTCCTTTGAAGCTATGATCCTTTTCCTTTACTAGCTGTGATTATGGCATGACCATCACATCCCAGGGTGCTTTCATAGAGACAAATGTGTTCCCATGATCCGTGGTGATGCGTTGTCTTCTCTTTCCCAGCTTTCCCTCTCTAGGTCTGAGGTGTGATGAGTTGAGTCTTCATGTTCCTGTGATGTTTTTGTTCGTGTAGTTTGTCACCCCTGGAGAAGGAACAGTGGGACTGTGCACAGTCTGGAGAGAGGAGTGGACTTTGGAAGGGCTGCTGAGGAGGCTGAGAACAGACAATATTTATAGAATGTTAAGGCAGTGGCATTTGCAGATATTTTTGGATATTAAGGAAAAATAGCAGCACTTGCTTTCTCAGCTACACAAGGTATCCGTGCTGACAGCCTTCCCTGTCCCCTCCCCACTCAGAAAAGGCACAGTTCCCGTAAAACCTTTCACAACTTTTTGTTATTCTCAGACTTGAGTGGGAGAATTTCCTCCTTCCAGAGGCAGCACCAACCTCAGTGATGCCTTTAGCACCTCAGACTGAGAGCCATATTGTGTGCCTACCCTGGGCACTGGCACAGCCCCACCGTGGGGGTCTTGGTGTTGAGCCCCCAGCTCTGCCCTCAGCCCCACTGCCCTCCCTCCCTCTCCCGCTTGCTCAGGCTGTGCCGCTCTTTGAGGGAATGGAGAGGAAGTGGAAACAATCAAATTAATTTACGCACCTGCCAGACCTCCGCCTTCGCTCAAGTGGAATAAAATGTTATAATTATGAGAGTGTGCTCTAATTATATATTTGAAGAACCAGAAGTTCGGCTTTGGCATTGCCAAGGAGGATCGTGTTAATTGGTTTATTTTATCGCCCAGAGCCGTGTGTTTTTTCTGGGCCAAAGCTGGCGATGCGCACGCCTGCGGGGAACGGCACCCGTGGGCACGGGAGGCAGCAGTGAGCATCCCGGTGGGACCGGGCGCCCTCCCCAGGGAACGCTGCTCTGCTCTATTTTCTCTGGTCCTACCAGTGTTGATTAAACCGTCGTAAGCTGCGGTGCCATATGTCATCTTTTCCTACAGCCTTTTGAAAGTGTGAAGAAAGAGACAACTGTGAGAGATGGCATTTCCACACTCGGTACCACAGCATATGCTTGTCATGAGTGAACTCAGCCCATTATAATGCAGGCAACAGGTAGTGGGACATATTGCCAGGCTCTTCTGGAGGCCTGGGAAGTACAAGTGGTGGCCTCTGAGCTGGCCCTTGTAAAGATGCTGCCTTCCCAGTGTGTGTCCTGCTGGGAAGGACACTAATATCCTCCCTCCAGGGGCTGCAGTGCCCTAAGCCTGTGAGGTGGGGGGGGGTATGAGGGCTGCCCAGTGCTTGTGGCAACTGCTCTCAGTGTAACTGCAAATCCATAATTGCAGCTTAACTCACCACTACAAACCCTCTTTCCAGCTCATTTGACTGCCATAGCTCTTCAGGCCACTAATGCAGGAGCCCCAGCCGCTCACTGCAGGCTCCCCACCTGCCTCATTTCCCATTTCTCTCTTTCCTTTCCTTAAAATTCCATTTAATGCTCCCTGGGCTTGGGAACTGTCGCAGCATCCCCAGTGGAGACTGTTGGGTCCAGTTGACTTATGTAAGTGAGGAAGGGACCTCACAAAACTTCCTCATTCTGAGACTTGTTTAATTAAAAGCCAGTTTTATGGTGCATGTGCTAATTATAACTTTTTAGCCTGGAGGAGCAAACTGAACTTGTTGCTTATAATTCTCTAATTCAAATCTGCTGCAATTAGTTTGGATTCTCAGAAATTCTCAAAATAATTCATCTCTATAAATGTGCTTTGCTGAGGTGATTTTTTTCTCACTTGAACTTCTTTTATACGTTTATATGCAAAGGAAACTGCCTGAGGAGAGGTTTCTCAGTAAAAGTAGGGATGCTGATTCTTGAAACTATTATGCTGGTGAACAGTAATAATTATCCATGTTTTTTAATACATCAGTGTAAGATATCCCAGGCGACAGAGCATTGCAGAAGGGGAAACTGCCCCAGGGAAACACTGAGCCAATTTCTCTGGTGAGAACGGCAACAATTTCCCATTGGGCTGAGCTGGTGAGATTTGTGTTTAGTGTTTTCTTTAGAAGTACAGAGGCTGTTGAAATGCTGGACCCTGTCTGTGACTGAAGGGGAAATGATGTGCAAAGCCAGAGGCCATTAGTTCCTTGTTAATGCCTTGTGGGTACTTCCCCTCTTGAGCAGCTCTGGGATCTGTGGCAGCAGTAAAGATTGTTTCAGGGTTTGGCCGCAGTGGGTGCTGAGTCACGATTTGGATTCGGGGAGCTTTGAAGTGCTGCCTGGCAAAAGGGAAGCCCATTAGTGCATGGCTGGTGTGGGGCAGGCAAGGACCGCGATGCCGTGCCCGCAGTTCACCTCCACGTGTTCCAAGCCGGTGCTGTGCTCTCCGTTCCCTCTCTCCATGGCTGGAGGTGTTCGCTGCTGTCTGTGACAGCAATGGTAGAGACTCCTGGCTGGCCAGGCACTGGGCGAGGATGCCTGTGCATCCCAGGAGCAGCCCACCGGGCACAAGCCATGCCAGTGCTGGAGCCAGAGCCCACAGTCCCAGCATCACCCTTCCATGCTGGCACAACACAACTGGAGGCTGTGAACTACGGAGCCACAGGGAACTGGAGAGCTCTGGGGATGCAGCAGCGCATCGCCTGCCCCAACTGTGGGCAAGCCACAGCCACGCGGCACATGCCCCGATGTAAGCCCCAGCCTGCCCCATGCGTGTTGAAAGAGCCATTTATGGCCTCTTCGTTGCTTATTAGGGCAAAGAGGGAAAGTCAAAAAGAAAAATAAAAGACCAGTCTGAGTTCGGAGTGGTGAAAGGCAATGCTGAATGGATTGCAGAGAGCAGAGCTGCTCTCCCGAGTACAAGCAGCAGCTGTTTTTCCTGAACACGCAGTGAAAGATTGGGGCAAATTCTCCCGGGAGTTTTTAATTTCCTGCCCAGCGATTTCAGAGCTGTTTCCATTCCGACTCACGAGTCACGGGGCGGGAGGCTGAGCACGTGCTGACAAGGGGAGGCTGCCGGCACCTCTGGCTCTCCCAGCAGCACTGCCAGCCCTGGCAGCTCCTTTCCCAGAGCATGGATCGCATATTTTGGCTCCATTTGGAGGCAGCCTGATGAGGAAAGGAGCAGAAAATGTTTCTCACCAAGCATCAACCCCCTAAGCTCCCCACCACGCACCATGCCAGGGTGGTGGTAACCAGCTGGCCAGCCTGGAGACACCTTGCAACAGCAGCCCTCTTTCGAAATTACTATGTACAACAAATCATTAAGAGGGAAGAAAAAGCCTATCTGTCGTTTTTCTGGCTGATTTAAACTAAATCATTGGTCTTTCATTTTCTCAGTGACGTTGGGATGCCTGGGTTTGTTTGCAGTGGTTCCTGAGCCTTTGGATGAAAGTCAAGTGCAAAATGCTGCCATGAGTCTTTCCGACCTTTGGTGGGTAAGGGCTCAAAGTCAGGCACTGGGCCACAAATGTCACCTGTGGCAAACCCAGGAGGGCATTGCACATCCTCTCTGTGCCTTGTTCTGCACTTCCAGGAGTACCTGGAATAAGCTGCTTGCTCCACTTCCACTGGGCAAGATGATATTTTTGCTTCAGTTCATTATGAATAAGCATCCAGGGAAATATTAAGTCAGGAATTAAATTCCAGCTGCTTGCAGCACTGACACGGGAGTAAATCATCGTAGTCTGAGGCGTAAGATGACAGAAACTTATGTAAATAGAGCAGCTTACACGTGGCTCCAGCTGCCGGTGCTGTGCGAGGCTCCTGGCTGGGGATGTGGGGAGGTGGCATCACATCCATCTTGGGACCAGCCCGGTGGGCTCAGTCTCCTGTCCCAGGGGGGTAACAGCAATATCAAGGGACTGAGCATGATCTGGGTCCTGCCAATGGACGAGAGAGAAGAGGTTTAGGGGTTGCTGCTCAGCCCCATCCTTAGACACATCCTCCCTCACTTCTTGTGCATGAGGAGTTTGCATCGAAATGGGGAAACCCAGGAAATCTCATTGAAAAGGCTGCAATCTGTTAATAAGTAAATTGCTCATTTAATTACCTTAATTATGGTTTTGCTGAGCTAATATTGCCAATACAAAGGAGGAAAAAAAGGAGAAAAGAAAAGAAAACTCCTGGGTAGCAAAACCTTGATTAGGAGCAAGGGAGTAATATTTCCTTTTAAAGCCTTGATTTCTCTCTGTTGCCCTTGATGGGCCCAGGCTGGAATAACTGGGAGAGAGGGAAGGTTGGACTGTTCCCTACACTGTGATCACTGTGGTCACTGCCTCACGTCCGCAGGCTCCGGGCACAGCTGCCGCTCGGGTTTGCACTTGGCTTTTTACTGCCAAAGTTCCTCAATTTTGAAATCTCAAGGCAAATGCAACGGAGATGTCGAGAGCTGAGGAGGAGGCTCTGCAGTTCTTGGGTGGGTTGCACAGATGGAGTTCCACACACCCTTTGATGCTCTGTGGGGCAGTAACACAATGCTGGGCTGGTACCCAACACTGCATGTGGTGCCCAGTGTCTCACACGGGCACTTGCTGGTGGCAGTGACATTGCCAACTCCCACGAAAACCTCCAGCTGAGATTAAATCTCCATTTCCTTCCTCCTCAACTGAGGACGGGGAGTCAGCGGAGTTCTGTTGAGACATGCTCTCTCAGGGCAGCATCCACTCAGTGTGGCCAAACTCCCAGGGCTCCATCCTCATCCTGCCTCAGCATTCTCCCCATGCAATGCACTCTATGACTCTTTTTGTGGCTGAAACTCATTACAACCATGCACTGTTTGTGATCAAAAGAACTTCCAGGTTTTCAAGATGCACAAATGCCAGTTTTCCATGGGCACAAGGTGAACTGGGAAGGTCATGGCCCCCACTCAGCCGCCTGCTGGCAGCCCTTACAGAGCACACGGTAAAGCTGCCACCAACAGCGATCTCTTTAAGCGTATGCTTAAACGTTGTGTTAATTAGGGCTTGTGAGAACATGTGCAGTAATTACATTTCTTTGCCACTAAAACTGCAGCTACTATTATTGTATAAATAGACAGAGCAAAAGCAAATATGTTTGCCTCTGCCTTACCTTGTGCGTTAGAGAAAGAAACACCAGCTGCCTTAAAAAACATATTTATTATTCACTCAGAACACACTTAAAAAAACCCAGGAATAAACAGAAAAGTCAAAATATTTGCTTTCCACAGCAAGCTGAGGCTGCTGCAGGACTTCTTAACAGCATGGAAGTTGGGGAACCACACACTACAGAGCTCTGGTGTAAAACAAAGGGAAGAATACTCAGAGATCAAAAGGTTCCTGTTCAGATTAGGTCACTTTGGCATTCTGTCATTGCAAGGGCACGGATTCACACCCTGTGATGATGCATTTCTGAAACCTTCCTGTTCACCGGCTGTTCACACCTGAAAAGCTCCAGCAGCCCCTTGGATGGCTCCTTGAAGCCACAATCAATGCACCAGAAGACCTCATAGAATCGTAAATGTTGGAAGATCATCCAGTCCAACCATGATCCCAACCCCACCGTGCCTAATAAACCGTGTCCCGAAGTGCCACATCTACACATTTTTTGAACTCCTCCAGGGATGGAGACTCCACTACTGTACTGAGCAGCCTTTTCCAAAGCTTCACTACTCTTTAGGTAAAGGATTTTTTCCTGATATCTAATTTAAGCATCTCCATTTTAACTTGGGGCCATTTCCTCTCACCCTATTGCTTGTTACTTGGGAGAAGAGACCAGCACCTACCCTACCACAACCTCCTTTTAGGTAGCTGTAGAGAGCAATAAGGTCACCCCTCAGCCTCCTCTTCTCCAGGCAGCCCTGCAGCAGCTGAACTTCCCCGCTCTGAGGTGGGCGATGTACACGCTCAGCTGCCACAGCGCAGTCACTTTGCTTGTGGAACAGGAAGGTCCTTGACAGGATTTATGGGGCCAATGCACGAGGCATGTCACTGAAAGCATTACTGGAAGGGATATTGGCAGTTACCAGGCTGGGAGGAGAGCCAACTCCTAGCAGCACGGGGATAATTATTTGGTTGTTGAGCATTCGGGCTCCTCTGAAGGACTTCTTCAAGGTGCAGTGGGCGAGCGCTCCTGATCCCACAATAGACCCTGATCACATTTTCTCCTATCAAACTGAGGCCATTTTTATTTTAGATTATACAATGGGTTTGGAGGATGAGTTGCAGGCAGCAGGGAAAGCAGAGCACTCTGGAAAACCAGAGGAAAGGAGAGCTTTGCCTTGTGCCAGCGCAGCGGCCGGTGATACGCATCACCTTTCCTCCCAGTCAGCACTGAGCTGCTCTCCATGATCCACTCACGAGCCCAAAGTTGGCCAAACTTTCATGTGCTTCAGAGCACAATTATCTGGGGTGGGAGGTCTGGAGCAGCCGGTGGTCACTGCCAGAGAGCCAAGGGATGCAAGGTTCCCACCACCCACCTTTCACACGCTGGGGAGCCGAATAATCCGGATTTTCCCAGCCCCAGCCAGAACAGGCATGGCATAAATATTCATCTGAGGAAATGAAAGCATCAGCCCTTGTTTCCTCGAGTGGAACTAACTGAAAATTGATGATAGTTTTCTGAAAAATGCAAGATTATGTACACAGAAGCAATTATATATAAACTTATTAATTATTTAACAGCTTGTTAATGAGCGAGTTTCAGTCTCGTAGCTCGGGCCGTCCCACCTGTTTGATGCTGCAGGTGGCCAGGCAGGGGGAACCAAGAGATGGAGATGCTTTTCCCACTTTAAGTGCACCTTTGGGTGCCAAGCTCCAGGAGGTGATGGTGGAGAGGCCGGCAAGCGGGGCCAGGACCCAGTGGCACATCAAGACCTTCAGCTCGAGCTCCAGATGCTTGTTCACAGCCTGGAAGCGTTAGCAGCATTGTATGCTCTTGAAATTCTCATTAAACATGTATAAATGGAAATGATTTGATTTTCTAATGCAAGTGAATAATTTGCATTGATAGGAAACACACATTCCTTGAGCAGTGCTGGCGTGTTGGAGCAGCCCAGCACCCCTGGCCAGGCTGCCAGCGCCAACTTCCAGCTTGCGAATTGAGTTTATCACTTTTATTAGGATTCCCAAACATCCCAATCTCTGTTACGGGCAGTCGGCATTGGTTGATTTGTGTTGTTAGTACTGAAGCTCTCAGACCAGGCCATGCTGTACCACCAGCAGGGTGCAGGCTCTTTGGAGGCACCAGCAATGAGAACGATTCTCTCAGTACCTGTTGTGGTGCTGCTTTCAGAAGTGTTTTTCACATCATGACGCGCCTGTAAAGAGATGCACGGCACGCGGGGATTTGAGGTGAATCAAATCCAACAATCTGTTTTCCTTGAGCTTGGTTGGGAGATTTGTGCATAATGAAAGTAAAAACTAACAAACACTGGCAAATGCAAATGAAAGGAGGTTCATCAGTTATGTTAAGCAGATTATGTGCATTACTTACAAATAGATTACTTATGTGTTAGTGAGCATGGAAAGCAAAATATTCGATGTAATTGTATATCTGAGTTCCTTTACCTGTAGAAACAGCCCCCACCCCAGCCCAAGCCTCTGTTGTGCAGCAGCAGAAGGATAAGAATTGCCCAGCTGAGGAGGGGGATCAGCAGGAGCCAGGGCACAGGCTGAGTGGGGGGGTGTATGCTGAGCTGCCTTGGGAAATTAAACTCAGCTGCAGAAGAAGCTGCTTTGATGGCAGAGGGTGAAGCTATAAATTACCCTGTCAGAGAGCAAGCTGCCTCGTAGCACTTTCATGGCCTCTTTCTTTCTCTATGTGTTGTTCCAGAGCAGAAACCCTTCCTCTTTCTCACAAAACCAAACCTACCAGCCCAGGGAAAGCTGCGTTTCCTTCTGATTTGGTATTGAATTGGCATTAGAAGAGAAAGACAGGAATATCCCATGGGGAGCAATTACAGGATGGCCCTTCAGGGTTCCTCCTCTGGACAAACCGTGTCCTTTCTCCATGGCTCCAGCTTTCCCTGTTGCACGTGCTGCTGGGGGACATCACAGCCCATGGGGAGACCTTGAGGACATCACTGCCCAGCCCGGGCTGGTGGCTGGGCTGCTACTCTGGGAAGGCAGCTTGGGAAAAGGTAAGAGCAGGACAGGAATCACAGAAATGGTGAGCAAAGCATGACACTGGGGGCAGTGGCAAGGCAGGAGGGGCAGCGGGTGGGTGCACAGCCACAGTTCTGCTGGGTTTGGCTGATGCTCTGCTGCAAAGCCCCTCACAAGGGACCGGTCAACCAGTTTGCACTTTATTTCTCTTTCCTCAGCAGACAAAAGGAAATTTTAAAATTCAATGTAATCTAGATTATTCAAATTTTATACAATCTTCTTCCGGATTTCAGAACCAGGCTGATGACAATGTTTTTTCCACCATGAGTTAATTTGCTTATTCCTAGAGGAAGAGGTGCAAGATCTCATTAATGGAAGCCCGCAGAGAGTGTGTTTTAATTTTGGCAAATAGGAAAACCATCAGGCTGTAATGTGAGCAATGGAAAAATTATTATGGACATTATTAGAGACACATAAATCCTATTAGCATAAATGGGGACAGGGTTTCTCATGTCCCAGGGATCATTACTGGGGAAATGGGATTTCATGTCTGTCAGGAAAACACACTCCCATTACTTTATTGATCGTTATGAACATGATGAGCAAAGTGGATGTGACTTCTTTGCATTCTAAACATTCAAACCTGCTGCAGAGGCTCGTTTGGCCCTGGCCAGACAGGGCAGGGAACTGGAACAGCTGCTCAGCTGGGCAGGCTGGTTTCCATGGGCAGGCATTGCCTCCCAGACCCTAACGGTTAAAAATCTCCTTTAAAAACCACAGCAAAAGCTGCTGGCAGCGAGTGTGTAGATGTCTTGGTGCAAAGTCTTCCTGCAGGAGATGTGTACGTTTAGGGGAGAAAAAAGGAGTCCTATCACATTTTGGAATACTTCTAGATGATGAGGAGTTTCATTGCATTATTCATCCTGGAAACAGTGTAAACCAAGACAGTTAAAAAGAGGAAATTGCTGCTGTAAGCTGAGGTGTTTTAACATGCAAATGATGGCTTTTATTCCTAGCAATAGCACTGCTAGATTTTTAATTTTACACGCTAGGTGCCTGGTTTGCTCTCTGTGCAGACACAGCAGTCCTACAGCTCCGACTGGGGTCTCTGTGTTTCCATTCCCATCGAACAGCTCTCAGATCTGTGATAATTTAATTAACCTGCCCTATTCTGTTGGAACAGCGGAAAGGAATGCAGACATCCAGGGAGTTACTTCTTTGCCTGAGCCCATATGTCTCCTATACAAAAGTAACAGAACAGCAATTTCCACACCTGGAGATCTCATTGTGGGTATTTAAATTATAGATCCTTTTCATAGACTTGTGTCAACTGCTTGGGGTGAAAAGGAAAGCAATCCCTTGCACGGATGGTGTGCAGTCCCATCTGAGCTGGCCCTGTCTGCTCGGCTCTGGGGGAAGCTGGGAGCCAGGGCTCGCTGGGAGCTCTGCGTGTCGTGTTTGACAGCCGACTGGAAAACCAAGGTGCTTGCACAAGGGCAAAAGCATTTTGGAAGTTTAAAGGTAAGCTTTGACCCCGCCGCTTGTCAGTGCGATGCTTCATAGCTCTAAAATTAGACCATCTCGGAGGGAGGAGAGCTATTTTTGGAAAAGCTGGTTACTGCAGCCAATCTCACATCCTCGCTGCAGCCGCTGCTCAGAGCCTTCCTTTAATTTCCTCCTGCACGTAGATTTGATGAAGTGCCAAGAAAGAGTTGGCACTCGCCCTTGCGAAGCAGCACCCTGGGAAGAAGGAAGCCCCCTCCTCCTTGCCCTCCTGGGGCTCTGATCCCACCCACAGAGGGGAGACTTGAGGGTCCCTACCCAGCCTGATGTGACTTAGTGGTTGTTTGCAAGTCTTAACCAGCACCCAGAACATAAAGTATGGCTGGGGACCTCAAACCTGGGCAAACACCCATCTGAGGATGCGGAGACCTCAGCAAACTCACGGGGGGTGCAGGAGGCTGTGAAGAGAAGGGGAGCGCAAGGGGCAACACTGCCCCAGCTCACCCTCCCTGTCCAGAGATGACGGGGCTTTCCGGAGCAGCTAATGAGCTGCTCGCAATCAGGTAGCAGGACTGGGAGGTGATGGAAGCCCCAAGAGATGCAATTAGTCATCACTTCACTCAAGGAGCTGCAGTGAAGCCTGATTTGAACCATTAGAAAATCTGATCCCATGGGTCATGCACGTGCCTCGTAACAAAGTGAAGGGAATGCCCCCGGCAGTTTATTTACCGGAATCACTGCTCCAAACATACTTTGAGAGGGACATTAAATATAGGGAAGTGGGTAGAAATGAACTCCAGCTAGAAATCTGCTCGGAGAGAGCAGGCACGAGCGATGTATTTTTCTTTTTGTAAATGAAAAAAGAAAAATACACTCTTCTTGCTCCTGGCTCCCAGCTGACAGCTCACGCCAGCTCCGCCACGTCTGCCTGATAATGATGGGAACTGCCTCGCACGTCTCTTACAAGTACTGAAATGAATATCGTTCTTCATTGGAAGTGGCAGATCCAACTACTCCCCAAAAGGTGAACATTAATATTCTGATTTCCAGTTGTTAGACCCGTGCTTTGGCCTTGGAGCCGCAAGGAATGCGGGAGGGAAGCACTGCTCCGGGTGGAAGCCAGGCAGGTTGGGTACCCCGGTTCCATACCCACAGCATTGGTGGAGGGAAACACCTCTGGTGAGGCCTGATTGTATCATAAGGGTTGTGCTGTGACAGGTCCCACATCAGATCACTGTCTCAGGGTGTTTTCAGTGCAAGAAAAGGAGAGATAAGTCTTTGTGGATGCAGCCTCATTATCTATGTGGCATTTAAGCATAATTTATGCCCGATGTCTTGCCACTTCTCTGGTAGGAAATTGCATTTTTGGTTCCCCTGCTCGCAGCTTCTGCGGCAACTGTGTCAGAAATATTGAAATAAATTGATCTGACTTGAGCTCCCCGTGCGTTTTTATTGCCGGTTCATCAACGCAGGCGAGGCACTAAATGAGTTATGTTGGCGGGACGAGGAGGAGGACGAAGGCACAGAGGCCTGGCTGCTGCACCATCACTGAAAAGAGGTTCAAGCATTTCAGCAATCCCCGTGCTGGGGATCCAGCTGAATTCTCTGTACCTCGAGTTTTCCTTCTTTTCTTTTTTTTGTAATTGCATCCTAATTAGGGAAAAAGAAAAAGCTTTAAAAAAAAGGAAAAACAAACAAAATTAATGAGCTGCGCCAGGGGAGGAAAAAAAGCATTTTCTGGCCAGAGTCCTTGGCATGGGTAGGAAATAGCTGCTCCTCTTGGAGAGTGTCGGGTCCACTGTGAGCTGCCAGCTGAGGAAGTCAAGTGAAAACCGAGTGCCTGGAAGCTGTGCTCACCGCAGCCTCTCTCTGCTGAGCTCATTTAATGCCTCAGCCTTAGCAGTGGGTACTTGGATGTTTATTCCCAGACTAAATTGCTTTTGGAGCTCTGTCTCGTTTGTCAGTGCAAGAGAAAACAAGCTGTCGCTTGGACTAACAGCCTTCCCAGCTCCTTCTCCAGGTTGTTTGTGCTCACATCAAGGAGGCTCACGGTGAGCGTCCTCAGCCAAGGGCCATCCCTGCCACGAGCACTGCTTGGGCTCTGACCGAGGCACCTGGTAAGCAGGGCAGGAGCCATCAGTGTCTGACTGATTAAACCCTTCTGCATGACCCAGCTTGGCTTCTGTGCCCCTGGGCAGTAGTTCCAGAAATCCCCCAGAGCATCCCACTGGAGCAGCCCAGGCTCCCTCCCTGCTCCCTGCCTGGAGCTGTTTGGTGCCACAGCGTGGAGAAGGGGTCTTCTGATGCTGGCATCTGCGTGAGAGGGGCTGATACGCGTGGAGCTGCAAACTCTTCACTGGTCTGGGGAGCATCAGAGTCTCTATCAAACCTTGGGGCTTCCCGGTTCCTCTGGGAGACCAGCTTTGCTAAAAGCAAACATCACCAGGTGCCCACACCAATCAGGAGGTTGTCTGTCTGCAAGTGAAGTAAGAGGTGATAAACCTCCAGCAATTGTTTACATACACAGTGCCTGTTTATACACAGTGTTGGGTAGCAGCTCCTGGTGTAAACCTCCTTCACTTCCATATCCCCCTGAACAATTTGGGGTTGTTTTTTCCTACGGTTATGTTTAATTATTTTTGGCCACTGTGTATTTTACTTGTTCTTTCTTTGGGGTTTTTGGCTGATTGGCCTTTCTTGCCTGCAGGGAACTGGTCTGTCTGAAAGCTGAGTCTTGCCTTTGGGCATCCCCTACCACTGCAGGGAGCCACGGCGCTTGACTGCGGCCAAATGAATGTGTGACTGCCTGCAACAAAATACTGATCCTAACGGGTATTTCTGGAATTGCCAGAATCATAGAGTCATGGAATAGTTTGTGTTGGAAGGGATCTCAAAGCCCATCCAGTTCCAACCCCCTGACATGGGCAGGGACACCTCCCACTGGATCAGGGTGCTCCAAGCCCCATCCAACCTGGCCTTGAACATCTCCAGGGATGAGATAGCCACTACTTCTCTGGACAACCTGGGCCAGGGTCTCCCCACCCTCACAAGAAAATATTTCTTCTAAGATCTCATCTCAATCTCCCCTCTTTCAGCTGAAAACCTTTCCCCCTCATCCCATCCCTGCCCTCCCTGATCAAGAGCCCCTCCCCAGATTTTCTGTAGCCCCTTTCAGGACTGGAAGCTTTCATTGTGAAGGCTGTTGGTACCATGGGCTGTTTCTGCAGTCTTACTCACAGCAGCATTCCCTTTCTTCCCAAGAACTGAGCAGCAAAGGTTTTCCTTGTAGGCTGCATGAAAAACCCGTTGCAGCAGAAAGGTTCACTATGCCTTATCTTACTCCTCAAGGTCTGCTCCACAGAGGCAGCAGGAGGTAACTCACTGATTTGCAGTGACTCTTCTGTATACTGGTCTGTGAAAGGTCTTGCTAAGTGCAGAGTGCTCCTTGTGCACGTGTGTTCCCCCTCTCTTTCTCCATGGACCATCCCAGCACTCTCCAGAGAAATCAGTAGCTCCCCCCTCATTTATGAAAAAGTGATGCTAAGTTGCTTTTTTAGCAATTCTCCTTTACAGTAGAACTTTCAGATTTGCCCCAAAGTTTTGGGTAGGAAGAAGAGCAGAGTTTTCTTGCTTTGGCAAGGAGTTAGGATCCCAAATGGAGACATTTAATGCCTCACAGGGGTTATTAGAAACAAAAAAGCATTGGAAAGAAAGCAGGCCATAAATCCAAGCCTTTCTGTAAGCTTTAAATGTTACACGTTAGGCCATAGTCTTCTAAAACAAAAGTGACTGTGCTGAATAGAGACTGTTATTGTTTAAATATCTCTGCTGGGAAATGCTGCCTGAAAAGAAGCCACAATAGCTGCCCTGACGCAGGGTTTATCAGGGCACGTTGGCACCAGTCTATTTGCAGGGAGCAGAATTTACTTGTTGAGATTATACGAGATTTACGGTGATTAATAATGGATTGGACATGGCAGACTTCAAAGGGTTTGGCTCCCTCGCAGTTTGGTGGTTGGTTGAGTTGCAATAAAATTGCAGATTCGCTCCAGTGGTTCAAGCAACTGTTTTTCCCTGGAGAGTGAGGTTTTTGGCTGGGTACACACCCTGGCTGCCTTGGCTTTGTGCAAGCAGCACGACCGCTGCGGTGGCATGCGAGGTTGTCACCCAGCTCGGCACAGTTCCTTGTGGAGTTCTGCAACAGAACCCAGCTCTGGGGCAGCACCCAGCTGGCCTCTGCACCCAGGTGGTACCATGCTCCACTGTGCTGGCCCCAAACAGCCCTGCAGCAGGGAGAGGCAGCTGCTGGGATGAGTGAAGCCCTTAATTACAGGATACGTTCTTCTCCAAGACTGGACAGGGAGCCCATCTGCCCAATGGGGTGAGTGAGGGTTTTGTCATCAGTCTGAGGGATTAAGTGAGCTGGGAAATATAGGACATCCCTCTCACTGGTGGTGTCATCTCTGCACACGCAGACCTCAAGCTATTTTTGAAGACTTTCCAACGTACACTGTAACTTCTGGTGTAAAACACTTGAAACCTCCTTGCAGCAAGAGCTCCCGCTCCCCCTTTATGTCTGGAGGCTCCCAACCATGCTGAGGACAGCACAACACACACAGATCAAGACTTTTAAAATAAATAACAGTGTTATTCATTATGTGTTATTATAAACATGCTCTCGTTTGATCTTTCTCAGGCAGTTTAGTGGGGTCTTGCAAGCTGCTGCGACTGCACTCTGCCCAGACTTTGCTTCTCCTTCCCCTCTGCTCGAGCACTCGGAAGTCTAGCTGTGTTCTTAATATACAAGATCAGATGAGCCAGGAAAAGGCCAGGACAAGCGTGAGTTTCTGAGGAGCCTCAGACAAATGTATTTCATAAGTGATAAATGCTTCAGCATTAATCAAGTGTTATTGTGTGTTATAGTTGGGAGGCATCTCGAGCTAATGAAGACGTTTTCCCTCTATCTGCCATTATCTGGGCGCCTGGAAGAGCTGCGGAGGAGCTCTCATCCTGCTCCAGGCAGGGCTGATGGGATTTGCACCGGTCCCAGTTGCCATGGAGAAAGTGTTAGATGGCTTTAATACATCTCTGCAAATTTCTCCCCGGAGTTTTCCCGTGACAAGCTGGACTGGAGGTAGTGTATAAGAAGCTATAATCTTCCAACTCTATGAAAAAATGATTGATGGAGCACGAGGGGTATAAACAGCTTAGTGGGGCTCTGGCAGCACATGGTGCAGCAAGATGAGTGCTGGGAGGGACCGGCTGTGGCCCTGGGGGCTCCCCCCGAAGGATGCAGCCCTGAACCACCTCAGCCCCTTCTGCCGTCCAAATCCACGTGTCACCCTCACCCCACGCCTCTCAGGAGTCACCTGGATGAACACTCTGACCCTTTCTGGTGGGATGGGGATGGTGGCCACCGGGCTGTGCTCTCGCTCCCCTCCCTCATCGCCAGTCCAGGCGTGTGGGTCATTACCAACTTCTGTCAACAGAGTGGAGCTCCACCACCTCTCGTTAACAGGCTTTTACCAGGAATTAAAGGGAAGGAAATTAAACCCCTGTTTGTTTTCGCCTCAGTGTATTCCCATTTAAAAATCCCAGCCTTTACATTTGCCTGTTTGCTTTGTAAGTTGATGGAAACATGAATGATTCATAAAAACCAAGGGCAAAGTAAGTCCCAGCTCAGCGTGCCAAGCTGAGCTTTTCCACCTTCATTCATCCCATTTCCCTGTCTTTCACCTAAAAGATAATAGAACACGAATTGGGTCGGAATCAGGTAAACCTGGGCTGGGAGTTTTCAACGAGAAAGGAGATGGCAGGAAGATTAAGAGGAACAGAGGCAGAA
Organism: Dromococcyx pavoninus; assembly: GCA_033558185.1. Taxonomy (NCBI): domain Eukaryota; kingdom Metazoa; phylum Chordata; class Aves; order Cuculiformes; family Neomorphidae; genus Dromococcyx; species Dromococcyx pavoninus. The sequence continues at coordinate 221,959 of JAUMJL010000865.1, forward strand.
GGGCTAGCCAAACTTGCAGCAGTTTCTGGAAGGTTCAGGAAGGGGAAACATGGGGTGGTGGGTCTGGGAGCCAGCCCAGGAGCTGGCAGTCATCAGCATCCTCTCCTACCTTTTCCTTTTTATGTTATTACTTCAACCGCCTGTGGATTCTCTAAACATTTTCTCTTCAGCAGCTCATGGGCATTTGAAAGATGAAGTCCATCAATCACCGGTTAACATCCCCTCCACGGTGGGTTCTGCTCCTACGCCACCTCCACCACGGCCGGAACCCACTGAGCAGCTGCTGGTGTGGCCAAAAATAAGGTTCCACAGCTTCTCATTCCCTCCTTCCTTTATTTTCTGGGAGTTTTGGTGAAATTCCCCACCAGCACAGCCGCCCCGCCGGAGGCTGCCCGAGCACCCAGCTCGGAGGGCGATTCCCATGGAGCGCTGCGGCAGGGAGAGGCTGCACGGCAAAGCGTGCGCTCCAGCTGGCACACCGGGGTTAAAATGTAATTAATTAGCAAGTTTACGGTGTTTTCCCATCTGAAATTAAAAACAAAAATTATGCAGAACATACAAGGTAATTAGGAAGCAGCAAGCTACAACACACCTTTAAACGAGAGCGCTAAAAACATCATGTTAGGCGGCAGATTTTTAATGTAACAGCTAATAAAGGCTTGCACCCTCAATTGCATCCTGGAGAACATTCATCACTCTTCACCCTTCCCTTTGTATCGAGGTAGGGCTCCAGCAAGGCACGAATTTTTCATATTCTTGGTCCTTATCCACGATCAGATTTCCTATTTAAAATCTATTAGCCAAGATGAGAAAATTACTTTATATTTTATGTGCCTGCTTTAATATTTTTTCCCCCCTTGCATTTGCAACCGACCCCTTGTGTTTCCTCCACCCCCTGATGATTTAGCTGCGCGAGATGTTCCACCAATTTATTAGAGTGGAGTGCACGGAGCAGGTCATGCATATTAAATGTGAAGTTTTTACTCCAGTTGGTTCAATAATCTGAAAGGAAAACAGTGGGTTTTTTTCTCACATGTTACTGGGTGCCAGCTGCTGCTTTTGGCAGGGCGGCTCCTCGGCCGGGAGAACCAACCTAACAAGGTACCCATCTCTTTTTGGGAGACGAGGCAACTCTTGATCCGTGCATCTGTCTTCCAGCACTAAATCAAAGCTGGAAATGGAGGGTTTATGCTGGTTTCCTTCCAGCCAGGTCTGCAGTGCCAGCAGAGGAGCTTGTACCAAACACCATCCATCCCTTTGCCAGCCTCACCTAAACATGCCTGCATAGAGGCTCGAGAATTTTCCTCCCAGATCCCTTCCTTTTGTCCGTGTTTCCAATGATTCCTCATTTTTCCACAGGAGGTGAAGGCTCCTTTTGGGAGCCGTGACTGAGGGAGCAACTTCCCACCTGGTAGGGCGATGGGTGAGGGGTGTCAGGCTCCCACCCTGGGGTGGCCAATGGCCACTCTAGGAGGGCAGCCAGAGCCATCCAGCCACGCAGCAGTATTTCTGTATCCGGGAAACGCTGGCCTTCCTACAACCACTCCAATTTCCATCTGCACTTTTGTCACCTGCACATCGTTGCCCACCCTTATTTGCTGGCCCAGAGAAAATCCTTGGTCAGATGCAGTGGTCATTTAAATTATTTTGCTCAGGTTAAAATGCAGGGATGCCGGATGCCAGCCTGAGGCACAGGACCCAGCGTGCCCAGCTGGCTCTGCAGCCCAGCCCTGCTCCCATCCCAGCTGATCCGCAGCTCTCAGCCGTAGGCTTCAGTCGGATGCTGCGAGTGCAATCAGGGACAATCTATTCCTGAGAAAATGCTGACTAATTAACACACAGCCGACTGCTGCTGCTCTGCTTTCCCGTTTCTTTTGCTTGTCAAGCTCCCAGTCATACCCTAATTGGAAATTTTTAGGAACAATAATTTTACATGAAGTATTTTGTTTCCTCTTTTTTCCAGCCCATGGGGTGGCTCCTGGTCCCCGTGCAGCCAAAAGCTGCTCTTCGCTTCCCACTGGCACCGAAAACTGCTCAGGGGTGATGCCTGGCAGCTGGCTCAGGCCACCAGCCACGGGATGGATGGATCCCCTCTAAGCCAACTGAGGCAGCAGTGGAAGAGAAAGGGAAGCAAACAGACAGAAATATGGTCTGGGCATCTTCGAAGCAGGAGTGGCGGCGCTGGACTCGTGGTCCAATCCCATAGCAGTCAGCCAGCAGCAGTGGCTCCCAGGGGACTCCGAAATGAAATTTTTGGTTATTGTGGGAAGTAATCGCATCAATTTAAACAATTTTGAAGAAAGGCCATTCTTTTTATTGCATCTCTTAATGGCTTTCCCTAGTTTCCCCTGTTTTCCAGCCAGTGTGGTTGAGAACAGCGCTGCTCACGTAGAGGATGTGGAGGCTCAGCATAAGGAATGGTGGCAATGTGAGATGAGGAAGAAAAATCATCCTCACAAAAATGCCAATATCAACCCTGCCAGGGAGAGATGAAGAAAGATGGTGTTTGAAGAAGGAAAACATGAAAGCCACTGGGGGATTGGTGCCTGTGCAGGAACAATTGCCCCAAAAGACCATGGTTGGGGTGTCAGAGGTAATTTCTCTTTGTTTTATTTGCTTCACACACACTCTGAGTAAAGACTGATCACGTTCACACTGATGCTTTTACAGTTTTCTCTGTATTTTCTATTTGTTTCCTTTCCTCAGTTTCCCTTCTACTCCCCCCCACCCCCCTTTGCTGTTATCTCTCCTTTCCTCTGATTTCAGGCTGCTCCCTCCCAAAGAAGACAGGTGGTTCTGTATTCCTCACAGCAGCAGCAGCCTTATCTCCTGCCCTGGTGCATCCTGAATCCTCAGGCTCTCTCGTATCCTCACCAAATCTGCTCCACCTGCAGCGTCTGGTTGTCCCTCCAGGTAATTCCATTGTTAATAACTTTGCCCAGGGTCACACTGCTTGGGTTTCAGGTGTGTTTTCCAAGGCTGCCGGGCCGTGCCATCCTTTGTGCTACCTTCTTGTCCAAGGACACTTCACCTCCACAGATACCAAGGGATCCCCCCAATGCACCAGCTCAGGTGAGTGGGAGAGACTTTGTGATGAATTTGCTGCAGACAAAGGCCTTTTATTTCTATCCTGGAGCTTGTGGGTGGAAAGGACAGGAGGAGTACTGTGAGATGCTGGTTTGCTCTCCCCTCTTCATGGGAGAATGAGGGACCAGGGTGGCGGCGAGGAGAGGGCAGGACATGGTGGTGGCAAAGTCACTGAGGACGGTGGGTGCAGAGCAGGAACCGCTGATGCGAGGGGATGTGCGCTGTGAGTTTGGTTTGGTGCCTGCAATCAATATGAGCTTGCTCAGGGTAATTTTTTTTGTGTCTTTGTAACGGTTTATTTGGTTTCTAAAGTGCTGATTTTCACAAGTAATTTCTCAAGCCTTGTCCGAGCCTCTTGTCGTGTCGGCACTAAGTGAGTTTGAGGGCTATTTTCTAGTCCACATTGTCGTTTCGATTTGGGTTTTTTCCTGGCTCTAAATTTACATTGAAGTGTAATTTAGTTTTGTTTTGCTAACTTGGACATGAAATGAAACATGTTACCATCATCCAGAACCCCTACAAGGCATTTGTCTCTTGGGCAGCCTGCGGAGCTTTATGGGTTCTGCTTTCATACAATCCTAGAATTATGGAATGGTTTGGGTTGGAAGGGACCTTAAAGTCCATTCAGTTTCACCTTCCTGCCATGGACAGGGACACCTCCCACTGGATCAGGGGACTCAAAGCCCCATCCAACCTGGCCTTGAACACCTCCAGGAATGGGACAGCCACCACTGCTCTGGACAACCTGGGCCAGGGCCTCCCCACCCTCACAGGAAAACATTTCTCCCTAAGATCTCATCTCAATCTCTTTCAGCTCAAAACCATTCCCCCTTGTCCTATCTTGATCTAGAACCCCTCCCCAGCTTTCCTGGAACCCTTTTCAGTACTGGGAGGCTGCTCTAAGTTCTCCCCACAGCCTTCTCCAGACTAAACAGCCCCAACTCCCTCAGCCTGTCCTCATATGTCTGAGCCTTTCCTCAGCCCAAGCCCTTTTCCCCTGATTTCTCTTCCCCTGATTGGGTTTGGGCAGTGCCCAGGGATGCAGGAATGCATTGTCCCCACAGCTACAACCCTGTTGCCCCAATCTTTCTAAAACCAAGCAGTAAATTAAAGGATGGCCCATGAGCACAGGAGAGGGAAGAGAAAGCCTGATCTTTACTGATGACATTTAAGCCTGCAGAAGGCCAATGAATTTTACCCACTGTCACATTTAAAAGGCACTGAATTCATTATACCATTGAATAAATCATTTTAAAAAAAAATGTATTTATCTAAAGAAGAGGCACTGCTTTTCAGTCAAGAGCTCCTCCTGCCAGGACAAAAGCTACCAGCAATCCTGCGCTCTCCTCTCCAATAATGGTATTTGGTGTTTGAACCCCACGCCTCTGGGGAAGAGTCTGGAGGCAGAGTGTGGCTGGGCTGATGGTTGGACTGGACGAGCTTAGAGATCTATTCCAACCTTTTGTGATTTTCACATGGGCACAAGGGACCAAGGCATTGCTTGGGGGGAGCCTCTAAGGGCTGACAGCGCTCTGAGGTGCTCACACTCCTCCACTGCCGACAGCAGCGAAGGGTTAAGTTGCTGAGATGGAGCTTGGTAAATCAAGCAGGAAAATAATCAGCTCCTAACTGAAGTGAGGAGTTGTTTGATATTTTACAGCCTCTTTCATACACTTTACAGAAACTAATGGTTACACAAATAATACCTGGGGGATGATAACAGGCTATAAATAATACAGGGTTCTCCAGCACTGAGCTGCCATGTGCAGGTCTGAGGAGCGCACAGGCACCTTGGTTTGATTCCCATCCCAGTCCTCCCTAAAGAGACACAGGGAACAGTGCCCTCCTGCCATCCTGGCAGCCCTCTCAGCCATTTCCCTGCTGTTTCCCCAGCCTTTCTGGACTGGCTCCGCTTTCTCCCCTTTGCACTCACATCACCCCCTCCCCTGGCTGCTGTGGTCATTATTGGCGATGCCCTTTGCCAGCCAGGAGAAGCCAGAATTTTCCCATGCAGGCCAGGAAATGCCAAACCCGTTGCTGCCCATGCAGATTTAGTGCACAAGCTGCTTTGACATCCACTTAACCTGAAGAAATTGATATGTTCCTATGTCTGAGCTGAGCATCTCAGGAGAGCGACTGCCTCCTGCTACCCATGGGTCAGGGCCGGGCTGGCACATGGGGAAAAAGCTCTGCCCGTCCTGCTCCAGCGTGGCAGCAGCTTTTCATGAGCATTTGAGTTTCTTTGAGAGCCATTGTGCAGAATTCCCCATCTGTGGATGTAGCGCTTTCAGTTTAACTCTGCCACTAAATATTTTGACAGCCTCTCTTCTTACAGCCGCGCGCAGCGTGTCAAGTTGTACAGTAACCGTCCCCCCAGCTCCCTGCCGTGCGCTCCGTGCTGACACGCCGCGTTCTCCATGCTCCTCCCCAAACAACATCAGGCAGCCATGACCCTTTCGGAGGAAAACACTCCCAGCTCAAACCGCAGAGGTGAGAAAGGGATGAAGGAGAAAGCAGCCCCGCAGCCGGCTGGCTGGAAGGGGGGCTGGTATGCTGCCGGGGGGGGCTCATCCTGCATCCCCCAAAATATTCCCCAAATCAGGTCCTATGGCTACCCCACCAGCTGTCTTAGCATTTTGCCCACAAATTAATCTCTCTTAATGAGAACATGACCAGAAAAGTTGGTGGCAGGACCCACAACTCAATAAACCAAGAGAACAAAACCCTTCCCCATCGCAATTTGACAATGGGTTTTTCTCCCTGCCTGTTTTGCAGGGAGGGATTGATCTCTCTAATCTCCTACCTGTGACTATGAAATTGTATTTCCCTCTTAATAGGCCTACAAATGTTACACATGAGTACTTCAGGAGACACACTGCAAACGGCAGGAATACTAAAAAGGGACGTTAGGTTTTGCTCACTTTGGGTTGCAGGAGGCAGAACGCAGGAACGCCAGGGTCTGCATGGGTCTTAACCCCCCTCCCACTGGGGCCTGATTCCTGTTTGACTCGAGCTGGGGGTGAGTCTCTGTGTTTAGTTTCAGGACAGCATCCTCCATCCCCTCCTCATCTTGTGCCCACCTGCATCCCATCCCATCCAGATGTAAATCCTCTGTACATCCCAAAGGAAGAGGAGACCACGGCAGACCTGACTCCCTGCTTCTTTATTCCCAGTTTCCTACGCAGAAAGCCACCAAAGTTGACTCTGAGTGCATGAGTGGCCAAGTGTCCTCTCTGTGCTTCCCATCAGAGTGACAATTGACACCTTCAAGGCAGAAGATTTGGCTCTTCCTGCCTCTCCCACTGTCATCACTGCGTCTTCACCTCTGCAGCTCCATCAGCCGGGTTTCTCCGCAAGTTTGCAGGCACGGGCTCTGTTCTCCAGTATTTGTCTTGCAAAAATGTGAGCTGACAATGTCTCCTTGGACTTGCGTTCCCACCGCTGCCTGCCAGGGGCTGTTGCGCTCGGAAGTGACTCTGGCGTGGATGGGACATGTCAATATGAAGTGCCTCCAGCCCTGTCCCTCTGCTCCAATTCCATTCCCAGGAGAGGCTCCTGGGGTCAAACAGCCAAGGCGAAGCAGAGGTGCGATGTGTTTGCTCCAGCCCAGGAATCTGGGGCTGCAGAGCAGAAATCTCAACCCACTGATAAATGAGGGGAAGAAGGCAGCCTCCTTCCCCCCCAGTGCTGCTTCTGGAAACCTGCACAAGCAAGGAAGACGAAAACTACGCAAGCCCCCACGGTGGTGGTGTTTGATGAACGGTTGGAGCAACCAAGGTGATCTGTTTGGGGGAAGACGGGTGCTGTGCCCACCCCACCATCCCTCATGCCTGCCCAGGGATCGGGCCCTTTGCAGGACTAAGCTCGGCAAAGCCCCCACCTCCATCAGGGCTCTCATCACCAAACCATCACAGTGTTCAAATATGTCAGATTAATCACTTTATCACCCAAACACAGGTGGATTAATGCAGCTGCTTAACGCTCTGTTTAAGCAGCTGATTTTTTAAAAAAGCTAAATAATTGAGGGAATTATTGTAAAATTGGAAAACTTTACAGTTCATTTACTGCTTATTGTCAGAGCGCATGGGGGAAGCGTGTGCTGCAGAGGGTGGAACCTCTGTGCCCGCGGCTCAGGCAGCAAGAGATAAGGATACAGAAAGAAGTTTCTTCATGGGAAGGCAGCCAGGGTATGGACTTCATTGCCCCAAGTGAGCAGATGTTGGAGATGAGGTTTCAGGAGCCCTTTGGTCTCCCCAAAATGCATCTTTTGAGTGGGAATGGGCTCTTAGAGCCATGGACACGTCTCCTGTTTGGACTGAGCAGCCAAGTGTGAAAATAACTCTGTCATGGGAAGAAAAGAGCTTCATCTCCTCGTGTTTTAATACGGGAAATGTCACCTGCTCCTCCAGCTCCTCTCATAACCAGAGAATTTATCTGTCAGCAAGCTCAACCAATATAAGTTGAATAATATTTCTTGATTAATGTAGTCAATGAGTTTCTATTTTCTTTAAAATATTTGCTGCGTATTTCTGTAAATTATTCATCTGGTTTATAAGGCAAAGCAAATATTTGTGAATAGATATGAATTATGTGATTTATAAAAATGAAATATTCATGAGATTTTCATTATTCACCTCGTCCTGGCATTGCTACATAAATCTGATCAAGCAAATAGATTTGGTGAATCTCAGCCCCACGTTTATGGATATCATGGAGCTCTCTGGCTCCCACACAGCAAATCCAAGTGGTTTTGGAGCAAGTGGTTGGATGTTGTGCTCGACTGCTGCTGCTCGGGCTGCGGTCCCACAGCTTCGAGGAGAGGCAGGAAAGGACGCACCAGCAGAGCCCATGGCAGTTCTGCAGCACCTGCTTCGTGTGAGTCTGCTCTAAGTGGAATTTCAGCAGAGACAAGGGCAAGATCAGGAGAGGAACATGTTCTTTCCCTGACAAGGACAGCACGGATGCCAGCGCTGCTGGGAGGTCACGCAGCACCGCAGGGAAGGGTGCCAGAGAGAGGTGTTTTGATTTGGAGGGACAAATGCGGACAGTGGCTGTGCAAAATGAGTGGAAAACTGACTAAAAAGCCTTTTCTTTGGGTCACTCCAAACCTGGCACTTGCAGGTGCCCTTTGCCAGCTCTCAGTGTGGATGCACAGTTGTGAAAAATCCCCCTAAATTCCTCCTGAATTCCTGTGCATCCTTCTCAGCGTGCCCGCTGCTGGGTTGTGCAGGCTCCCACGTCCATGGACACTGAGGGTTGGGAGGGGAGATTTTGCCCTCTGCTCGCTCCCACAGCCCACTGGGAGCCCTCTCTTTCCAAGAGGCAGCTGCTCTCCCATGTACATCTCCCAGAACATCATCCTTGCCCTATGCCTTTTCACTAAAAGCAGTTTATTTGATGAAGTTCTGTCCAGGGAAAAGCAGGGGCAGCAAGAGAAGCCTGAAGGACAGGCAAGGGGTGTTTATCTCAGCCTTTGCTTTCCAGAAACCAAAACCATCTTGGTGTTGTGAAAGTAGGACAAGGATGGAAGACACTGATGGCAGAGCTGTGACAGAGCCTCAGGATGGTGAGACCCCCCGCCACAGCTGCCTCACAAGGGAAAGGTGAGTCCTGGAGCAAATTCAGTGCCAGTTTTGATATTAAAATATAAAACCAAGAGGTTTAAAGTTAAAAAGTCAGTGAAGCAGATGTTTAATTTTCAGGACGTGAGTGACACCTCCAACTGTGCTGGGACTGTGGCTCTGCGTTAAGTTATGCGCGCGCTGAGTGCTGCTTGGACCGATGCCAGCGGGTGCTCGCTGCTGCTCGGCAATGAACTCAGCCTTTCGTAAGCTGCGAAATGAGCACTCAAAAATTCAGCTTTGGGGACCTTCATATTTTCTAAAGTGTTAAAGTGCTTTCTTCTTAAATAGCAAGCTTCCATTTAGAAAATAGACTGTTCCACAGATACCATTATACATCTTCTGCCATCGGCGTGTTCTGTTCGACACTGCACGGGGACATCATCAAAACCACGTGCTTAGCCAAGTGGAATTGCTGACTCTATCACCCTGGTCAGAGAAAGCCGTCTGTCTTCATCCTCCCTCTTATCCATCAGGAAGGGGCTGGTGGTTCGGTGCCGTTACGGACTGCACATCCCAGATCTGCAGCCAGAGCTGACTAAGCTGAATTAAGAGGAAACTCTCTGGGGATGCAGAACCCAAGGCCATGGCTCCTCTCCACCTGTTGAAGAGGTTGGTTTGGGCCATAGGATTATTTAAACCCACAGGAGGGAGGACCCATGCTCTAACACTGAGGTCACAGCTATCAAATCCAGAGGCGGCAGTGAGGCTGAGGCTTTAATAGCACCCTGGAAAAGAGGGAGACGTTCCCACAGGGGCTGTGGGCAGTGATTGCTCCTCACCTTGTGCATGGTGAGGGCAGCCAAAGGACTGAATCCCCCAGGCAAGGGTGGGTGTGCAGGAACCCCTGGGCAGCAGGGCTGGCAGCCACACCAAGAAAGGGCAAAGAAGTTGCTCGCTCACAGCCCCTCTCCTAAAGGTCACTTTGCTGCCTGGGAGGCAGAACCAGCAATGTTTTATTCTGGCTAAGGCACTTCCTGAGTTTTCACACTAAACTCCAGATTTGTTCAACCGTGGGATGGCATTTTTCCCCTTGCCGGCTCTGGAATAGCCACGGAGAAGCCATTTATCAGCACTGTGTGTGCATCCAATCTCTGGGGCCCTCTGCTTCACCTCCCGTTATTGGCCATCTCCACAGCACTTAATGAAGCAGCTATTTTGAGGCGACGACCTAATGAATCTGAAAAGTTTTTGACCCTTTTATTGCAACGTCTTAAATATCAGGTATCTGGAAAACAGTTTTAATGTTGCATGGACCATTATGAGCCAATGGATTTATTGTAGGTGTTCTGCTCTGAGATGTTTCACAGGGCTTTGGGAGAGCAGCTGGCAAACTGGAGCAAGGGGAGATTCTGCTGGTAGGGCATTTCCTAGAGAGATGTCTGCATTTAATGCTCCTTTCCCATACTCCTTCTCTCCCATGCCCAGGAAGCACATTGCTGTGTTGTGATGTTGAGGTTAAAGCAGAGTCGTGGTCGCTGCAGGCAGAGCCGGCGTTAGGTTTGGTGTCATTCCAAGTCTGACTGTTTAACTGGTCCTTTCCAAAGGTCTTATTCCAAAGCATAAAGAAACTCTTACTGGGGCCCAAAGGAAGGTGCCCATGGGAATCTTTCCCTCTTAGTGTTGAGGGTGGGGTAAGACCAGGTTAAGGCAACAGTAAGTAGCCACTCCGAAGGTCTTGCACAGGCACACTTCACACTGGAGTGGCAGCACTTCCAGCCCCTGGGAGGGCAGGTCTAGTTCTTGCCATGGGGCACTGAGAAACAAAGCCTCTTTTCCAGAGTGTCAGCCTTTCCATGAATACGCCTTTCCTATCAGAGGGCACAGTGGGCTGCTAAGCTGCTTAATAGCTGCAGCACCGGCAGCGAGAGAGGCATCTCGCCAGCAGTGCCACTGGCAGCGAGCAGGGCTCACTGGTGGCACCTCCTCGGGCCATGTTCCCGTGCAGGGTCTGGCCACAACTGGGTCTACTGCCAGGTCAGCTCCTTGCTGTAGCTGTCATGCTATGAAGAACACGTTCCCGCAAAACAAGCTCCTTGTTGGGAAGCTCTCCTCTGAACAAAGCTGTTTCTGCAGGTTTTGAGGCACCAATGAGAGTGCAAAGCCCTGGGAAAACACTCTTGCCAAAACCAGAGTAGATTCTCCTGTATCTGCACACCTGGCAGGAAGGGGCTTTTGCTCTCTGCACCTTGTGGAGTGATGGGCAAGGACCCAATGGTGCCCGTGTCCTGCTGCAGCCCCATCACCCCACTGGTGACTGGATCCAACCAGGAGTGCCCCACATGCACCTCTCCCTCCCAGACACAGCTTTCAGGGGATTCGGAGCCAACTTTTGCAGGTGGGTTGGAATCACGTGGTTCTTTTTCTAAAGAAGGAGGGAGGAGATGTGGGGAGGCTGGGGGAAGCATTGCTGCTGCAGCAGGGCCACCAAAGGAGGGGACTGAGCTGAACCCACCTGGCACAACCTGGCCAGAAGCTGGGAGAGGTTTCCATGCCTTGGCCCCAGTTCAGTAGTGATACACGGGCTTAGTAAGGGAGAGAAATTGCACCCTTGGGTTAGTGCAGCTTGAAGCACACCTGCCAGTACTGGCAGTGTTTGTTCAGGTTTCTCCTCCAGCTCTACATGGTCTCGACAGAATAAACCACAGCGTGCAGGTGAGGGTTCTGAACTCAGGCAGCCGGCTTTGTAGTGAGTTGGGATAATACAGAATTTTACATGAGAAAGTCAAGAATTTGGTGACTTGGAGACAACCGAAGCTTTCAAGGGCAAGGCAGGGAATTGTCCTTTGTTCACAGCTCTGCTCAGGAGAGCCTGGGGCTGTGGCTGAATTGCATCAATGCTCAGGGGGTGCCAGTTGAGTTATTGCAGGCATTTGTTTTTTTAAAAGAAAACCAAGATCAAAATCTCCACTCCTCAGAAGGACATTAATTGCTGCTACTTTAGAGCAGAGAGGGCTGGCAATTATATTTTCTGCTCAGTGGGTGATGGGCTTGGAAACCATTTTTAATGCTGAAATAGAAGGGAGAGGGACACCATCTCCCAGGTAAACCAAGAGCATGCCTTCGAGCACAGGGACAACACCTGCATTGGCCAAAAAGCAGGAAATCCCATAGCAAGGACTGGGAGTGGTGGGAGTAAAACCCCAAACCAACCCTATGAGAAGCGTAGCCTCTTCCCCTTTTACCTCCCAAAACACACCTTATGAATCCTCCTGGACGCTCTTCGGCATCTGTAGGTGTTTGTCAGCACCAGGAAAAACAAGCAAAGCCTTTTAGCTCATGGCAATGCTGGCTATCAGTGTAAGGGCTGTTAAATATGATTTAAATATTTTTTTTACTCATTAGCAATAATTTAGAATGATTCTCTTTTTTTTCCCTGAAACTTCAACTATAATTATAATAGCTTTGTAAATTTGGACTCTATCATTAAAATTAATGATATCCTAATGCTCTATGTGCACTAGAAAAGTCTGATCAGTTTTTTCCCCTTTATATATCATTACTAATAGAACATTTTAATGGCTGTAATTTTCAGCCCTGTAGATGGAAACCTAAAAATAGGAAGAAAGCCTATTTCATCACACCATGCCAGCCCCTAAATAATTCAATTACATAGACCGGAATATCTGGAGCTGGGTGTGTTCCCAGCTGCAGATAACCAAAAGTGCTTGATATGACTTTTAGAGCAGGGCTGGTTATTAGAAAGTCTCGCCCTCTGGCCCCCACCAGGCCACTGCTGAGGATGAAAGCATGCAGATGAAAAGGGACAACTCTCCACAGCCAGCTCTCCGCAGCAGACAACCCTCCACAGGACAACTCCGTACATCCAACTCTCTGCAGTGGCAGGTCTATGTAGGGAGGCTTAGGATTACAGTTAGGGATAAGGATACAGTTAGGATTTGGGGCTCCCTGAGTAGAGTTGTCCCTGGCCATGTAGACTTACTCTGCAGAGAGTTGGCCATTGTTCGAAATCCTTCGCCGACACTGTTTGCAGTCATTGCCCTCCAGCGATGGATAGTTTGTACTTAATGTGAGTCAGACTGGATTTCTGGAGGTCCATTCCTGCCCTGCTGCAGGATCTCCAGCCCCCCCAGCCTCAGGAAGAGAAGCTGCTATTGCTATTGCAGCTCCCTCTCTCTTGGGCTCCTCTCTGAAACTGTCCCTCAAATGCCCCTTGCGGGGTTTTCCCTGCAAGCAAGGTCTGTCTTTCCCAGTTCTGCTCCACCATGGGGAAGGGTGAGAGCATCATCACATCTGAAGCTTAAATCTCCCCTAAAACCATGCTAAACACCTGGTTTATTACTCCCTGACATCTTTCCCCTGTGTGGGTACTTCTAAAGCCTTTCATCATCCTGCATCCAGGTAACTCCTTCCACATCTTTACCTTGTAGAGTTTATCAGACTTATTTCTGCTATTTATTGGTTTAGGCTTTGCCTCCACCAGCAAGAGCTCATGATTAAATTCACGCTCTGGGGGATTTTTTTCATGTCTGTCTTTATTTTTTTTCCTCAGTCAGTAAGAGATCAATCTCATGTGCTCGCAGACAGAGCTGGTGTCTCCCTTTGGTGGTTGGACCCAAGTGGTAGGTGGGAGTGGAAGGACACTGTGGGTCAGTTCCCAGCCTACGCTTTTTCTCACCTCAATAACTCACCATTTTGCTCCAGATCCCCTGTGCCTCCACCGGTCCCTTGCAAGCAGAGCAGATCATGGGCTGCTGAGGCTGCGGTGGAGGTGGTGACCGTGCCATCACACACCATCAGTGCAGGGGAACTGCCAGCCACACCTGCCCACTCTGCCAGCCTCACCGCCCCATGGCTCCGTGGGCAGCTGAGTGCTGCTGGGAGAGACAAAGAGAGGTCCTGGAATTACTTATGGAGGAAAGAAAAGCAACCTTATCTTTTTCTTTATTGGTTCTCTTCTAGGTTTACATCACCTGTGAGCTCCATCTCAGTGCAGTCACGTGAGCAGCCCCAGGCCAGGAAGGACGGCACTGAGACCAAGGTTGGCTGCTCACCTTTATGTTGAATATTGAATTGAATTTAATACAACATTTGCCCAGATTGAGCTTTTCTGTGCTCCCCTGGGTGCCATACCCCAAGCATCACCTTGCACCACTGTGTAGGAAGGGACGGTCGTCCTCTGGAGGGGGACAGGTCAGAGCTGAGACCTGCTCTCCTGTGCTGGCAATGAGCTCTCGCCAGAAGGATGTCTATGATATTATTTAGTGGGTTGGACCCATTTTCCCCCAGAAACCCAGCAGAATCTGAATGTTAACCCAGCTCCATAGCTGCAAGTATGCAGGCACCACCAGCCTCGTAATGCGTGCTGGCAATTAAAAACTGCCTTTTTGTGTCTCTTGAAGTTCTCCTCAGGCTCAATCATCATTTACTGCATAATAAGGACAGTTTTTGTTTTTTGGCATTTCTTCTCCTGTGCTTGGGAGGAAAAGCCAAAGAAACAGAGAAAATTAGTGCAGCCGCAAGTTATTGGGCTCAAAGCAGGAATGAGCACAGAAGCAATCCCAGTCTGTGCTGCGAGAGTGGAACGGGCAGCGCCTGCAAATGCCACACATTGGGTGAGAGCGCATTAACCCCAGCCCGGTGTTAGAGCAGGGCCCTTCCCTCGTCCATTAGGCAAATGAGATTGGCAGGAGTTGAAACCTCACCTGAGAAATGAGCGTGGAGGAACAAGCCTGAGGTAATTAGGGAAATGTCAGAAATTGTGAAATTAGAGATGAAAGCCCTGCGAGCGCGGCTCGGCTCGAGGCGGCTGAAGCGAGGAGCGGCGCTGACCCCGTGCTGGGTGAGGTTGTGCTGCTGGGAAGGCGCGGGAGCCCTGTGCGACTTCTTGTGCGTGTTAAACCCAAACCTCACATTTCCCAGGGTGTTTGATTTGCCATCCTCTTCCTGCAGGGAGCTGTGGGCACAGCTTGGCCGCAGCTTTTCCCATGTTCTCCAGGTCTCTTGCAAGCCCACAGCAGCAGGAGAGCAGGAGAGCCTGCATCGCCTGGGAGAGCCGCCCCTCTGTCTGTGGGGTCACAGCATCTCCGGTTCACCCCTTCCCAGGCTGTAAAGCTACAGCCAGTTTATGCAAAATGCTGTCAGATGGAGCTCAGAGGGTTGTTAAATCGATCCGGCTGTTCTTGGGTATCCATGTCAGAAAGAAAAGAGGGCTCTGCCAAGAAAGAATAATCAAGAGAAGTTGGAGGAAATTGCATTTATTTTTGGGTTGGATGCTAGCAAGGGCAGCTGGTGCTGGCCTCTATCTGGCAGTTTTGCATCAGGTCTCCAAATCAGTGTTTACCATAGGATAAGACATTTAATGTAGGCTTTTCCAAGGAGCTAATACTGGGCAGATACTGACTGTGTGTTCCAGAAAGAAAAAAAACACTCCTATTCCACCTCATCTTTCAGTTCCCAGCATGGTGATGCCATAGAGCCAGTCCATGTTTCAGTTTCCTTTCGTGTTGAAGTTTGGGTGCCAAAGGGAGGACGTGATCACCCAAGGAGCAGCAGCCACAGCAGCCGGCTGCAGACTCATACATCAAATTCAAATTGGCAGGAGCAGGCAGAGTAAAACAAGGTGCTGTTCCTTCCAATACACTGATTTACAATGCATCAGACCTGACCCCGCCGGCACTTTCCCCACGAAACGAAGTGATTATCTGCTCCCAGCCCTGCGCTGGAACGCGGCACGAGGATTTGGAGCTGCAATATTCTGTATTTCAATTACACCATACAAGTGGCTGCCCAGGTTCCCAAATGAGTCGGGATGCATTTTACTACAAAGCTGCCAGCACTCATCCAGCCCCACGCACCCTGGAACAGGCAAAGGGGACGCGGGCACCTGCCTTTTCTCAGGGATGAGAGGATGGGTGGAGCTCCTGCTTTGCTCCCAGCAGGTTAATGTATTGCCCTTTCTCTCTCAGAGGTGAGAAGCAAAGTCAGTCAGCAGAAGCCTTTCCACACTCTGCAACAGGTCAGAAATATACAATATCTAAACACTTGGACTTGTTGTTCCCAACCTACTGCTGCATTAAGAGATAATTAATGCATTAAGGTACAGCTTCCATGTGTGCTGTGAACAGGCCCAGGATGGTTGACCTGTGGATATCCTGCTCTTCTACAGTGTTATGTTCAGCACCTGTGTTCAAAACTGATAGACTTTTCTGTCTTAAAGATATTATTCAGTCTTTGTTGGTTGCATCATGCTTCTCCATGTGACTTCTGTTTCACTCTCAGCTATATGAGTGTTACAGTGTGGTAAAAGATAATAGAATGCATTCAAAGCTGTAGTTTGCTCTTTAGAAACTGGATTCCCGGTGGGTTGTTCAATTACCAGTTCATGGAGCCAACATCCCCATGCTGGGATTGCAGCCCTGAGCCCCAGCCCATGGAAAACTGCAGCCTCAGGCCCTGTAAGGCGGCTCCAGCACAGACCGTGCAGAGGCTCCAGCTAAATCCACTCTGTTTCCTTTAGTGCATTCCCAGTTCTCAGCCGATGCTCTTTGAAGGAAATTGCCTAGCGCAGGAGGAGTGATGGTGACCTCCAAGCAGCAATCTCTGAGCCCTCGATGCTCTGTGTAACTCTCCAAAACTTCTTTCCTCACAACTGGAGAAAGCACTCGGGGCAGCGATTAACGCGTAATCAGTCAGTGTCAAATAAAAGTCATCAGAATATGGCGGAGTCTGAGTGCCTGTAACCAACATAATTAGGAGGTGAGGATTTTCTTTCTTTTCCCTTTCTGCAAGAAGGCTAAAAGC
Source organism: Dromococcyx pavoninus (assembly GCA_033558185.1). Classification (NCBI taxonomy): domain Eukaryota; kingdom Metazoa; phylum Chordata; class Aves; order Cuculiformes; family Neomorphidae; genus Dromococcyx; species Dromococcyx pavoninus. The sequence continues at coordinate 238,431 of JAUMJL010000865.1, forward strand.
CTCCAAAATCAGAGCTAATATCCTGTCTCTGGGGTGAGGAGAATTCACATTTGACCTACTGTTCAAAAAAAAATTCTCCTCAAAGCCAGCCCAGCCTGGTGATGGCAATCACAACTGGGTATCCAGCACAGACCCATCCAGAGAATGCTGAAGAATATAATCCTTGAAATTTGCTTCCGATTGGTATGCGCGATCAGGCAGATTTTAGGAGGGTCAGAGCCAGAGAGAAGGTCTTTGCCTCTCTCATTAATCACCACCAGGCGAGCAGCCTCTGTCCCAGAATAGGTAAGCACTACTCTGGAAACATTTGCTAAATAAAGCCCCGTGTGCAGCAGCGGCGAGGCAAGGGAGGGCGAGATAAGGGGGACGGGGTGCGCGAGGGAATACGCTGAGGGCAGATCCCTCTCCCCATGGTCCCAGCATTGGAGCAGTTCCATACAGGAAGACTCAGCCAAGGGCACTGGCTCCCTTCTAGAGACAAACATCTTCTGATCATGGGAGGCCCTGGGGTGGGTCGAGAGGAGCTGCCAAAGCTTCCCACTTCTGTGATGGAAGCAGCAGGTTCTGCCAGGGCTCTGCCAAGGGCACGGCTGCTGCCCCCTGCCTGAGCAGTCCTGGGCTGGGACACGGAGCCTGGCGCTGCTCGACTCGGCAGCGAGGGAGGTCTGCTTGGCTGCTCCTCTCAGGCTCACGCTGAAGGGTTTCCGTTTGTTTTCTGCACAGAACAACAACTTCGCTAGGAAGCAGACAGCGAGACTTTCAACATGGCCCCATGGTGCTGTGATGCTGCAGGTTCTGCCCACGCTCCAGCGCACCCACACGGCGCTGGCTCTGCTGTCCCAGTTGGTCCCAGCCTGGACATTGCGAGCATCCCACGTCAGCGCGGTCTTTGCATCCCCAGCGTCGCCGCAACGCTTTCCTCAGGCTGACAAAAGTAGGCCGTGTTTCCATATTCCTTGTCATTGCTTATCTGTCTCCTCTCACTCTCCAAATCCTCTTTCCATTTATATTGGCTTTAACGAAGCGCTGCTGTCCTGCTGCGCCCTCACCCATCTGGCACTGCCTCCCCTACCAGCACCCCGGCATCACCCAGCCGAGCCCAGGGCCAAAGTCAGTGCTCTGAGCCCACATCAGCAGAGGTGAAGTGTGAACGTTTCTGCCTGCTGAGCCGTACTGGCTGGCTGACATTTAGGTGGTTTTTTTCCTCCAGCTGTTTCTTTTTTAGCAGATATTTGATGTTTTTCTCCTGTCATCCTGCTTTTAAGGCAATCTGCAAGGGAAGAAAATAAATGAGGTGCTCATTATTTTGTCCTTTTTTCTTTCCTCCTTGAATGTTTTATTGATCCATTTCTTCTTCACCTCATTTGTGCATGTTTTGGCACGGAGCTTGTTTGAGGACACTGATGGTAGGAAAGACCAATTCCTTTCCTGATGCAGCTTTCCTTCTGATGAAACCCCGGGGCTGGCAGTGGCACTGGAGGAGCCAAGCATCATGATAGTCTCCCTGGACAAGGTTTCCTTCTCCCAGGACTGGGTGGTGTTGGGAGCCCTGGGGTTGCTGAGCAGAGGGATGAGCAACCTCTGCCTCTTTTGGATCAGCTGCCAGTTTCACTGGTCCTCAGCATCGCCCCAAAAGGTCCTCAGCATTGCCCACCATGGGCCCCGCATGTGCGGGCATCACCAAGTTGCCAGAGCCAGCAACCAAACCATCCAACTGATCTGCTTTCCTGAGTAATTAAAAAAAAAAGGCAAATGAAATTAATTCCCATTAAAGAGAAAGGACCTGCTGGAATTTGTGATGGGAAAGAGCATCCAGCAGGTGTGCGTTAGCGTCATGTGGAAATAGCATGAAGCATGATGTTGGTTTTCTCCCCAAGTGACTCACAGTAAGTGGAGATCCCTTCCCCCCTAGGTTTGCCTAATGATGGGGAAAGTCAGGATAAATAAACCCAAGGAAGGGTGGGGCTGGAAGTCCTGGTAAAGTGAGCTCCAGCCTTGCGCCCAGGGCTCTCCAGCGTGGGTGCAACCCAGCTCAGTGAAACCCAGAGAGGTTTCCTTCAGAGGTGGAGGAGGTGCTTGACCTGAGATGGGGTGGCGGGTACCACCCAGTCCCCCACTCCCACCGCAGCCCCCCCCCAGCTGCTGACATTTCTCCTGGGGCACTGGCATTTGTTATAATCTGTCTTGGGTTTGTATTTCCCTCTCAGGATTAACAGGTGATACACAAAGATTAACTCACCCTGTGTGGGCGTCCCTGCCATCAGCCTGCAGTGTGAGAGGGGAAACTGAGGTAGCCTCAACCCCCTCCCCCCCAAAAAAAAACATGTGGAGCAGGTTTTTGTGCCTCTTGAGTGTTGGCAGAATTCACCAGACCCCCCCACACACGTCTAAAGGCCCAGTCAGCTTGGATGGCAAAGCTCAATGAGTTGACAGCCGCTCTTCATCCCTGTCTGGGCACTTTCTGGGAGACGAACAGATGGACAGACAGACAGGCCATGGTGCATTGCTCTCCGGGCACCGCCTGGGAGACAGATGGACAGACAGCCTGCTGTGCAGCGTTCTCGTAGCACACATCTTCTGCCCACAGGCTCCATCTTGTGGAAGATGCTCCCCCAAGAGCCCGAGTGGGAAGCAGCCCCTCGACGTGGGACCAGTGTGCGTGGGTGGGCTCAGTACTGCTGGGTGCTGGGGGGCCAGGAGGGTCCCCGATGGTGCTGGCACACAGCCAGCATCCCAGGTCTACCACTCTGCCTCCATGGGTTTAATAACAACTTCCACCTCCGCGCAGTGACTCTGAGGAATAAATGTGGTGGAATTTATGTCAACAGATGCAGGATAATTTCCTTCTCGTCATTTAACCAACACCGCGCACCTCCCTTCGCTGGGTTCCTGCACGGCAGAGAGAGGGTATGGAGAGCATACCTTGATGGAGAGAATTTATGTCTTCCTATTTAAGCAAACAAGAGGATGGAATGAAAAGTGATGGCAAGTCACAGAACCATGGAATCATTAAGGCTGGATAAGACCTGTGAGCTCATCCAGTCCAGCTGTCAGCCCAGCCCTACCGTGCCTACTAAACCATATCCTGAAGTGCCACATCTACATGATTGTTGAACCCCTTCAGGGATGGAGACTCCACCACTGCCCTGAGAAGCCTCTTCCAATTCTTCACCACTCTTTCAGTAAATAATTTTTTTCCTAAAGTCCTGCCATGCCAGCGGGGGTAGTGCTACCTTGGGCTCCAGCACAGCAGAACCAGGCAGCTCCCGCCTTCCTGGCCCCAACAGAGCAGCCTCCCCATCCTCACACCTCTCAGCACTCAGCTGCAGGATAAAACCAAGTGGGTTTCTGTCTGCTGGATGTTCTGCCTGCACTGAGGTTTATTTACCATATAATGTGACATTTCCCTGTATATAATTTAATGACACATTAAGAAAGGATTAATCACTGGAAGCAGGGCCTGTGCCAGGCAGCTTTGCTGAGGGCTGGAGAGAGGAGCCCCACTCCCAGCCCACACTGCCCAGTCCTGGGTGGTGCAGCCCCTCAGGATCAGCATCTCCATGGAAAGGCAGAAACGCTGTTGGCACCCTCACTGCCAGCTTTCTTGCCCGAAGAGGCCCAGGTTCCTTTTCAATCCCGCTTTGTCCCAAGGCTGGAGGGACATGGTTGGAGGAACACAGTTGGAGATGATGTTCAGTAGGAAAACAGGATACCCAAAACTCTCAAGAGCATATCTGATTTCCAGTAATTAAACCATAATTTCCATCATTTTAATTGCACAAAAGGCAGATAAATGGTGACTATGCTCCTACTTGTGCCTTTTCTCTTAATTATTAGTCCTTTGCACAGGCCAGTTTGCAATGAATCAGCCTTTAAACTGAGTTCAATGGGAACGTATTCAGCTTTATTTGAATTATCTTGTTGGCCGATCATTCCCCAGAACATAATAAAACAAACATTAATTACTACTTCAGCGGGTGTAATCTTCTTGAAAACACTCAACACTACTCACTGCCATTGTAGCCTCGTGCTCTGCACTTTGAGGCACGTGGGTAAACAAACTCATCCAGCAGGTCTGAATGCACAAGCAGAGCCCTCCGAAGAGCTGGCTTGGTAGAAGTGTGGAAAAGTGTGTTGGGTACACAAAGAAAAAAGCCAAGCCTATTGTCCAAAGTGGATGGAAGAGCTGGTGGCTCAGGGGGATGCCAGGGGACGCTGTGGGTTGGACCACATCATATGCTGGGCTCCTGGCACTGGAACAGGCTGGACTCAGGGCAGCCTAAACCAGCAGAAAGCTGCACCAACTTCTGCCTTTCAACTTGTACAGGGCTTATTTGGGTCTTGCCTCAGTCGATTTGGAACATTCAAGTATGTGTAAATGGTAACTCCTAATCTCCACTCAAAGTTTGCAATGACATTTCCAGTGCTGTTACTAAAACACCCCGGGTGCTGCGTCTCTCCAGGGATCACAGAGAGTCAGGCACATGCAAGTGTCTCCTAAAACCTGAGCTGATGGCTTGGGAGGGGTTGGCCAGCACATGCCACCCTCTCAGCTGTTCAGCTCCTTTACCGGCCCCAGCGAGGTCAGTTGGAGGCAGGAGGAAAGAACGGACTGGGAGTGCTCCCTCCTCAGCTGAGGATGCTCACAGGTGGGGGCACTTAGCACCATCCCACTGCTCACCTCCAAAAGCCTGTTGCAAGCCTAGGAGGGTCCTTGGGTAGAAGGAGATGTCTCTGGTAGGAGGGCTGCTCCTGGTTTCACTCCTCCTGCTGAGCTTTGCTTCAGCAAAGCCCTGCCTGGTAAAATCTGTTGGGGAAACCTCTGAGCATCAGCTGCTGCAGGCTGCTGTGTGCAGGCTTTACATCCCTGGGCTTCACTGCCCTTAGGATAGGCTTTCCTATTGGCAAAGCGATCAGAGAACCAGGACAACGCTGGTGTGGGGCAGGGAAGAGGATTTTCAGGAGCAGTGAACTTCGTCACACGTGTGAAGCCTCCTCGTGGCCACCACTGAGACAGCGCTGGAGGCACAGGTGGGTCACGTTTGGGGTTTTCCAACTCAGAGTGCTGTCTCGAGGGTGACTAAGGAGATCTGGTGGTATTAAGTGCCAACACCAAGGTTTGACGGGGTCCTGTCCCCCAGGGAAGAAACGCAGGGTTGTGGAGTGGAGGGAAAGGCAGGGCTGAAGCTGAAAGCCGTTGCGATGCTGATCTGAGACTCGGGCAGTGCTGATCTGGTTTTTGTGCTGATAACTGAAGGGATTTGTTCTGCTGGGGACTTTCAAGCATAGAAGAGAGAGGAATAAATCTCAGTTCTCGGCCTCTTTCTGCCACAGTGACTTACAGCAAAGCAGTGCACATCCACCTGATTGGGAGGAACACTGCTGGTTGTCAAGTTTCTCTATGAGAAGGGGAATTTCTTCCCACTGGTGCATTTGAAACCCTCCCTCTGTGCTCCTGCAGTCCCAGTAACCCTCCATTTTCCTTTGTGAGTCGTGGCTAAGGAAACACTGGAGTTGTTGGTGTGCAGATAAAGCCTCTTCTTGGTCCTCTGCCTTTGGGGAATGTAGCTCCTGTCCTGCTGATGCCCCCAGGGATGGCTGCTGACCCTCACCAGCCAGCTCTTGGGCTTGGCTGCAGGCAAGGAGGGGTTAGGCTGGGTGCAATCCAGCTGTGTTTGAGCTGGGGGAGGGAAGAGACATGTCTAAAAGAAGGCAGCAGTGTGACATTTTTCCAGCCAGTTTAAGTTCAACATCATTAGACATTCCTCCTACACAGATCGAGGCACAGAGATGTTTCAGCAAGGTCTGAAGCCTCTCCCTCCCTCTCCTCCACCTGCAGAAACCCAGCCATTGGGATTTTTTCTTGGAGTTACTAAAAGCTTTAAAAATGAGGGCAATTTTCTTTGCCCGTAGCCCTGCTGCCAGCTGCAGTGCATTTCCAAGAGGATCTCTGCATTTCATTAGATGCAAAGCCTCTGTCTGAGAGAAATCAATTGCAGCCTGAATCTTAAAGACAAAAATCAATAGTAACTCCACTTTCCAGGTGTGGGCTTAGGCCGGCTCCAGGCCCAAAGGGACTTTATGGACTGTTGTGTTGGGCATCTGCAAGAATGGAAATGGATATGAATGCAAAGAAAGCTCAGGCTTTGTTTAAAGAGCTGGTTCATGGCAATGTACCCCAACATAGTGACAAACCCATCCTTGGTGCAGGAGAGATATTCAATAGAGAACTACACTGAATCAAAACTTGCCCTGTGTTGACATTCTTAGATGTACCTATTCAAACAGAGGTAGAAGCCCAAAAGAAAATACCTGCATTTCCTAAATATTCAGTAGCATTATTTTAAAGCTATGGTCTTGTACTTGTGCAAGAAGAAAAGGAATTTATATGTGCATTTAAATAAGAAAATTGTTTCATCTCATTGCATTATCACCCCACCCACCCCCAAAGGGCTGTGCATTTCTTTTCCTTGAGTGTTTCCCTTGAGCAGGCTGAGGGGCACAGGGCAGCCGGGGAGAGCCTGGTCCAGCCCCAGTATCCTGGTGGAGGAGGAGAAGGAGATGCTCTGCAGATAGAGCCATATGTTGTCAAGTTAATAAAAGACCTTGGAAAGCATAAATCCTCTGTATGCTGGCTGCTATCCCAGGTGCGTAATTTCCTTGCCATTGGGGGGGAGCAGACAGCATCTGCACAGCTCCTGTACTGTGAGCTCACGGAAAAGCCTACAATGGAACGCCCCATGCGCCGCGGGCAGCGAGGGAGCTCCGAGCGCTCTGTCAGAGCCTTTATTTGTGTTGGAGGAGAGCCTGGCAGGCTCCAGACAGGCTTCCTCCAGTTCCCTGTGCTGGGGAAAGGCTAGTTCTGCTGCAGACTGCTCCTGGCTTGGAGATCAGCACCCAGGGGTCCTGGGAGGGGCATCTCCGTGGTGGGTCCACAGGGAACTGGGGAGCCAAGACCCTCCCTGTGGCACAGAGGGGCACAAGGAGCAGCTCCTACAAAAGGGGGAGAAGCCCATTCTCCTGCCACACACCCCTGACCTGCAAAACCCATTGCTGCAGGGACAAAGTTTTGGATGAGTTCAGTGGGATGGAAGTGTTGAGGGGAGGAGGCAGTAAGGGCTGTGGGACCCGAGACCTTCGCTCACTCAGCCAGTGCTTTGTCAGGCAGGCCTGGACCCTGCTGGCTGCAGGATTTATTCCTGTAAACCTGTTTTTACCAGTAAAATTAACTTCCCAATAACCCACCTGAGGCTTAGAAGAAACAGGGAAGCTGTTCTGTGTGTGACTCAACCCTAATGCAAAGCTATTTCCTTTCCCATTTGCGAACCTTAACATTCAGACGTGCACAAATTAATGGTATTATTATGAGCCTCATTTAAAGAGCTGTTCTTTAGGGGAAACCGTCTTTCCCAAAATAAGAACTGTGTTCTGTTTGCAAAGCTGTTAATTGATGGCAAACTGTGAAATCCTCGATTTCATGAAGATTAACTTGTGCTGGGTGTAACGTGCTGGCTGGTTGTGGGGGGCACTGCCTGTGCTGAAGGAAGACCAGGTCTTCACACCCTCCACTCACCAGGGTCCACAGGGACCAAGCCCTGTGTGCAGTGCTGCTCCAAGGAGAAGAATTCACTTCACTTCCCACAGCTCCAGTTTCTCTCTGGATTTTTTTAGGGACATAAATACCTTTCTGATTTTTTTTCCTGCTCGTACTCCTGTGGATTGATCCAACACAAGTGTTCGTCCTCACCTTAAGTAGAGAACTGGCACTGCATCTTGAAACCTCATTTTGCCTTTTGCTATTAAATTACATTAAAAGGGCTTTCATGTTATCTCTTAAGTAGGTGCTTCTCATTCCAGCCACACTTCCTCCATTGCTGCCAGACTTCTCAAAGCAAGGGCTTTCCTTGCATGTACAGAAACAGCAGGCAGCTTGGTTATTTCTCTTGTGCAGCTTTCAGGCACTTGAAACATGATGGGGAGTTATGATCTGAGTGGTAACTTTCCTGTAAGCACACAAATAGCTGTGATTTGCTCCTGCACCCTCGCTACATCCCAGGGGTCTCTCCTGGTGGCCTTTCCACCCTTTGGGAATTAAAAATGCTCAGCAATGACCTGAACACCAGCATGTCTAGAGTCGTACTCATTCACTGGAACTGAGATTTGTGTTTTCTACTCTAGACCCAGCTCTAATAGAGGTGTTGGAAATCGAGAGCTGGATGTAGATGCAGCAATTATCATCCTGGGGAAGGCTGTGCTTCCCTTTCAGGCATGAGAGCCAGACCTTGGGGAAGCAGATGTGGTGCAGAAGGGTCTCCTGCCTGCCCGCTGTGGTAGTTTCCTTCAAATGCCTTCATATCTGTCTCAGAAACTGGAAGGGCAGCTCCTGCAGCTCGCTGACTGTGCTAATGGGGCTGTGACACTGAATTATGACCCTGTTACCCAGTGCTCACAGGGGACGTTGTCAGGTGGGAAGCAAGGGGACTGGAACCTCACTGCTTGCTGATGAAGCCTGCAATTGAACTGGTTGAGGAGGAGGAGGGTTACAGAGGAGGAACCATCAAAGTAGCCTCACCGGTCCCTTGGATGCCTGAGAACACCAGCTAATTGTGAGTGATGCTTGGCCAAAGCCTCATTTGAAGTCTTGAGCAGATTTTTCTTTTACAATGGACAAAAAAACTCAATTCTGAAGAAGTGCATCAAGCCCTTAATTGGGATTTTTAATTCCTAAATGGCAGCAGGTACAGCAAACCTGGCTCTCCAGGCTAATGCATCCTGGTTATTAGAGAGCAGATACCCCTCGAATGGAGGAGCAGCGGCAGCATTTGCATCGCAATGAGGTGTTCTGGCAGCCCCAAGAACCAAAGTTGATTTCCTTTTGCATCTAAAAGCAGACATGAGTAGTACTTATTAATTTGAGTCCACCTCTGAATGCACTTAACGATTCAAGTCCAATTAGTTTTCAGAGTGCCCAGGTAGGAAGTAATCATTAAAAACATGTAAATTAAGTTACTGGGGAGCTTAATAGATTAGTCATTGACTTTCTAGCTTATGTTGGTTCTTAACCTTCAGCTTAAATTAATCACCAACAATTTCTCTGAACTGGCTACGAAAGGTTAGAGCCCAGGGGCTGCAGCATCACCGAAACAAGGGCTGACCTTGCCGGTGAGCGGGCACGCGCCCGGCAGCTGTGCTGACAAGTGGAGCCTTCCCTTGGCATCTCCCTTGGGAAAATGGGTCCATGCTGGATGATGCGCTGGAACCCCTCTCCTTCCAAAAGCAAAGACCCCTTGGCTGCTGCAAGTGCTTGGTTTGCAGGGAATGTGCTGCTGATCTCGAGCCAAGGGTCTGCCCTGGGGCAGGGGCGTTGCCCCAGAGGTCCCGCTCCACTGTGCCACTGCTGAGCCCAAAGCCATTTATTGTAGGTGAGAACAATCATTTTATTCACTTATCAACAGTAATGTGTGTCTTGAGTCAGTGCCTCAGGGATGAAGAGTTTATAAGGGCAAGTCTCTATCCAAACCTCCCACCAACATCTCTCTTGCTGGGCTGTTTTCCCTCTGTATCACCAGCAGATTTCCTGTCCTGAAATAACTCAATTTCAGTTGCAACCGGAGTTAATAGGAGTTAATCTGAAATTATTAAGGGACTCCTAACAGATTAGGAAGAGCCTAATAGAAAGATGAAAACTCCTGCGGTGCACAGACCTCTTGGTCTGTGCTAGGGGAGCACCCACAGAGCTCCCTGAGGCATCTCCTGCTCCAGCTGCCAGTGCATGTGCCAACACCACCATGGGCAGCAGCTTGATAAGGAGGGGAAAATGAAAGAAGCATCTTCTAAAAAGATATCAGGCTGTGAGCATTTGAGAAAGCTATTTCTAAAATTGCAATTACCAGGGAAGGAAACAAATTACCACTTCAGGGACCGTCACACATGGAGAATCGGAGCTTTGGGAAATAAACAGAAGAATATATTCACAGAAGTGCATTATTTATATTGAAACATTTTAAAGTAAAGGTCACAAGGAGAAGCTGAAGATTATTAAATAGGAAAATGTAAGGATCACTTTCCTGCTGTAGTGTTTATGGTCCATTTTGATTATGACTCCATTAGTCATCAAGACACACAACTCACTGTGGATCCCAGGCACAGGCTTTTAGGAGTTAAGGAGATGATGGATCCTCATACACCCCTCAGCAGTGCCCTCCCTTGTTCCTGCTCTGCACCAAAGGCTTGTGCCCTTGGCCTCACAGCCTTCTCAGCAGAGGCAGGGCCAGCCAGCACTGCTCTCCTCACGCCCTTTCAGGAGTTTCACCCTCGAGAAGTGGATTCCTTGTCTCTACAGACCCTGGGCATGGTTCCTGGGGCCAGAGGGGCCTCAGAGGTACCAAAGCTCCTGTGCTGGCACGTGTACTGCCGTTTCACCGCTCTCTTTGCATCCCATCAAGGTCTCAGTGTTTATTGATGGTACTGACTGCCTTTAGAGAAAGATCCCAAGTGTGAAGATCTTTCCTCCTCCAAACCCAATGGTGTGCATTGTGCTGTTAATCACATTTGCTTCTCTGCCTTTCAGAGATGACTTCTTGTACGATAGCTGTCTCTTTTTCTCCCCTTTTATTATCATAGATCATTTTTAATACTGCACCAACCTGTCAAGCTTTCCCTGGCTCCCTCTAAGCTATTACAAAGGGCTTAAAACAGGTATGCGGAGAGAAGCCTTCCTGGGTGATGCAAAAGCCCCCTATGAGGCCAGAGATAAAGGTGCTGGGATGTCTCCTGAGCCCCTGGGGTCCCAAGAAATTTAGGTGAAACCTGGGGTCTCACAGCCACTGCCTGCCTTGCGTATCCTCTGAGGGATAAAACGTCAAGATGAGCTGGACTTGGATGCAGACCCAGCTGTGCTTGGCTCTGCTAACAGCCCCCAGCTCCTCTCCTCCTCCTCCTTCCATGCTGAAGTAAACCCTAAGAAAATATTTGCCATTTATAAGCAGCAAAAATAGGATTGATTTACTGTAGCGACATCTCAAAGCATGAAGTGGCACTTTTACACCCCTATTGCCCATTAGACATCTGAAGGCATCAGCACAGCTCATTTCATTTTTAAAGACATACAAAATGCTCAGAGGAAGCTGTTTGACAGCCACATTCTGGGAGCTATGATAGCGTGCTGGAAATAATACAAATGCATCAGGAGTCTCACATCTACTCATTTCGGTCCCCGTTTTCCCTTCCAGTTCTGTCAATTTGCTGCTAAAGAGCTTGTAAGTGTTGCTCTAATTTTTCTACATGTCACAGCTCCTGAAGAGGCTGCCCATGGACAGTGCACTTAAATTGAAGCAGCAGACGTGACCACATCTGGCAGAGGCTGCAACACCACTCGTAGGGAGCATCTTATGGGGGATGCTGCTATGGGATATATGAGAGCATCAGAGCCGTTCCTGGAGGCAGCACATCTGAGCAACCTCTGCTGCTCAAAAGCAGGAGAAAGGCACTTTAGGCAAGGATATTTCCTGCTCTTCCCTGAAGCTTTGCTGTGAGAGCCTCTAAATTGCTGCTCTGCACAGAGCACCCTCTCTGTGCCCGAGCATGGAGGAGCTTGGGGTGCGGGTGCTCTGGCTGCACAGCTGCTGTTTCTCACCCTCTGCTCCAGAGCTTTTCCCTCCAAATCCAGCAGCAGCTTCATGCTGGAAACACTTGCATCTTTTAGTGGTATTAATCTGTCACTGGGTCCCGGAGAGGAAGAAGCCTGACTGTTTCTGAGCCGCAATAGCTGTGCACTGGGTAGCACCAGCCCTGCTTTATTAATGAGATTTCACAGGCTCCCGGCTACTGACAAATAGCCACAATTGTACCCCCTCCTCCTTCCAATCAATACCTTTTAATCAAATCCAGTCATACCAAATTAAATTAAGGAAAGTGTCCAAAATAATCCCAAAGTGCCAGGGGTGCCTACAAGCCGGTGTAGGGAGCTGTGGGAATTAATCACCTCTGTGCTGCCAGTGAGAGGAGCCCTGGGAATGGGCAGGGGAGGGAAAAACAGGGTAAGAATTCTATCCCCACCACCAGTGCAGAGAGCCAGCTAATCCATGCAACCCCCAAATTCCCTGAATTTACCGGGAGAGATCCTGGAGAGCCCCTTTAGTGACAAGGTTTGCTGTGGCCAAGGGCTGCTCAGGCACAGCGTTTGCACCACCCTGGCTGTGTTGAAGCAACATGAGCAGGAAACAAAAGGGCTAAGTATGCCTGTGTTGAGCAGACAAAATTGATGGGGCTCTTTCTCTGGTGTTCAACTTGGCAAGGGCAAACCCATCCTTCTGCTGTGCAGAATCATAGACGGGTTTGTATTGGAAGGGACCTTAAAGACCATCTAGAAGGATCTGGTGGCAAACAAGAGGACCTCCCAGCTCTTCCCGTGGCTTTTTTCACCCCCGCATGACCCAGAGCATTGGCACAGCTTACAAGAACTATCTTGGAGTATTTTTTATCCTTGCACTCTCACTTCCTTCGCGTTTGTGTAGTTCCCTTATTGTTCCTTGGGGTTTGCTCTATTTAGCTGCTCACACTTCCACCAAGTTTTAAAGCTCTTTCTGCGTCTGAATTATTCCCTGACATAATTTTGCAGCGCAGGTTATATTTAGAGAGCTCCTTCATTGGGTGAGGCTTTCTCATTCCCCCTTCCATTGGGTGAGCTCCTCTGATTTCTGCATCCCACATTTCAGGCTCCAGTTGGTGCGTGCTAACTAATTACATCGTGGGATGTCAGATGAGGCTGAGCTCCCTTCCTCTGGTGTTTGTAGTGTTAGTTTTTTGTGATAAGGCAGAAGCAACTGTGGAGAGACACATCCCCCTGCGTGTGCGTTACAACTGCATCAGCGTGCACTGGGTCAGCTGTGAAGGAGGAGAGAAAAGCCCTTGCAGTTGGACCTGGATTATGTTATTGTGCTTTCTGTCTAGTAAGGGCCTGGCTCTCCTCTGCTGTGTCTGCATTTCACATCCTCAGCCGAGCACAGCTCTCTCTGACTCCATCTGAGTGGCTTTGTGGAACGTCCAGAGCCTCCTGGTCCCCATGGTGTTTCCCTGGGGGCTGTGGTGGTTTGTCTGTCCATCCTCACCTGGCTGGATGCTCCCCCCATCTTACACTGCTCCTCGCAGGGGCTGACATTTCCCCAGCCACCTCTCACCTAATTGCTTTGATCTATTTTTAATGCTGCTCTTGTTTTTCCTCCTCATCCTTCTGTCTTCCATAAAACACTTGACTATTCACGACCTAATTGGCATTTTCTGGGTACTCCTCATGCGTGCCCTGGCTCCCCCAATGGCCCCGTGTGAGGATCCCCAGGTGCCTGCCTGACTGCCTGCAGGGTAACCTTTCTCCTGCCAGGACCCCCCTGTCACCCTGTGGTGGCTTTGGTGACCAAGTACCTCTGCTGGAGATCCTCATCTGGGCCCCAGCATCCCATTGCAGCCTCTGAAGAGAGGATGGCTGGGCTGCTGGAGCCGCGCCAGCTGCACCAGCTGGAGCCTGGCAGAATTAAAGTCGTAATTGCCTGTGATAATTAAAAATCTGAGGAAGTTTCTCCAAAGCACAAAGTTGTGTCCTGGTCCAATTGGAGTGTGTGCAGTTACGGACAGTGGAAGGACAATTTGTTTGTGTCCCCTAATCGGCCCGGGGATGGTTTGGGTTTGTGTTTTCTTGGACTCCTGTGGCAGACAGTGAGGTGAACCTGCCCACGAGGGGATTTGATCTGAGCCCTGGACCAGGGGTACCGTGCAGGTGGCTTCTGCAAACTGCGTCATCATCATCTGCGGAGGGGGTTAGCAGTGCTTGTTAACAGCGGTGCCAGCACGTGGCTAATTAATAGCTGGGGGGGGGGGGGACAATGCTGCAAGACGGGGGACATAGCTGTCCCAGCCCCCCCAGGAGGCTCCAGCCCTTGGCTGGTGGTTTGGGATCCGTGCACTGTCGGTCTCGCATGTCATGGGGAAGATGCCATCAGGAATGAGCTTCATGAGCTGCTGACTGGGGTGGGGGGGGCACAGGCAGCGAAGGAGCTGCTCACGCCAACACTGTTCTCAGTCACCAGTGAGGGAGATGATTCAGGAAAGACTTTAATAACAATCTTTAGTCCTGTGCATGCAGTTAACTGCAGCTGCAGATTTATGGTTCCAATTAACAGTGAGAGTGAATTAGAGGCACATAGGTGACACCAGAGACAGAAGATATTTTCTACGTGCTTTTCCTTTCCTGGCACTTGCCCATCCCTACATGCCCCTTGGAGGGCAGAGCAGGCTCCTGTGGAGCTCAGTCCTGCCCCGATGAGAGAGGCATTGAGGATGCTGGTGTTTGCCCCTGAGGGCTGATGCTGCTCCCCTGGGAGGGTTCTCCTGCCCCAGTGCCGTCACCTCCTGCACATCTTCTGGCCCGGAGCTCCCTGCCCCCGCTGCATCACAGTCAGTTCTACAGGGTCCAGGTGTTGCTGAGACCATTCCCAGGGGTTCATCCTGTCCCTGTTTAGATACACGCTCTCTGCACTGTGGTGCTTGGTGCTGCCAACCCTTGTCCACAGCCATTCCTTGAGGAGATCCTCTTTTGTGCTGGGGGCTCGCAGGGACAGACTGGTGTTTGCAGCAGCCCTGCAACCACAAAGCTCTCCTCCCTCAATTGGGATGAGCCCTAGCAGAGCATTCCTGCTACAGGAGGATGACCTTGCAGCGTGCTCTCCTCTGTTCCCTCTCCTCCCCAGCCCTCAAAGCCACGGGTGGGCTGCCGCTTCCTGGGAGAGAGCTACATCATCCCTGTCGACAGCGCATCCCAACTACCAGTCATTGAGCAAATCTCATCAAGCTCCCTCCTAACCTTTTTTTGGCAAAGGTTGTGAGAAAATGCCAGGACCATATTTCACAAGAAATGTGAGTCCGAGCGCTCCCAGGCTCGTAAAGTCTTAGGCAGGAGATTCAGTGGGACAGCCAGGCTCTGCCTGCAGCAGGAATTGCCCAGACCTCAAGTGCCACAGAAGGCACGTGGCATGGTTTGTTTGAAAGAGGCCAGCTTGCTGTGATGGATTAGGAGAGCCAGGCTTGCCTATGCTGCCTTATCTGCCCAATAATTGAGCAGAATAAGCTTTCTTATCTCTCTGGTCCGGCTTTCCCTAGAGGCCCTTTATCTTATAGTCCTTGGAGACTGTGAGCAGCCGCCGTGCTTCGTGTGGGTGCTGCATCCTTCTGCTCCTGACAGGGTTGGGTGTCCCAGCACGGCCCCTGCTCTGCCCCTCATCCTGCCCTGGTCCAGGGACAATGGTCCAGCCAGAGGCTGCAGGAGCGAGGGTGTTGCAGGGGCTGCAATGAGGGATGCACAAAAGCCTCACGTTTTCAAAAGAAACAGTACCAGAAAGCCAGAGGGGGCCCTGCCTGAGTGCCCAGACCACCCAGATTTTGTGCCTTTTTCCCAGGACAGTTGTCCCTGTGCTGTGTTCGCTACGTGGTTTGCTCATTGCCTGGGTAACACAGGGGAAAATTGAGTCTGCCACCAGTTACAGCTGCGGTTCTGGGGGCTGCATGGGAGTGTGGATGCTTCTCCACTCCAGCAAAGGTGGAATTGAACTCCCAGAAGCCAATACAGAGAATGGGTCCATCCTTTTTTTAACTGAGCACCTCTTTGCTCTGCCTTTGATGAGCACCTTTCATGGCTGGTACCGCAGGTCCTGCCCATCCAGCAGCTTCGTGCAAATATTGTGGGGAGCAATATTGGATATTTGGGTTTGGTTATTTGTTTATGAGTTATTGTTGATAGTGTGAGAAAATGGAGGATAAAAAGAGCTGTGAGTGATTGCCACTAGGTGGTAATGGCAATGACAATGTGTTTTGCCATCAGCAGCCTGGCAGGGCTCGTGGCCCCAGCTACCAGCAGCACCGCCTGCGCCTCTGGAGCCGTTGCTGGCTGCTAAAGGAACCCCAGGAGCCAGTGCAGCCCCTGGGCAGGGGCACCCCAGTGCCCCCACAGCTTCCTGCCCGTTCCCAAGCCCTCCTGGGAAACCAAATGAAGCAGGACATGAGCTGTTCACCCCTTCATTTTCTCACCCAAAGCCTTGCAGTCATTCCACTGCCATCCATGAAGCCAGAGAAGATCTTTGCCGCGGACGTTCGCTTGCGGTGTTCAGAGTCAGCCCCCTGCACGTAATTGGGTCTCTTAGGTAAACTGCGCCGGAGTGAAGGCGGCTGCAGCTGCAGAAGCTGATGGATCACAGAGGAGACATTAGCATGTGAAATGATGACCATTAACTTGATTAAAGAAAGGACACAACATGCATTTTGTTCTCTTATCTGAGCCGCTTCTGCCCATGAATCGTTGGTTGGGGATTTTGATTTCCTTATGCCAGGAGATAAAACACCTCCGAAACGATGGGTAATTGCTTATGGGCTGAGTTTTTCTAGGCTAACCTAATCTTGCCAGGGATTTGCTTTTAGCTTCAATGTGAAGATGGATTTTCTTTAAAATCGGGATGAAAAACACTAACATGTATTAGAAGCAGAATAAATGACTTCTGAGCACTGGATTTACACAGGCTTTCCTTAAGTGATGGCCAACTGGAAAAAACTGACCCTGGTCCTGTCTGCGGGGATGCTGGAACTGCCGCAACGGGTGCGATGCTGACCATGCCGTTAGCTTCTGGGAATGTGACTGCACACGTGGGAAACACAGTTGGGTATCCTCTAGCCTGGAATTACGGCACCAGAAACTTTGGATGTGGAGAGCCTTCTCCTGGGGATGGCTGGGCAGCACCCAGAGCTCACTGCCACGGACCAGGAGGGACAATCCCAGATCCCTGGAGAAGGGTGTCTGGCAGCACCGAGCGAGCACTGCAGCCTCCTCCCTCCCTCCCTCTGCTGGCCCAGGTCAGCAGGGATGCCGCGGAGCGGGAATGGGCAGATGTGCACATAATTAGGATGCATCAAATCAGTTAAACCTGAAGACAAAGAAAATTAAAGAAAATGAAGAGGAAATTAAATGGCTCACACAGATGCAGGGAAAATATTTTTAGTCCTTCTAAGTCCACGGTGTGTGTTGTTTCTGAAGAGTCCGCACTGTGTCCTCCCGGGACTTGCTTCCTTTCAAATGAGGTTCCATCTCCCAGTGCTGCAATTAGACTTGTCCATGCAGCTTCTGTTTAGTACAACCAAAGCACTTAATTTTCATTAAAAAGATGACATTGTGAGCAGTGATGAAGGACAGGCGACTGCTACCCGTATCCACGTTTCTGAGGACAGAATGGGACACACAGATGCATAAATTATCAGATTCCTTTTCCATGGTTCTTCTGCTTCTCTGCAAAGAAGATTGACTCGATTGTAGGTGCCTCTCCTGATGGCTCTTTTAAATCCTATTTACATTTGTGTTAGATAATTCAGTATATCCATAAATTAGTGTTGAACATCGGTTTGTTTTATGGAAGTGTTGAATAATCTCCGCCTCATGTATATTCATGGTCCATCCCAGGATCCCCAGCAGAGACAGGAGAGGCTGGTGAGCATTCTCAGGAAGGAGCTCATCTTCATGCTGGACCCTTGTGGGATCCCACTGATTAACTGCTGACCCGCCACAGGCTGCAACACTGCTCAAAAACTGGAGCCCCAAGGGCATTAACTGAGCTCTTGCTTGATTTTAGCTCTCTGCAAGGTGGGAGATGATGGGGCTGTGGGCACCTTCCTTGGCATCTCACTGGACAAGTGCTGCCCTTGCTCCAGGAGCGCTTCCCTGCCCCGGAGCAAGACCAGAATGCCCTCAGAGCACGGACGCTGCGCTTCGCATCCAACCCCATCCCGACACTGCTGGCTCTCATAGCCAGATGGTGCCTTTCTTGCTCCTGCCAAGCCATTGCTGGTTTGTAAAATATAAACTCCTGGCGCTGCTGCCTGCCTTGGCCAACACCACAGCAACTGGGAGTCGACGCGCATCACACACGTTGAGGTTTACACCGCGGCGCTGTCAGCCCCCTGGGAGCAGCAATTGGCCCGTGCAGACACACTTGGCAGAGGCAGCCATCCTCACATGCTCCTTTCAGCCCTGTGGCTTAAACCTCACTGTGTGCCGAGAGGAAGAAACCAAGACTGGATAAAATAGAGTCATTTTTATTTTTCAAGTCTTCCATGTTCATGAAAGCAAAGATTTGTGTGGCTGAGCCTGAAGACAAACTGCTTCAAAGAGCAATTTTAATTGAAATTATAATGATGAAAGCTTTGCAGCCAAAATTAAAATTTTACGAGTATTTCCCTCCTCCTGCACAGCACATCCATGAAGAGCAATAACAAAAACAGAGGGCGTTGGTGAGAGCCCTTTGCTCTCTGTCTATGTGTGGTGGCAGTTTCCTCAGTCCTTTTTCTCTGCAAAAATCACTGAGTCACTGTATAATCTGACTTCTCTGCAGCTTTCCTCATGTTCCTCCTCTCCCCTTGTTCCAGGCATAGGGGCTGGTTGAGCATTGCCATGGCACTTGCCTTTGCCCACGCTTTGCCAGGTGTCGGCTGCTCCATGTGCCATGCAGGCAGCGCTGCCTCACGCTGATGGATCTCAGCACAGGTCTGCTCCTGCTCTGAAATCCATCCTGGGAAGTGATATTGGGAGCTGGGACTGTGTCACCAGCACAACATCCTTCTGAGAGGCACCATGCATTCCACTACTGCACAGGGAGTCCCTCGCCAGAGGCTGCGCTGCTGGCATGCTGCAGATCTCTAGGTAACATCAGAAAAACTACCCTGGGCAAAGATCATCCAAAAAACACCCCAAAAATCCCTCTCAGTTCCAAAATCTTATATTCATGGCACATTCCTGTGCAACCCATGACTGTACCCAGAGTGATGGGTGGATGAGGCCATGAGTGGAGGCCATGAGTAATCCTTATTACCCAGCACCAGGCATTTGTTGTTGCCCTACAAATTCAGGAAAGAAAGCGGCAACATCCAACAGGAGGCTGTGATGGGAACGTGTCTTTTAAGATCTCAGCAAAACAGCGATGCATCTCGATGGAGCCGCTCTTTTCTTAGTGGGGCAGTAGGGTGTGTTGGCTCCCAGCAGGATCTGGATGGAGCCCCGAGGCTATGCCCTCCTGGCTGGGCCGCTGTCAGCTCCTGGCAGGAGCACAGGAACCCCGAGGGGGTGAAAAGCTCCTCCGCTCCCCAAACAGAAAATGAATGCTGGTTTCCCTCTGCTTGGCATTAATCTCTGTCCCTCCTGGGAAATTACGCCATGATAAATCTTTATTTCTCATGATGGCTTGCCAGCTTTAATAATGGTTTCGTGGGGGACATGAGAAGCCGGCAAGCCGGAGCCAGAGTGCAGGCTGGAGGATGCTCCACTCCCCCTGCAAACACCAATGGCTTGCAACTGATTTATCCTCCTCCCCAAGCCCTGTTTGGCCAGATGTCATGTAGGGCCAAATGAATAACTGCTTCCTGCATAAATTTAGCCTCCGCTTAATCTCCAGGCATCCACGGAATTTATTTGTGACCCAAACGGTGCTGGATGTGAGAGATATAGGTCTTCAGACCCATCTTATGCAAGGATGCCCACCTCACTCTTGCACCCACAAATGTGGGCAGAAGAGCTGGTCCCTACTGAGTACTCCTGAGCCCTACCCAGAGCCAACTGCATCCCGAACCTCCAACCCTGGCATGGCCGAGCGATGCTGAGGGGTCCCAGGACCAGCAGAGGGATGCTCTGCCCCGTAACACAGCGGTACCTGTGCCTCATTCTGCTGGCATCTGGAAGGGAAACACGTTGCATTGCAGCACCTCGACAGGGCTGGTTGGTTGTTTTGTTTGCTTTAATGAATGTTGCAGTGCGAGGGAATTTTATTGTTTTCTAACTCAATACAAACCATTTGTGGAGCTGCGTATAAGAAAAATGGAATTTGCTTTTAGTTCCCACAGTATCTGACTGGTGAATGTGAATAATTGTGTTTTCCCTTATTTGTGGAAGAAACTGAATGGCCAAATCCAATTACTTCTGGAAATTCTGCTGCGATGCAGAGACTGACATGAGCCCTGAATTGGTTTTCTCTGCACAGGAGTTGCCGGTGGCCGGTGCTCTTGGTGAGCATCAGCTTGCTCAACGGTCAGCATGGCTCGGCCGTCCTGCTCCCCTCCTGCTTCTCTTCTCTGAGGAGGAGGGTGGATGAGAATATGCATTTATGTCCATAGATGAGGAAGAAGAGAGAAAAATGCTGTGCAAGAAGGAAAGACCTGTTGCATCTCATCCCGAGGGCCATGAGAGCTGGTGTACAGGATGGCTGTACACCCCGGCACCGGGCTGGCAGTGTCCTCATCTCCTTTCCCACCTTCCTGCAGGTGATTCTCAGGGAAACTCTGCCAGATAAATAAACATCAAAAAGGAGATGTCCCTGTGAGGGGCCACAGACACCCACAGGGTGCCTGTAATGGCTTAAAAGTGGGTCCTATAATAGAGGGAGAAAAAAAGAGTGTGGAGACCCCTGAACGAGGGATTGCCGCGCTCAGTCTGACGACCGGGACACGGATCCACTTTCACCAGGGTGAGTATCAAATGGTTTAGCAGGGAGTTACTATAGAAACTATCTCAACTCTTCTTTCTGTGCAGCCTCTTTGCTACTAATAAATAACCTCATTATTTTGCAAAAAAAGTGCTTTGGAAACCAGCGGCACCGCAGTTCAGGCCAATACAAAATTAATGATCGAAAATAGTGGGGCCATTTTTTTCCCGCACCATAAAAAGCGGGGAGGCCGGGGTTTCCATTAGGAAGAGTTATGGCTCATTTCTCCGCTTTTGCTGTATTTGTGGTTTATGTATTTGAAAGTGATTTCAGGCACTATCACAAATTACTAATTCCCACATTACACTAAACGTCTGCAGAGGGGAATGGCTCCTGCCTATCAAAGGCAGCAATGGGTTACATGCTGGCAGGGGAGCAGCCTGGACTCCAGTGGTCTCTGCTCCTCCCTGGCGCTCGTGCGATGCTCCTGGGGGATTGCTGGGGCTACGGTGCTGGCTGATGCCAGGGGGACCCATCAATGGCAGCCTAATTTCCATGATGAATTTCCCACTTCGCAGGTGCCCTGGCAGTCCAAGCCACTCTAACCTGGCTATTTAAACCCTGCAATTTCCATTCCATCTCAAGCATTCACTTCCCAGTGGCCTCAAGCAGCCCAGGAGAGGAGAGTTAATAATAATACACGGAATAACACAACCCTCCAGAGAGAGGCTAAAACACACATTGCTCTTTATATATTAATAGGTGCTGTTGTTAATCACTTTTATTGTCGTTTCTCACAGCTGGCACAACATTGCGTCCACACAGGGCAGGAACTGCACCTGGGCACAGGTGAGTGCCAGGGAGTGGACAGGCTTCCAGGGTTTGTACTGGGAGTCCTCAGCCCAGGAAGGTTGTGGATCTGTTGGAGCAAGTCCAGAGGAGGCCACAGGGATGATCCAAGGGCTGGAGCACCTCCCGTACAAAGACAAGCTGGGAGAGTTGTGGTTGTTCTGCCTGGAGAAGAGAAGGCCTCTGGGGAGACCTTAGAGCAGCCTCCCAGTACTGAAAGGGGCTCCAGGAAAGCTGGGGAGGGGCTCTTGATCAGAGTGGCTGGAGAGTAGTCAGGCAGAAAAGGACCTGGGAGTGCTGGTTGACAGGAAGCTCAACATGAGCCAGCAGTGTGCCCAGGTGGCCAAGAAGGCCAATGGCATTCTGGCCTGCATCAGGAATAGTGTAGTCAGCAGGACCAGAGAAGTTATCGTCCCCCTGTACTCGGCACCGGTCAGGCCTCATCTGGAATACTGTGTACAGTTCTGGGCCCCCCAGTTTGGGAAAGATGTTAGGATACTGGAATGTGTTCAGAGGAGGGCAACGAAGATGGTGAAGGGGCTGGAGCACAAGCCCTACGAGGAGCGACTGAGGGAGTTGGGGCTGTTTAGTGTGAAGAAGAGGAGGCTCAGGGGAGACCTCATTGCTCTCTACAACTACCTAAAAGGAGGTTGTAGTCAGGCAGGGGTTGGTCTCTTCTCTCAGGTGACCAGTGACAGAACTAGAGGGCATGGACTCAAGCTTCGTCAGGGAAAGTTTAGGCTTGATGTGAGGAAGAAGTTCTTCACTGAAAGGGTGATCGGCCATTGGAATGCGTTGCCCAGGGAGGTGGTGGAGTCGCCGACCCTGGAGGTGTTTAAGGGGAGATTGGATGAGGCACTGAGTGCCATGGTTTAGATGATGGTTGGTGTTAGTGTTGGTGTTAGTGTTGGGTTATAGGTTGGACTTGATGATCTCAGAGGTCCTTTCCAACCTTGTGATACTGTGATACTGTGAATAGGATGAGGGGAAACTGTTTTAAGCTGAAAGAGGGGAGATTGAGATGAGATCTTAGGAATTAATGTTCCCCTGTGAGGGTGAGGAGGCCCTGGCCCAGGTTGCCCAGAGAAGCTGTGGCTGCCCCATCCCTGGAGGTGTTCAAGGCCAGGTTGGATGGGGCTTTGAGCCCCCTGATCGAGTGGGAGGGTGTTGGAACTGGAAGGGCTTTGAGGTCCCTTCCTACCCAAACCATTCCATGACTCTATGTTTGTGGACAACCACCCTCTGATCTGCTGGATACAGTCACCATCCTGTTGTACTTCATTACAAACACCACCCCTATTCTCTTAGCCACGTGCTTTCACATGTGCAAATCCATGCTGGGTCATGCTTGTGAGTGAAAATGGAGCAGTTTTAGGGAGGATCTCCACAGCCAGTGCTCAGACCATGTGTTCTCACACAGATGGCTCTTCCTGTGCAAAACCTTCACCAGGAAAGGCTGCATTTTGCTCTCCCCTTTTTGCACCCCCCTGCCCATAGCTGCCAGACTGACTTTGCTAAATTAAATATTATAATTTATGGATTCTAGAGGAAAATATTGCCCAGGAGAGGAGGGGTTCAGTATTTCCCTCAAGGAAGGGTGGAACCTGGTAAACCACAATAAAAGAACAGCAAATGTACAATGTCGCTGTGCACCTTCCCCCCCATCCCGCAAAACCTTTCGCAGCCACAGTTTTCTCTACTTTTTCTGGTGAAAACTGGACATCATTGTTTATATTCTTATGCCATGTCTCTATATGTAGGCATTTTCGTAAAGATCTGAAAGAAAACTAGAATTGATCACACTGCTTTACCCCAGCATGAATCACCACGTACAAACAGGAAACACTGCTCTCCACGGCTCTTCTTGGAGATCACGTTAATGACTTTCCGTGGTGCAGACCCAACATCTCGATGGGAGGCAGCCAGGCATCAGAGAAAATGATGGGGAATATAATGAATCATTTGTCTTCTCTCCAGAAGGAAGAGTGGCAGTGGGAAAAAAACCAGACCTTTAACTCTTCAACCGCCAGGAGATGATGCTGCTCCTTCCTTGGCTTCCAGAGCCTGGGTGAGTAAAAGGGGGAAAAGGAGCACAGGAGGCAGAGGAAAGAGGACATCGTCGTGCTGGCATGTTTGTAGAGTTTAAAATAGATGCAGGCTTGCTCTCCAGAACAGCCTGGATGTCAGCAGTTGCTTATTTTGCTGTTAACAATATCAGACCACTTATGGAAAAGGATTTAATAACCCCGATAATAGTAATAAAGTGGATTTGGCTTCGTGTGCAGCATCTGAGGGCCTGGGGATGCTGGAGGCACCTGGGGAGCTGCACATCCAACACGGGCAGCTGCATCTGCCAGGAGGCTGCGGAGAAAGCAAGGCAAGGAAAACCCCGACCCCTGCCCAGAGCTGCCCTGTCCCCAGGATGCTTTCACACCGAAGCGCTGCCCCTCCCCAGCGCAGTTCTGGGAAGTTCATCACCCAAATTTGGGGCTTCATACCCCCCCACAGAATGCCCTGCCAGGACATCCCTGCGTGCTGCTGCCTGGGGCCGAGCTGCCCACCCTGCCAGTTCACGGCTCCAGCACCAAACTGGGTGCACAGGGCAGGTTTGGCCAAGTCAGCTCTAGCCTCAGCGACACTGGCGTGAGAATCAGATGATACATTGCAATCAGAAAGGGCAGGAGCCTTAAAAAGCCTTGCACCCAGGAGCACAGTGATGGGCAGCTCAGTTGGAGGGGTATTTGCTCAGCATGCTCAGCACCAGTCTGTCCCTGTTACCAGTGCTGAGCCAGGGGTTTCACCAGCAGCTCCTTTAGGAGGGCTTTGACCTTTCCTTTATGGGACAATAAAAACCAAAGCACCGGTGAAAGAAAGATCATTTAGGGAGGGCAAAGCTGACACATCCAGCCACAAGAAGTGCCCTCGTGGTGAAGGATGAAGGGCCCTGAAGAGGTGAAATGGGGCTCAATGATCCAAAATTGTGACGTTTTATTACAAAGTCTGCTAGAATTTCTCCTGTATTAATGTATTTGCATATTTTCTGAGTGGTGCTTTTTGAACAGCGAGGGGAGCATGGGCACGAGGAACCAGACCGTTAGCCATGATCATGAACAAATGACTTTGGTCTAATTAGGGCTTGAAGGGGGTGCAGACCCCACCCCACCCAGAGTGTGGGCAGGGCTGGCTGGTCCCCCATGGCCACATCCCTTGGGAGGCCAAGTGTGGGGTGGACATGCTGTATCAGACAGGTTTTCTTTTCATGTAAAAATACGGCACCAAATCTGTCAGGGTTTTACCACTACTAATTAAACCAATCCTGGGGGACGGACTGCATGGAGCCAATCCACAAAATAGCATCTGAGTTCCTGGAATAGGGTTGGGTTTTTTCTGCTGTGACTTGTACAGATGTAGAAAGGACTCTACCTGTCTGCACGGGTTTGTGTTCACAGGACGAGCACCCAGAGGCTGCTTTTCAGGTCACTTCTTCTTCCTTGCTGCCAGGAGTCGAGGCCAGAATTGGTTCAGGGGAGGGGTGCTGAGGGACAGACACCAGCACGGGGGTAACAGGAGGGGAGAAGAGCCAGGGCTGCAAACTTTCTGAGGGTGCCAGAGCTGCTGATGCCTGGGAATAAATTACCAGTTCCCATTTAATCAACTCTGCTCCTCGTTTCCTGTTGAGTGAATTAAAAAGCTTTCAGCCACACATACAAATTGCGGTCCAAAGTGATGACTGATAAATGTTTCTTTTGGACTTCAGCACAACAGGGGAGCCGATTAAACTTTTGACATTTTTAATCATAGAATTTACTTAAAATGCATTGTCTGGAAGGAGAGAAAGCAGAGTATTTTTTTCTTTATTATTTTCTTAAGAGGAGTTGATGTTAGGATGGATAAGGTTAAGCCTGGCTCTGACATTACCATTCAATCCGAGTACCACATCTTGGGCTGAAATTGCTGACTTTCAGTGAAATCTGGGTTTCACCCAGGGCAGGAATTTCCCCAGCAGCATCTGGCAGTGTTTCCCCCCAGCAGGTTCCACGTCAGAGTGGGCTGGGATCACAGGTTTGCACAGGGCCTTTTAACCCCAGCTCCTCAAACCCTCAGGCATGGGTTAAAGGTCTCAGAGCTGCAGGGACTCGCGGGCAGGCAGAGCCCTGATTGCAGGGATGCACCTCACAAGACAAAATGGAAACAATAGCTCTCCTGTCTCTGTCAATTAAGGAATTATAGTTGTTTCCCTCATAAACCACTCAAAAAAGAGCAACAATCAATCTCAAGCAATTTCATTAATACAAATACAGTCATCTTTTTTTTCCTTTTCAATAAAATGTGACTTCTCTTCCTGAAATCCAGCTCTGCATCTTAACTCATGCTCATGCTGGGATGGAGCAGGCACAGTCACCCTTTAAGCCTGACAGCACAACCAATATTTGCAATTTAAATACGGCACTTGCTTGCGGAGCATGAAGGGAACGTTACACAGCTAATGAACCCCCAGTGCTGCTCCCGGTGCTGCGCTCTGCCTCTGCCCCACAGCCTGGTTCTCCCCATCCCGTGGGAGCTTCCAAACCATACAGAAGGGTCTCATCAACCACCTCACTTCCCAAGTGGAATTTGCATGGAACAGCACAGCATATACAAGGATTACAGCCAAGCAGGCTTTCTGTAATTATTGTTATTACTGTAATTGCCAAAGGAATTAGCAATGATAAACCATGGAGAGTTAAAGCACTGGAAGCTGAAGAGCTGTCTGACACAATGAAAAGCTGGGAAGCATTTTCCTAGTTAAAAGCCACACCTGGGATGGGAAACAAGAGGGCAGCGTGTGTACGGAGCACTCAGCATGGGAAATGCCTGCAGGAGGAGGATGGTTGGAGCAGGAATTCAGAGGTGCACACATACCAACACACATAAGGGACTCGAGTTCACAAGACTGAAAATCAATGCAAGAAAGAGAAAAAATGCCAAGTATCTGGGCTTGGCAGGCAGAGCCGAATCCTGCCTGTCCTGGACTGATAGCAGGGATGCAGCCGTAATTCCTGAACCCGCTGACTGCTGTGGAGAAAATCGCTGCTCCAGCTCAGCACGATGGGACACACCAGGAAGCCACTCTTGGGTCTGCTTTTTCCCAGTCACATTGCTGCCACGCAGAGCAGAGCTGCTGGGATTGCTTCTGCACTCCAGCTCCGACCAAACCAGAGGCACCTTCTCCCTCCAAGAGCTCATCTCTCCATTAAGCGGGTGCCAGCACAGGCGGCAGCCAGTGCTCAGGTCATTGTTATCACTGCACGGCTCCCACCTCAGGCAGCAGCCTGAAACCTGGCCTCTCGATCTTTCTGATAGCTTAATCTTTATTTGCTCCTGACAACAATATCTGTAATTACAGCCCTTGACAGACCCAAGAGAGAGAGAGAGAGAGAGAGAGAGAGAGCGCTCCAGGCACCACAAGGAATAGATGGTAACATGTGGGTCAAGCCCAGACCACCTTCGCCTCGCCTTGAGGCAGCTGCGAGCTCTGCTCCGGCAGCAGCAGCGAGAAGCCGATGCTCCTGCTGGGATGTGTTGAGCCCGGCCTCCTCTGCAATGCCTGAACTTCCACACCCATGGGAAATTTGTGTTAAATCCACTGCATCCCTGCGCATTCCATTAGTTCCAACAGATGCAGGTACTCTGGTGGGTTTTGTGCACTTCCATTTTCAGGGATGAGGACCAGGCATGCACTGGGATGCCAAGCGATCGCCTCCTGCTGTCTCGTAACCGATATCCCTGCCAACAACAATGCCAATAACTTTAATTCTTGATAAATGACAGGCATAAAACTGAGCTATTGTGTTGCTAAAAGAAATTTAATTAAGAGTCAGCAGAAGGTATTCATCACTTGGCAGCGCGGCCGTTAAAGTCTCCTGGTTGTCCAACCCCCATCAATAGCTTTTCACCTCCTGCCACATCGCGAGCTGGTAACAGCGGGTCCCTGGGCACCCACTGCATCTGTCCCTGCTCCCTAAAACCAGCTCATTTCCATCACGTGGCTCAATGCTTCTCTTTGCTATACAGCCAAGAAAGTCTCCAGCCTCCTCAACATCTCCCCTGAGCAACTGCCCTCAGCATCCTCTCTCAGCATCTCCCCCTATCAACCCTCCGAGCATCCCCCCCGACTCTGAGCATCTCCCCCTGAGCACCCCCCAAGCATCTCCCCCTGTGTCAGGGCACATCTTGGCACCAGGAACTCAGTGTCACCCAGCACAGGGGGACTGCCACATCTTGTGGCCACCTCCAGCCCACCCTGCTGCCGTGGGGCTGAGCAGGTTGGTCCCCTGGAAGTGCACAGAAGGGGGTTTTGTCTTTGGCAAGATTTCAATCACAGGCCCCCTTATTTAGGTCTGATTATTTTTCTTAAAGCATCTGTGACATAATCAGGGTTTCCTCTGTATGCACAGGAAGACCGTCTTCATTAGTTATTAGTTTTCAGCCCCCGAAGAGCAAATTAGGGGACATGAATATGCAAATTTAATGCTTCTAAACTGATAGCACCAGAGCTTCCTCTGGAGGGGATCAAAGCAGCAGTGACATTTGGCTTCCAACTCTTTGCAGTCGGGGGTGGGGTTTTGTACTGTCTTTAATTGTTTTTTCGCACTGGAGAGAGCTAAAAATAAAACTTTCACAGAAGTTGCTCTTTTTGCTTGCTTGGTTGTGTTTGTTTTGGCTTTTTTTAGATAACATTTCCCCATGTTGAGAAGTTGGATAGCTTCCAGCTGGAGGGGCTGAGGCTCTGCCAGCTCATGCCCAGGTGCTGTCCCAGTGATGCTCTGCCCAGTCCCAGTTTAACACCACAGGCCCGGTCCCCGTATAACGCCGCAGCAGGTGGAGGGCGTTGACACGAGCACAGTTGCTATGGGGAGGTGATTTCACCCCAGGGACAGCTTGGGGTTGGGCTGCATGGCAGGAACTGTGTGGCATCACAGATGGCTTCAATTTGGGCTACAACTTCCCCAAACAAGCCATTTCCCTCATTTAAGCCTTTCCAATCCCACCCTTGGGAATCCTGTGGCAGAGGCAGAGAAGTCAATTAGAAGAGCTGCCAGCTCTGCTCCCGGGCAAGGGTTTACTTTACGAAGGGACCCTCTGCAGCCAACGCAGGGTTGGACTCGCCGTGAGACGCTGGCATCTGACATGGGAGGGTGAGATTTAAATTCATTTTGAGTCTCAAGGAAGGATATTCAGCTCCCAAGTCAAGGATTTTAGCCCAGCGTGGGTCAGCAGTGGTTTCTTCCCACTCCCCTGTGCTGGCGCAAACACTTGGTGTCTGGGTCCAGAGCACAGTCCTGAGTAAGGGGGCAGGATCGGTCCCAGGGCTACAGCTGCCCCGCATCCCTCTCAGCCGGCGGGACCCTCAGCGCAGAGCAGCCAGGGCTCCCCAGGCAGCAACACCAGGTTTAACCATGGCAGCTAAAATAGGGACTCCAGAGGGTAAAAGTGTAGGAACTTCGTCAGCAAGGGAAGGGGGAAGAAAAGAGGAAGAACGTTAAACTCTGCTCTTTGAGAAGGAGGGATGTTTTTAACAAATACTCCATTAACTGCCAGCAGTATTTTGTATTTTTTTTTTTAGTGTGCAAAATGCTCAGGGAGCTTCAAAAGGTGCTCAGTGGCAGCGTGGCTGCTCCACTCCCTTCTGTGTAGCGCTGTGTTCAAATTAACAGTGACGCTAGAGCAGCCCCCACCCCCAATCCAGCCCCTGGCTCCCCCTCCCAAGCCTCCTGCATCCTCTCTTCTGCCCAGCTTTGGGTGGCTGGTTTGTGGGGGAGGGCTGGAATCCTTTTTAGCTGCCTTGTGCAGAGCACAGAGGGATGAGGAGGAGGAAATCATCCTCACAGCAATGTTATTTCTTTATAAGGAGGAAAAACACCCTCTTTGCATCTTTATAAGAGAAAACCACCCTGATCTGGCTGGAAATGAGGTCAGTGCCACTGGGACAGTCATCAGCACAATTACCATGAGCAATCAAAGTGTATCTTCTCCTGGCAAGAGGCCTCCAAAGTGAGAATTAAATGAGTCCCACCGCAATTAACCACCCTGGGCAGGCAGGGAGAACTCAGAGGGTGCAGGGAGGGAGTGAAGATGGCGTGGGCTGTGTACCTCACCCTCTGCTCTCAGGAACAGTAAAGGAGCCAGTGATGGACAGAGACCTGGGTTTGGGGGATTTTGTAACACCAGGAAAAGAGGCAAGAAATTTACCAAACCTCTTTTATCTGAGTGATGTGGCACTTTGGAAGATTAAAGGTTCCACGGAAGGCAGCAGCCCCCAAGTTTTCAGTCTCGAGGAGGAAATACGAGCTCGCAGGAGCTGTGCCACAGACGTCTGCAGAGCATTGGGTGTAATGGATTTCATCATTCTTTGCTGACGATTGGAACAAAACAGCTTGTCCCTGCAGAAGGAGAGTCAGTATTTCATGGGAAATGGGTATTTGCGAAATCATCAGGCAAACCAGCAACAAACCTCCAGAGGAGAGCTGCAAACTCACAAAGCTCTGGCGTGTGTGCAGAGTTAACGCCCCGGAGATGCTGAAGCGCTTGCAGGATCCCGACCGCTCCTGGCATTGATGCACCCATGCTCCGTTATACAGGAATTTCTGCCAGTAGATGTGTGGGGCCCAGCGTCCTTTTCCTGCCTTACAGAGGGTTTTTTTTATCACTGCTCACATTTCACAGATTTCATCCTGACTTCCAGGGCCGGAGCCACCCACCACCTGTCAAGCCATGAACTTTCACAGTGGATCCTGTAGCAGCTGCCAGTAACATGCGTGCAAACGGGAGGATTCCCCGCACTTCCCAGGGAGGGCTGCACACCGTGCGTCCCACCTCCTCCGAGCCCCAGCACCACCCAGACCCACTCCTGTCCCAGCACCACTGCTGCAGGCAGCGGACACCCCTTCCCCTGCACTCATTAATAATCCACTGTAAACGAGAGCTAGCACAGCGCACAATTTTATATCTGTGGCAGGGAGAATCATAGCTGCTCTGAAACAAATATTTATAGTTTCTCTGGTTTTTGGGAGCTCTCACAGGCAGGGATCGTGGAGGTGAGGCAGAAATGCAGTCTGATGCACAATTGGGTAAAAGACAATGCGTCCCTTGCCTGAAGGTGACTGCACTGACAGAATTCAACTCACAAACCCCGTGTATCACAGGGGGATCAATGAACCAGCAGTGCCAAGAAAGGATATGTCTACACTTGCCCCACCGGTTTCCAATAATGCAGGAGCTCACTGGGTTTTCATCATCACCACTGACCCCACTGACCCCATCAGGACAGCAGCCAAACATGCTTGGCTCAAGAAAGCACCGGTGCCAGGGGGCTTGGCTGGCAGAGAAGGCTCTGCACAGTTGCATCCTCATGGGCATCTCCATCCCAGGGAATCACCGAGGTAACTCATCAGTACATAATTGGGAAACAAAGGGGATAAAAGGAGCTCCACTGAACTCCTCACCAGAAGCAGCCACCAGTCCATGCACTGGCACCGAGGGCTGTCAATGCCCTTGGCTGGCTTTCACCCTAGACTGTGCCAGCCCAGCCTCATTTAATAAGTAATTAGGAGATAATTAACATTTGTAGCATACAGTGGGAAACATCTGGGCCTGATAACCTATGAGGAGCCTTTGAGGCTGATTAATGAGGTCCAGAGAAAGGAGAGCTGTGGGTGGGTTGGCAGAGCATCGTGATGATGGGGAATGGAGGGGATGAGCTGGGGACCAGCAGCAATGGGTTGGGGACCACAGAAGACAGGCTGGGACAGCCCATAGGAAGGGATGCCTCTTCCCACCTTCCTTCCAAACAAGAGTCTGAGAGCAGCAGCGTCTCCCCAAGAAGAGGGTTTCTCAGTCAGGAGTCAATCACTCAGAAGTGACCCAGACTCAGAGGAAAACCAGAGGGGTGTTTGGTGGAGCTAGAATTTATTTCATATAACTCCTACTTAATCAAGTACTTCATTTGCATAAGCTTGTGCCGTTACTCACTTCTGTCATCATGAAATCCAGCCATGTGCAAACAGTTAGCAAAAATAACACCCATAACTCAAACTTATGTTTGTTGTAAAAATGGTTCTACATGATACGGTTAAACGGGCCTGACATGTGGCCTAGAACCGCCTCTCCTTCCCTGTTAAAGAGAGGAATAAATCTCCACATCAATGCCCTGGGGACACAATTTTAGATTTCGCTCCCCTTCAGCAGGTTTACCCTTCCAACGGGGCAGCTACCAGGCTCCTTACAACCACTCACACGTTTATTCCCTGTAAATTAGCAAAAGGCCAAGCTGAGAGGTCCTTAAGGCATAATGCAAACTTGTTAAACCTTTCTCTTGCAGTTAAAGGTTACCCATGTTCAGGTCTCTCCAGCCTTTTAACCAGCAGCATGTGTGGCGAATAATGAAGAAGGCAAAACCACATGTGTTCACACAGAGGTGTTTTTAGGTCTGCTCCCACCTTCTGCTGCTCTCTTCCCCACGCCCCTCTGGGAGAAATATCCCCACTGACTCTTGGCAGCCGCTCGCAAGCAGCCCTGTGAGCAAACAGCAGCCGGGAGGTTTGGGCACTGCGGGATGCTTGGCAAACCCAGCTGACATTGCCCAGCGAGACATTAATCAAGGTGGGTTTGAGCGATGCCAGGGATGAAGTGAGCTCTGGAGGCACCAGGGAGAAGCCAGAGCACTCCTGAGGAGGGGGGATATTGAAGACCTGGGTCCTGCCCTGCTTTTTCCTTTCCTCACCCATGACAGAGTGATGTTCAAAGCCGTGGCTGCAGCAGCCTGTTCTGGGGCTGCAGAGTGTGGCTCTGCACGTGCCCTGCACCCGCCCCACGCTCCTGCCACCCACCAGCACACGGGTGAGCATCCTTTCTCCAGCCTGGCATTTCTAGGGCACCCGTGTCCACAGCAGCTTGGGCAGCAGCTGCCAAAGGACTTATTGTCTCGTGGACCGAGACTGCAGCCGAGCCCTCCCACAGCCTCAAAAGGGCCTGGCGTGGGGAAAAGCATCCTCGCAGGCAGCTTTTCGGCCCACAGAGCTGCGTCGTCCTGAACACACACTTGTTTCTTACAGCAGATGAAGAACTATTCTAAATGCCTATAAATAATTGGGAAGGTAAATGCATTAACTTTATCTTGATCCCAGAGCGTAATTACATAAAACTTCACTCCCAAGTAAATTAGTACATTAATAATTTTATTCCTTTAATTACTGTCATTTCTTAGATCTCACAGCTATTTGCTAATTCACCCACGCAGCCGAGGGCATTTCTACTTCCAAACCCACTGCTGCCTGCAACGACCCAGCCTTGACCAAACAGCTCTGTGCAACTCATGGGCTCTCAGGAAACCTATACTTGGACTACAAAGGCTGATCATCATTTAAATAAAGATGTTACATACAAATCGACCTGATTCTTGGTCAGGTTGGTCCCCACCTGAAGATAGGATGAGCCTTTCCCCATGGCAAAACTCCATGGGGACCAGTTCTGATGCGCAAGAACTTCCCCAAAAGCTTCTTGGAAGGACACACACAGGAGGGAGCAGCGCAGTCCGTGACGCACCAGCATTTAGCGACACACTGAGAAAAGGAGCATCGGCAGCGAGAAGGAAACCTACAGCTATAGAAAAACATGATGCTTTTCACAAGGTGCAAACACCAGTCACAAGGAGAGGTCTTGGGAACTTCTCCAGGATGAAGCATTAATCAAGTTATTCCTGCTTCCCACTCATATTTTAGCACCAAGCCCAGCACATTGCAAGCGAAGCACAGGAGCTGCATCAGCACCAGCAAACCAGGACCAAAGACACCAAGTCCACCATCAGCACATGCAGCTGCAGAGCCCCCAGGTGCTCAGGGACCCCTGAGCCATCACCGGGAGGTGCCTTTCCATTAGCTCCAGAGGAGGAAGGAGCATCACTCGGATCTCCATGGAAACCTGTGCCGAGCAGCGGGGAAGGCTTTAATTTGAAGTGCTGATTTGGCTGCGACCCTGGGAGCAATCGGCAGGAGATGAGCTGCACTGAGAAGCAGCAGGGGTGGAATGCATCCCTGGAAATGGGTGCCAGAAGAGTATCTGATACCATTAGGCTTGAAGATCTGCTTCTGAAAGGCCGGGAGCCGAGCTGGGCCAGCCCATCACAGCAAAGGATTTGTTTAATTCATTTGACCCTTTTTTCTGTGTGCAAATGAGCCATGAAGACACATTGATTGTTTTTTTCCTTCCTGAATTTGACCATTAATGCAAAGCGAGGGGGGAGTCGGGCTGTGCAGGCAGCGCTCAGAGCATCCTCTGGTTTGCACTGAGGGTGAACCAGTCCCCACTGCTGCCCCTGCCTTGTGGGGACCTCAGCCTGAGAAATGCCCAAGATTTGCAAAATCTGTTCTTGAGAAATATGTCAGAATATGGTCTGGGGGCAGGTATTCCCAGTACTGGAATGTCCATGCTGGCTGCACCATGTTCTCCCACTCACAGCTCGTGGGGCTCGCTAGGGAGGAGGTGAGATGTCTGGTTAAGTATTTCCAGTTTGTCAGTGCTGGAGTTAATCACCAAGAATTAACTGGGGTGGGATGGGGATGGGGATGGAGATTGGGATGAGGACAGGAATGGGGATGGGACAGGACGGTGTAGCCAGGCTCAGCCTGGCAGCAGGTGATCCTGGAATTACCCCTCATCAGCAGATGTAAGTGATCACCTGCATCCCAAGAGTCTGAAGCCATGCTGAAAGCAGAGGACAACTTTTATGACCCATTCTCTTTTACAGCCTTTCCCCAGCAAAGCAGGCATAGCAGCGGACACAGCTGCTCCCAAAACTCTGGCTGACACAGCAGCAGATGACAAGGGGGGACTCACTGGGGATTGCAGCCATTTTTATGGCAAAGCCTGGCCCATCGGGTGCCTGGTGGATAACGACATGTGCTCTTATTCTGGGTAGGAAGGGCAGCCCCTGCCCCTCTGGCAGCCTCACAGCAGGTTTTGTCCCTGGCTGGCATCACCGGAGATGCCTTAACAGCTGCCCAGGTGAGTTGTACAGGTCTGCTCCTTCTCTGGAAAGAAACACCACCACCACACACCTTTCTTTAGGGAGAAAATGTGAATCATGGCAGCATAAAACTCTCCATGGAGCCGTGCAGTAACGCTAGCAGAGAGCGGGCTCAGCCCTCTGGCATCTCCCGTTCCCATCGCCCACTCCACGCATATTCTGGAGATAAACAGAAGGCCATAGCCTCCAAGGCTTTTATTCCAGGACTTTTCATTTAATTTAATTATTGAAGTATGTTTCCCCCAAGATAAGATCTGCGTGACATTTGATAAGCTGTGCCTCCTGACAGAATCCGCTCTCCGCACGCACAGCCACCAGCAGAACAGATTCACAGGAGCTAATGAAGGGGTCTTATCGCAGGAGGCAAAGTCCTGGGGCATCTCTGTTGAGCGTCTCATGGATGAGTAAGAGGGGTGAGGAGCCAGAGGAAAGCAGGGCACAAATTGAATGTTAATCTCAGCTTGGAGGTGATGAAAGGCTGTCAGTGCTCAGCTCCTTCTGTCCCTAAAATCAATTCAGGAGAGCTTTGGAGACGTCCACGCTGGACCCCATGCTGAGCCAGACAATCTGGTCTCACTCCCATGAACGTTGCTGGCCACAGGGAGCTGCTGCAGGAGCCAGAGCAGCATCACATCGTGTTTTCCCTGCCTGCGGCACCCACACAGTTCCTTTAAAACCCTTAATGGTGTTTGGAAATCACACCATTGCCAAAGGCTTGATGCCACTGACCTTCACTCAGGTGGGCACTGTGTCCCACCCCTGCACAATACATTAACTGGTAAAGGAACACAAAGCCTCAATTCTTTATCAAATGTCAAGCCCAGGAAGGAAAGAAGGGAAATGACTTAAAAGCAACCGGCACTTGATAAACGCTACGGATTTCTCATTATGTGGCTGTGTATTATTGCTAAGAACTAATCTGCATTTCACCCACCCAGAGCAGCCCATGGGGAGACGCCCCCTCTCCTTCCCCTGTGGCTGCAGAAAGTCCCATCAAAGACCCCCAAAACCCTCAGACTGTTGCAAACTCAGCAGCCCTGCTAAAAATTTAAACCGGGGTGGGAGACAAACTCTGCAAGGAAGCATCTGACATCCCTCGTGGTGGCTTTTGATGCTTGTGTGAGAGCATCATCCCCAGTCGAGCATCTCCGAGCCTCTCCCCTCCAGGCAAAGGCCAATGTTTTACGATGTTTCACCTCGGAGCCCAAGGGAATGGCTCCCATCAGCCTCTTCCCAACAGGAACTGATCAGACAGCAAGGACATGGTTTGAAAATGCCCTTCACATCTCATCCATCCCGGCTGAGCGAGAGTGCAGCAGGCGCAGCTCGGAGGCTTTTCATCTCCTCTGCCAGCCGTCCTTCCTGCTGGAGATGCTAATAAAACGCATTTCCTCCAGCCATTGTTTCACTTATGGAACCTTCAGCCCGGTTTTGATTGAGTGCACTTAATATAGTTGCTCTTGGAGAAAGGATTTTGAGCCTGGTATTTGACAGCCTTGATCTTAAAGAAATCCATTAAGAACAGCTTTATCTCTGGGTTTTGTAACCCTTAAATCGGTTTTTTATCACCGCGGTGGCGTGCTGGCAGGAAGACACATGGGAAAACTGGGGAATAAACTTCCCAAATTCCAGTGCTGGGGCGGATTTGGGCTGCATGATAATAATCAAAACAGGGGAGGTTCTTTGTAGAATAACATCTTACACCTCCCTTTGGAGAGGCACAGGGCCTGAACGCCCAGTGGTGCCCGAGGCAGCACCCGTTGTGTGCCGCATCCCGTGGCCGCTCGAGCCCTGCGCCCGCCCCATCAGCACCACACAGCCCGCAGGTCGAGCTACCGTGTGCCTGCCAAAGACAAAAACTAACAAACCCATCTCAGGTGAATTAAAACGTTTCATTCAGATTTTGACCTTTCAAAAGAAAATTAATAACACATTTCAAAATAAAAACTCATTTCAGAGCTGAAAATCAGAACATTTCCAGCTGGAAATGCCAGGGCAACGCATTATAACACCAAAGCTTTTTGACTCCTTAGGTAGAAACGCTGCAGGCAGCTCTCCTGGACCCTGAGTTCCCTCTGCCCTCCTCCTCCTCCAGCCCCACTGAGCTCCTTAAAGAATCCAAAGAAGTTTTTACAGAGCTGGTGAAACTGTTGCAGTGCTTTGCTGGTCACCCCAGGCTCCGGCAGCACCGCCAGCCGTGCCCAGCACCTGGAGAAGAGACCATACACCAATAAAGCCATAGTGAAACCATCCTTCCATGTGTCATTAGTTAACTGATAATAAAAATACGTCCCTAGATATAATTGCCCCAAGGAGCAGTTGGTCCACAAGGCTGGCCTAGGGTGATGGGCTGATCACACTCGAGCAGCCCCCATTCTCCAATTCTTCTGCAAAAGGGTCCACTCAGAGGCTCCCATCACTATGGTCACTGCTCCTTCAGCCTGCAATTAGGTACTGCAAAAGCTAATTGTCTGCAATACCAGCCCAAGAGCCAGATCTGCCTCCCTTGGCTGCAATCATTCCCCCACCACAGGAAGGGAATGTGCCCAGCACTTGCCGGCTCCATCAGACGGCATCGTAGCTGCCATCAGACAGTGCCACACCACAACAGTGTGGGCTGCCACGGGGCACCTTCCCACCCCTTGGGGTGACACAGCCACCCTCTACCTCAGCCCAGCCTCAGCCCCAGGCAGCAGGAGCATTTGCCCGGTGCTGCAGAGCCACTTCCAAACGAGTCTATCAGCTTTCAATTTCACAGAGACTTTAAATACTCATTTCAGCTAATAAAGATACCCGGTAACGTCGTATTACGAGGCTGGCGAGATCCCAGCAAATATTATGGAGAGCCTTTGTTTAATTAGAGGTTTCTCAGACAGCCACAATTTCATCCTTGTAATGGGAAAAATAAGGCAGGTTTAAAAGGTTAGGCTGGAGGCATGTTCTGCCGGTGTGGGATTCAGGCTGTCGTGACACCTGAATTGGTGACCTGTGGGCACACACACTCTGCTCCCAGAGACCTGCTGGGAGGGGGACGCCAGCAGAGCTTGAGGACAGGAGGGGCAGATTTAAGAGACTTGAGGCTGCCCAGGTGACAGCAACAGCACAGCCAAGGCAGCGACGCTCAGGGCTACAGAGCAGTCCCATGGGAAGTGCCTCCCAGTCTTTTCCTCCCCATGCACCCTGGTGATGAGACATGAGCTGAGATTTTTAGGGTGAATTAATTGTATCATTACTGGAATGCAATTTTCTTTCTGACATGAATGAAATGGGAAGAGAACAACAAGCTGCATGCCAGGCATGGAGCACTACAACATTGTCATTAGCGAGGACGACTTCATTAACAAGTGCAAACCCAAGAAAAGGCTCCATCCCAGCCTCTACAGCCGCTGCTCCTGCATTTGCCCCATGCTCAAGGGGCAGCAGGAGAAGCATTTTCCACACTGAGCAGTGCTGGACACAGCCACAGCCTCTTTTCTCACACCTCTGCGCAGGCTCTTTGCTCTCCAGCAGGATGGGGTCTTGCCCCACTGAGCCCCTCACCCCCATGGCTGCTCCTCTGGGATCCCCACGGCACCAACAAACGCATTCAGATCCACAAGCTTAGGCTCAAAGGAAACAGCATAATTAAAGCTAATGTACTGAAAACAAACTAATATGCCCTGCCGGCTGCTGTTAAAGCCCTATGAAGATTTATGGGGCTGTGTGTACCATAGAAAGAGAATTCTGGGCTGGAGAAGGTGGCACAGCTCTCACCTGCACTTCCTACCAGGAAATGCAGGGAAGAAGGGAATCCCAAGCTCACAACTGGTTCCCAGTTTCCCACACTCCCCTGCCCCAAACTCCACAGGTCACTATAGGCACGTGTGGATAATTCAGCATCTCATTACACCTTCTTCATCCACAACAAGGCCCTTAGCGTTAACTGGGATTGGCCAAGAGACAGCCCAGGCACTCAGCTCTGCAGAGCGCTTTCCCCACGCACCCTCACATCACTAAAAGTGACAAATTCCCACTCCAGTTTCTCAAACCAGCACCGTTGGAGGTTTTATTTCTGCCTTTCTGCAGGCAGCGCCGCAAAGGCGCAACCATGGACATCCAGTTCCTTCCCAAAGGAGCCCGGACGTGAGACACCTCTAGCTCCTCCCAGAAAAGTCTTCTCAACATTTTTTCCAACAGCTTCACCATTTCTGCAAAATTTGGGGTTACAACATCCAGCGTGCAGGCAGGCACCAGGCGCAGAGGATGTGCAACAGCAAGAGCCAGTGGCCTTTAGTGGCAGAGGCTGCTGAGCCACCAGCTCAGCATCCCCTGCCCACCAGCAACTCATTTACCAGTGGCCATGACCACCTGGTGCTCACTGCACACTCAGGACCCTCCTTCTCTGCCATGGCCAAGGGTACAACACCAGTTCATCCATAAACCTCAAGAAACACCATTGTGTGAAGAAGTAATGAAAATTATTCAGCTAATCTCCTTGAATAACCCCACACAGGGGCCTCTCTGCACTGCAGACAGTACAATAATTTTTAAACTATTAGCTGTCATTTCCAATCAGTCCCAGGGAGGCAGAGGAACCTGGCACACGGCTCCGTCAGGGCTGCCAAGTCACCAGATTCCCACCCAGTATGGAGAAGCAACGCAGGGTCACGAGGTTCAGCTCCTGGGGGTCACAGGACTCTGGCCACAGTGACAGAGGGGCATGGTGAGGGGCAGGGACACCCCCCCCCAGCCACCCCCGCGGGACATTCCCACCCCCTTTGCCTACTTTCACTGTCTTTTTTCACCTCTTTGCGTTCTTCTCCCTCCATACAGGGGACCAATTGTATCCTGGCCCTGAATGAACACCAACAGATGTGTTACAATCCACTGCGATGGGGCTCTCATGTCTCAGCCCAGGAGGTGTCACAGCCCACATCTTATTTTCCCATTGTTCTCCTCCACTATCCCTGTCCCAACCCCTGGGATGCTCCAGGGAACTGCAGGTGACACAGGAGACCCCACCAGCATTCGCCTCTGCAGGATGAGCAACTTCAAGGGCTTCCATCTCCCACGGAGGAAAATACTGCCACATACTGCCAGTTCTGTGCAAGTTTAATTGACCAAGGATGAGTAAAAAGTATTAAAAATCCTAGAAAACTGTTTCAGCATGTGCAAAATTCACAGGAATATAAAATACTTCAAAAATATTCTGCAGGATCAGATCTGTAATTTTTTAAGTTATAAAAAGACCACAACAGCCCGAAATACAGCAATGCTTAACAAAAATAAAGTCATCCTGTGTGGGAGCAAACAAACTCGCCCTCCTCAGTCTGAGCAGACAGAGCTGTGTGGCACCACCAGTGCTTGTGGCAATGCCTGAGGATCCTGGCAGTCAGCGAGACCTCCTGGCTCGGTGAGGGCACTACGAGCACCCAGGTTCATGACCCCCATCTGCAAACAACGCGGCCGAGGAGAATTCCGAGAAAACATGGATAAGAAGTCCCCAAGAGCCAAGAGACATGTGGTCCCTGAGCCAGCACTGACTCACTGGTAGAGGACCTTCACACAGAAGGTTTCCTCGTTCTTGTCCTCATGGTCGTTGATGTGAATCAGGATCTCCTCCTCGCCCACGCTCTGGCTCGGGGCAAACCGCAAGCCGATGGTGTACACCTCCCCGCCGGCGATCTGCGGGAGAATGGGTGGGGGGAGAGGTGGTGGCACATGGCATGGACCTCCTCGATGCTCCCACCCCTTCCCAGGCTGGCACAGCCTTCCCACAAGCATCACTCCCTGCACCCATAGAGCATCATTCCCTGCACGCACAGAGCATCCCGCACCGGGTGAGCATCGCTCCGCACACGGTGCAGTCCAGCTGTGGGAGGGGGGGGTCTGGCAAGCAGGGAGCAGGATGTACCTCAAAGGAATCCTCCTTGAACTGCAGGAGGTCGGGCCGGTTGGTGCACAAGAAGTAGAGCCTGGGCGAGGGGTAGGGGTTGGTGTAGGTGATGCGCTTGTTGCAGCCTCTCCCGCCTCCCGCGGGCAGCGAGATCTCGAACGCCTACGGGTCAAGCAAGAGCCATGGCAGAGGCAGCACAGACTGCGGCAGGGAACAAGGGGCTCCCCACCAGACTCCCCACGGAGAACTGCCTCCTGCACAGAGGAACCACAGGCGGTGTTCTGGAGGGCACACTACCTCACCTCCCCTCTTTCTACACCTTATGTTTGATCTCTGCCAGCAGGTATAAGAAACACCTTTGAGTGAAAACATCCTCCTCGTGCTGCCACCGGCACCAACGCCTTCACAAAAGTAATTATGAGCCCCAACAACAAAGGGCCAGGGGAGCAGCTCGGCTCAGCAGCTCCTTCTCCAGCTCATTAATGGATGTCCACGGGGAGAGCCATGGCTCTTGCTCTGATAACACCCCATGGCAGTGGGAGTGGGGCTGGCACTTGGCAGGATGCTGGGGCATCAGTTTAAATGCTGATCGGAACTTCTCCCGATACCAAGGGCTTTGGGAAAACACTTTCAAAAGGAACATATTAGCCAGGAAATCCAATTTTCTATCTTTGAGGAACAGCACTAATAGAAAGCAACATGCTGGGGCTTTAATGTCACAATTGGGGATACTTCAGAACTGACACTCCTGAGCGTGTGACCACTTCAGAGCAGCCTGGAAGACATTTCACCCTGGTCTTCAGGGAGATTAGGGGAGCACAGGAGGGCTGAATGTGTGCTCAGGGTAGCAAACGCCAAAACCCCCACAGATGTAAAGAAAGGAAGAAGCAAGACACAGCCCTGAGTCATTGGTTGGACCACGACCGCCAGCCTAGCACCATCACTGAGTTTTTCCAGTGCGAGAGCCACCGTACCTTGGAGATGAGGGGCTGCCGGCAGGACAGGCAGAGCAGCCAGGAGGACACCAGCTGGTGGGACTCCACGTCCACCAGGTTGAGGTAGATGAACCTGCTGCCAGCCCGCCGAGGCCTGACACCGATGTACAGCTCCCGCATGCCGTTGGCAGGGAGAAGGAAGGCACCGTCCGGATCCACCTGTGGAAACCAACACCAGAAGCTGCAAAGGTGTAATGCACCTCCAAGATGTCCAGCGTGGTGTACAAATTAGACCCAACTGCTCTTAAGGACCTGTGCATCCCACCACCACCAAACCCCACCTACCAACACGAGTGTGCCAGGACTGGCATCATGTCAGGAAAGAAAAGAGGCACTGGGGAAAGCCACCTCCTCCCCAGCATCGGGACTCCTTCCCCTCGCAGGCTTTACCTGGGGATGTTTTCTTTTGTTTATGGGACAGAGATGGAATTTTTTGTGCCTTTCATTATTCACATTGGCAATTACGGCCGAATGAATTCTAAAGAAATTGTTAGTCTTCAGATGGTCTCATTAACGCAGATAATTTGCCCTCCGGGGTTTCACGGGATGATCCTACACATGACAGCTCTAATCAAAAGATAATTATCGCAAACACTTTATGGCAGTAAATTGTTCATAATTCCGAGTGGGCTGCCTTTCCCTTTTCAGAGGGGATTTCACCAGGCTGGCCCAGACCAGCTCCCCGCCTGCTGCCACCACGAATGCCCCAAGCGCCCACGGGTGTTACCTGCAGCTCCTGGGGATGGGAGGTGAAGGCCTGGACCTTCCTGGGGGCCGGGGTGCCCCGCAGCAGCAGCGAGAGGCGGGTGAGCTGCCCAGCCGTGCAGCTGACGTCCAGGCGCTGCAGCGAGTGCAGGTAGAACTGCCAGATCTGCACGGGCACTGCCAGCCAGGTGTCCCTGCAGGACAGACAGACAGGGCTCACACATGGCACCGCAGGCTCAGAGCGAGCAGCCAATGCCAAGCACAGAGCTTGAGCTCTGGGAAAGCTTCTAAGGACCTCAATTTCAGTCTCTCCCATTCCTAAAGCTCATGTAACAGCATCCTCTGATTGCCTGGCTGCTCAGAGGTATCGGCTGCACCCAGAGATGCTTTGGCCAGGGATTATTAAGAAAAGAATGATGCAAAACCCTAAGCTACAAACATCTTGGGCATCCTTCTGCTGCTCAGCAAAGTTGGATACACTTGAGAAGCCATGAGCAAGGAATACACAGTGTGAGCTCCCCTCCTGCCCCACCACACGGTCAGGGTTAGAGTTTCTCAATTTTTTGGGGTCCTGCTACTTACGTATAAATAGCAACGAAGAACTTTTTGATCTGCGGGCTTGGTCCTCCGGCTACTTTTAAGAAGATATCCTGTGGCTCCCCAGGCCCCTGCATGCAGAAATCAGAGCATGGTTCCACCAGTTAACCTCAACATCGAGCCAGCTAATGAGGACTCCAGGGTTTCCTTCCCATTAACGGAAGCATCCGCCACCAGCCCACTCACGAAAGCAGATGCTCCCAGCATCAAGTTAAACTATGTTATTAAGTTATTATGCAGCTTGGCTGAGCTCTTCCAGTATTTTTAATTACAAAAGAGGATACAAACGACGATCGTGTTCCAGGTCTGCATCTGTAATCAAATTTTGGCAAATTTTCCC
Source organism: Dromococcyx pavoninus (assembly GCA_033558185.1). NCBI lineage: Eukaryota > Metazoa > Chordata > Aves > Cuculiformes > Neomorphidae > Dromococcyx > Dromococcyx pavoninus. The sequence continues at coordinate 281,353 of JAUMJL010000865.1, forward strand.
CAAGTTTTCTAACAAGCCATAATCCAATTACAACACCAACGCATTGCTGCAACAGCCATCAGCAACTGCCCTTTCTTGCCATTTGCACGTGTGCCCAAGTTTATTTTTCATTCCCACATTCCCCAGCCACAAAACAAGCCAAGTAAACTTGTGCTGGTATTGGGAAGCAAGGGGTGTGCTGGGGGAGGGACACAGAGTGATGGCTTGGCCCAAAGAGCAAACCCGGCCTGGCAGGGCCCTTCCCACCACCCCAGCATCGTCCAGCAGAGTCACTCGGCCCTGTGCTCAGCAGATGCACTGTTCCCACCTCCCGAGCAGGGGAAAGGTCTATTGCACCCTCAACAGAAAAGGCTGCTGTTCCCTAGCAGCTTAATCGTCTGGTATCTGTTCCAAGGCACAAGGGAGTACAGGCTGCTGCACGATGTGATAAGGTGCAACATTCGGCTTCGACTGCAAAAACAACACAGCTCATTTTAATTGGGAATAAAGAGCAATTCCAGCTTCATCACTGACACTGTTTTGCTACCATGGGCTGATAAATGGGGATGCTCCGTGGCTGCAAGACATTGCCAACCAAACAACCCCCAGCAGAAGGACACAGAGGACAGAACGATGCCAATGTGTAACCAGTACCATATTTTTGGTTTCGCAAATGATGTCAGGGTCGCTGCAGCGAACAAACATCTCGGGCTCCCCACCTGGCACCCCCACCGGTGCACCTGCAGAAAGACACACAGATGCAAAACCACAGTCAGTGTTTTCTCTCTTTGTGTTGCTACCCTGCACCCCACACAGCCACAGACCTGAATCTCCTGTGTCACGCTACCAGCAAACTACATGAGCACAGCAAAGCAGGGAATCAAGTATAAAATTAATGCAGGTGAGTGGATGGGGAGCAAGTGAGGAGCCCAAAGCTCAGAAAGGGTGAAAAAGCACAGACAAGCTCTCTGGAAGCTGCTGCACCTCTAGAAGGGTCCCTACAAAAGACAGATGCCAACTACCAAGGAAGAGCCTGAGCGCCCACTGGGCATGCCGCGGGCTCACCAGGGAGGGTGTGCCAGGGGGGCAGCCGAATGGTCTTCTTCAGGAAGGTGAGCTCAGGGTGGTAGAAGCGGAAGGTCTGGTCCACCACGTGGGGCTGCGGCTCCACCTTCACCCGCAGCAGCGCAATGGGTTTCCCCCTGCTCACCTGGAAGGAGACCTGTCCCGGGGCCAGCAGGAGAGGGACGGAGTTTTGCAAGAGTAATACTTCTCCTCCCACACAGCCCCTTGAGCAGCATTTTCCCCAGCATCCTCACCTGGATGTGCTTTATCCGCCCGGCCATGCTCTTCCCCAAGGAGCAGGCAACTGCGTCAGCTCCAGCACCCAGCCCCGACGGCCCCTGTAGGGTGCAAGAGCAGGTTGCCTCGGGATGCAGCACCGCTACAGCTGCACAGTGCCTGTATCCCCCTCCCCTGTGTCAGCAAACATCGCCAACGGAAACAATTCCTACTGGGAACAGCTCAAAACAAGGGCCTTCATGTACCTGAGCCATTACAACCGCGGGGTCCGCAGAGAAGGTCTGGTATTTGAAGGGGATGCGAACAGTCTCGTGAGGGCGCAGGTAGACTTGAGGCCTGAGGTTGTCCTGGAGGTGAAACATCTCCTCCTCCACAGGTGTAACGCTCTTGGTCAGCTCTTTGAAGTGGCGCCACTCCCTCGGGTCCAGTATGACACTAGGGGAGCGAGCAGTGGAGATGCTGGTGAGGACTGGTCAGAAGCAGGTACCATCTTGGTATGTCTGGAGGCACACAGAGACCCCACTTTTGGCCCCCACCTGAGCTCAGGATGGTCGATCTCGATGGTCACTGTGTGCCGGATGCCATAGGGGTTCTTCAGGGCGAACTCAAAGAACTCTGCCGTCCCCAGCACGGCGTGCACGGTGCGGGTGGCAGTGATGGCCTGGCTGAGCATCTGGGAGATACTCTCGCCCTTGATGTGCTCCCGGTAGGCGTCAATGATCTGCAGGTCCCGCATGTGTGGGATGCGCTGCTCCTGCTAGAAAGGAGGTCACCGTAAGCCTGGAACCACCTCAACACCCCCAGCCCAGCGTCCCACTCCTCACCAAGAGCTGGGGCACCTGCCCGCTGCCACCATCCTCCCGCTGCCGCACCAGCGCCATGCGTCGCAGCTTGCGCCGCCGGGCGGCCGCGGCCTCGCTGGGGGCAGCCGGGGGGACTGGCCTCACCCCTGGCCTGCGGCTGCACAGCACGGCCGCCAGCTCACCGTCCACCTGGGCCAGCCTGCGCGCCCGGGACTCCCGCCCACCTGCAGGGAGAGAGCACCATGGCACCGGCAGGAACCCCATCAGCACGGCCTCGAGTGATGCCGCAGGCCCAGGAAGCAGAGCTGGGGACAAAGCGCCAGCATCGTGGCAGCAGAGACTGACAGAAACCCTGACGACACAAACCAGCACAAGAGGACAGGCTGAGCCTCAGCCCAGCGGGACTCACCACCAGCGGCGTTGAGGGAGAGCCAGGTGCCTGCCGGGATGCAGCCAGTGCTATCTGGTGCAGGCACAGCGCGGGAGCGGGATAGTGGCAGCCGTGCCGGGGTCTCCTCACACGGATGGCCTTCCAGGAGCAGAGACAGAGGGTGAGCAGAAACCATCCCTTTTTCATCACCATAAAACCTACTGCAAATTTTTATCCCCGCTTCAGCTCTTTTCAGACAAAAAATCTGGACCAAGTATCTGGCTGCTACCGATGTTCTGTGAGCCCTGTGGTGCTCCTGCCAGAGCCTATTGCAGTTTCCACCCCGGGACAGAGCAGTATGGAGAGCATGGTGCCATCCTGAGCTATTCACTGCCAAGCCCCCCACCAGCTCCAGTTCCCATTTCTGTGGTCTCTGTCCCTGCTGCGGCGCTGCCGCTGGCACAGCCACGCATTGCTGCGTCTCTCCACTCTCCGCACAGCAGTGCCAGATGAGGTTGTAAAGCCACCAGTATTTACCCAGCCTAGGAATCCCATCCCCATCTTTTGGGCAGAGGCACCACACTTTCCAACATTGTTTTAACAACAGTATTTTGAAATTTAAAAAAAAAAAAAAAAAAAGAGGACAAGGAAAAAAAAAGCCAAAGGGGTGGCTGCTGCACCAGGGCAGCAACTCTGCTTCCTCTCCCCTCTCTTCTTCTGCGGGGTGGGAGTTAAACCTCTCCGTGGGTTGTGAATCTCAGATTCTCCTTCCCAGGAGCTTATCATCTCTTTGCAGGCAAAGTAAGGGAACGATGATTTAAGATATCTTATAATGGAGCTAATCTTTCTTCTGAAGATAAGATTTTAAAACCTGGAGTCACTGCACATTTATAGGATGGGGAATTAAATATAGAAAATAAAAGCAGCCAGCAGGTTCTGGGAAGAATAATGTTCTTACAAGCGTGGTTTTTGTTCTGGTACAGCCCTCTGTTTCTCCCGCAGTCCCGTGCTGTTTGCAAGCACAGCATTGTCCCTGCTCCACCAGCCACCCCACTTCCTCGTGCTGGCATTTGCACCCCAGCAGGGATGGCAAGCACAGCCAGGAGCCACAGCCTCTGCCCGGAGTCAAGCAGCTGCCACCGGGATGGAGGCTCTGGTTGGCACCAGATATCCAGAGAGGAGTGTGCTGGTGTTGGTACCCAAGCCTTTCGCGTTGTGCAGGGGGCTCTTACCGACATTGGCCAGGCAGAGGTGCAGGCGGCCCCTCACAGCAACACGCACGCCAAGGGGCCGCAGGGCGCCGCGCCGCAGAGCCTCCTGGCCCATCACCGTCACGTCTGGCTCGTACTCGGTCGTGGCCACCTCCAGCTCGTGGTGGGTCCTGACGGCCGCCCGGCCCTGGCGCAGCAGGGGCTGGGGACAAGCAAGGACAGGCAAGGTGTAGGACACTGCTGGGTAAGTCAGGGGCTAAGGGGTTTGGGTAAGCATGTCTCTAGGTGTCCTAGGACAGGAGGGTATGGCTCTAGAATAATGCAGGAGTTCCAGGGGAGGGGAAGGAAGTCAACATTTTGCCATCACTTTCAAGAAGATGACAAATCCCACGATTAGGGGCCTGTCAGGATGTCATCAGTCCCCGTTCACAGAGCGGCTGACAGCAACTCGATTACTAAAGACGCAAGGGTAATGCAATGACATCCCAACACAGGACCAAAGGGAAGTCAGGCTCTTCCTTAACACTCCTGCATGCTAAGCATGCATCCTTTGCAGTCCTGAGGGCATAAGGGGAACGACCTTCAGTTTAACCCATACCTCCAGTTTCACAGCAGCAGATCCAACAAGGAGCAGGGAATCTCCATCCCAGACATCAATCTGGAGGCTGTGCTCAGCCAGGTACCGCATGAACCAGCGCATCTCCCCGGGGCGCAGGAAATTGGGATCCACCATGTACTTCAGCTGCAAGCCTGGCGGTCCTGCGAGACGTGGGGCACTGTCAGGGAAACGGAGCTTCCCCAGGCACCACCAGGACAGGGACTCTCTTCTGCTCCAGAGAAGACTGCCCACTCATACACCTACTCTCCCCCACTAAATGAACCCACTGGTCAATTAGCAAGATCCAAGTTCCCCCAAGACTGACACCCTCCCACAAAAACACTGCATTTGTATGGACCCCCCTCTCATTTCCACTAACAGCTCCACACGGAGAAGAAGCTTCATCGGCCACAAGCGCTTGGGGTCTCTCAGGCCCAGAATTCAACAAGACACAAAGAACCAAAGCAAAGCCTTCTGCTGGCAGGACCAGAGCTGTTCATTCCAGGCACTGACTCTCATGTGTTGCCTTTCTTTTCAAGGATGCTACTGCAGCAGGAGCTGGCAGCCTTGACGCATGAATCCAACGCTTACCAGTATTTTACTTCAAATGTTGGACATTTTGAACATTTCTCTTGATGGGCCAGGCAAACTAGCTGAGGTTTGCTATTAAAGCAGACACCTCAGCCTGAAGGCAAGTCAAAATTGGACTGATGGGAGAGGCCACAGGAGGATGCTTTGAACCAGAGCTTACCAGTGCTGAGGGTCCTGTCCTTGTTCAACTGGACAAGGAGCTGTGCCGGCACAGCTGGCCCGGCCACTGGGCCCCCATCCGAGCTGACCAGTTGCAGCCGTGGTGTGGTGACCGGTGGGAAACGGTAGAACTGGAAGGTGAGGAAGACTGTCCTCGGCCAGATTCCCTCTGCACTGTCCTGGGCATCCCTTGAGGGAGAGAGAGGGGGTTGGTTAGTTCATGGCACAGCGCTGCTGCCCCATCACAAGCTCCTCATGCGTTTGGCACGCACCGAGAGGCAGGAGAATGAGATAAGATCGGCAGCATCACAAGTATTTGGACTTCTCTGAAGACAGCAGGCATATGGTTTGCCTTGGCTTTCCAAAAAGCATCATAATTCCAGCTGTCTCTCACCATATGCTGCAATGGAGGAGCCCAGCAAAGGCAGCGTTTTACCTTTGCACAGCACACTGCCATCCATGGAAAAAACACAAGTTGGGCTTTATCCTGCTAAAGCCACCCCTATGGGTGCCAGCTTTCTCAACTCCACATGCATTTACAGCAAAACCCTGCAGTAATGAGCTCTTACATCACATTGGTCAACGGATACAATTAAAAAAAAATGGAATACAATTCAAGAGTGCCCAGAAAGGACAAGAGCATCATCTTCAAACCCTTGGGGCTTTGCCTCTACAGCAGCTTTGGCAAGGATTTCTCCTGCTTAAGCGGGGAACCAGTCTGGGGGGAGCTGGGGTAAGGACTCTCCCACAGGAAGCCCCTGGGATCTACCCGCAAAAGGCACCATGAACAGCTGACATCCCACCTGCCAAAAGCCAGGAACTGCAGGATTATTTCGTTGCCTTGCAGAGGGTCGGCTTCCTCCAGCTGCAGGCTGAAACTCGCTGGGTCCACTAGCTCCGAGATCTCCACTGGATCCTGGTTGCAGTCCAGGATCTCCGGGAAGCCGGCGGCGTGCAGGCGCGCCAGGGAGGCGCGGGAAGGCATTGTGCAGGAACTGACAGAGAAACAGGGTTGAACTGCATAGAAGTGGCTACCGGGGACCCCAGCACAATGGGGTGGGAATGCAGGAGCCTGGGGAAGGGCAGCCGAGCATCACCTGCCCGCCTGCAGTCCCATGGCTGCAATGGGCACCTGCAGCGGGGCAAACGGCAGCACCCGCAGCTGGTCATCGGTGTCCGGCAAGCCGAGGTCGGCCTCCAGGTGAGTGATCCCTGGCTCCAGGGGGGAGCTGTGGCCACGTGGTGCTGGGAACTGGCCCCTGCCCCATGGCGAGGCCGTGAGCTGGGACACCGACAGCTGGAGGGAGAGCAGTGAGCGTGAGTGCCCGCAGCCCCACACCCAGGGAACAGCCCCCAGAACAGCCGGCTCTGCAGGAACCCCCGGGCAAGGTGGGCTGCTCGAGTTCTCGCACCTCTGCTTCCTATTTAGTGCTGAACTTTCCCTGGCAAGGGGAGGGAAGAGAAAATGCAGCAGGAAGATCAAGCTGCTTAATGCAGTCTTTATGAAGCATTTCATTTCATCAAAATATTTGTGTGCATTGATCCCTGCATCAAGATAAAAAAAAGCATAAAGAGGATCTCTGTATTCATAGATTTCCGTAAATCCCAGTGGCTCTGCACAAAGAAACCGTGCATCACTGTCAGCACTGGGGACAACAGTACCCAGTAAATCTGGGCTGTCAAAGCCAGAACTGCCCTTAAAAATACATTTGGGGTGTGAAAAGAGCTCAGGGAATCGTGCCCAGCACGTTATAGGTGGGATCCATTTCTCTCCCCTGGAGGAGGTGGATTTGAGCAGGACACTTGGTGCCTCTCAGCCACAGCACATAGAAAAACCAGTAAAGGACAGGACTGGGAATCCATCCTCAGCATGAGAGCCATCCCCTGGGAACGCCGCTGCCCACCACCCATGTCTGCTGGTGCGCGTGGCACTCACCCGCGCTCCTTGTCGTGGGGACGGTGAACCTGCAGAGAGGGACATGAGAGATGCTGTAGCGGAGCCATCAGCACACCTGCACCCCCCCACCGAGCCCCCTTCAACCTCCCCACCTCTCTTTTTAAATTTTAGGGTGAAACCAGCTCAGCGAGGCAGCTTGCCATCTCTCAACCACTTATTTGACTTATTTTTCCAGTACGAGTGCTGCCTGAGGGGGGAAACATAGCTCATCTCCAGAGTCATCCGTTATTTAGCTGGGAATTAGGCTAACTCTGCTACAAAGGCAGCTCCTCCATCCCCAGACAGTGCCACAGTTCCCCACGGCCATGCGGCGCTGCCTAAGTGCGATGCTTAATGAGACGTGAAAGTTTTAGGATACTTAAGGTTCTCGTCGCTCCTCTGTTATTTCTTGTTACTCCCTTCAAGTGTTCATGCATTTGTGCCCCGAAACAGTACAAGCTTTATCATGTTTATATTTGGCTGCTCAGCTCACACATGCGCCAGCACAGCTGAGCTCGCCAAACCACAGGTCCTTCGGAGCAGACCAAGGGGCACAGATGTTCTATCTCTGCATCCATGTGATGCAGAGACCTTATTTTCCTTTCACCATCATGGGTATCCCAGCTATTTCACACTGAACTCTGTCAAAGGCAAGTGCCCCATCTCCCTTACACCTAAAATACTGTTTTTTCTCAGTTAGGATGGCTTCGTCCGCTGGTAAAGAGATGATGGACAGAGCCAGCAGCACCACCAGCAGCTGTGCTCCCCTGGCCAAACAGTGGCACATTGTCCAAAACAGCACTACAAAAAGTTAACCAAATGCTCTTTTCAGCAGCTCAGGGCATAGGCTGGCTCTTGCACGGAGTCACTCACCTTGCTGCACAGCTCTGGGACCACCACCATGCTTCCTGAGCTCTTCCTGGTACAGTCAGCCCCCCAGAGCCAGGGGAACATCAGGGAGCTGACACTCCAGAATCGCCCTGCCGGGGCACCCCCCTCTCCAGACACCCTGACCAGACTCCAGGCCAGATCTCACCATCAGCACGTGCTCACAGCTCCCTTCACCACGCTGCAGCTCCCTCAATGCCCTGGCCACCGCCAGCTGAGAGGCATCCAGGAAAACCTTTCAAGCAGCACCGAGAAGGTCCCAGCAGCAATGCTGAGCAGAGCCCAACCCAGCGCACCCCAGACCTCTCATTTCCCCTGCAAAGCTTTCTGCTCTAAAGGCCCTGGCACCAGCAAACACAGCTCCATGCCAGCAGAAAGCCTGAGGCTGGCAGGGACACGGGACTCGCTGCAGCAAAGCCGTGGTGCCACTGCCATCTCCTGGAGGGTACAGCAACACCAGAGCTGGCACGGGAGCAGGCGCTCACGCTGCACCCACCACAGTAGGCAGCACCCCGACCCGCAGGCTGGCAGAGCATTTGGCTCTCCAGAGGATTTAAGGTCATAAAACACATTTTTAAAGGCTGTCAGGTATCCAGAGCACTGCACCGAAACCTGCGCAGGAACCACAGCAGGGGCAACGCTGTAGAGGAAATAAGAGTTTGTCTCCCATTGATCAAGAAAGGGGGAGCAGGTAGAAACAATCCAGAGAGGATTTCCAGGAGCACAGGGCATTGACTCAGCTTTGCTCCCCAACCCAAGCCAACAGCAGTTTCCTTTCTGCCTCCACCACACAGCAGATGGGCACCTGCCCCCATGTGCTATAGATAGAGCCGTACGTGCAGACACGCGCACACGCAGCCTGGTGCTCCTGGCACAGCCCGCGCATGGCGACCGAACGGGTGCTGCCGTCACACTCCCCGAGCAGCAGCACAAGGAGATGATTATTTTCTTCCTCAGCCCATAAGTGACATCTCTCCTGTCCCCTGTGTCCAGAAGGATTTGGAGAGCAGAGAGCACTTGTGGGGAGCACAGGGCTGCCGGGGCAGCTGCTGCGCCTGTGGGAGTCCAAACACAGTCAGAGCGACCCAAAACAGGACCAGGTTGGTGCCATGTTGGAAATACCTCAGGATTTTGAACGTGTCTCAGAGCTACTAACACAGGGGAATTTTGCAAGTTAAAAACCAAGACCTGAATTCAACTCAATGGAAACTTGGTTCACTCCGGTAACTCATAAACCACTGAAGTCGCATTTCTTCTCCCAAGCAGACACCAGTGCCACACTCTATATTTTAAATGTCAGCAATCTGGAAAACACTCACTCAACGATGGCGTGGGAGGCTTCTCGAACTTGTCCCCGTCTTTATGTAGGATCTCTGCAGCAGTTACAAGATGTTCTTCTGAATCAGTAGAAACGTGGAATTGGACAGTCCCAGACTCCACGTGCTTCCCCTGAAATTGGAAATGATATACTTTTAGAGAGCGTACTCCACACAGACTCCTTTCACAATTCCAAGAGATGATTCCCTTGCCTTGCAGCCAGAGAAACACTGGAGCAAGCTGCAGGCAGAGCTAGCAAGGGGCTGTACTCTAATTTCTGACCAAATACCTCTATCTTTACAGAGACACACTCACCCCTGCCAAGTCCACCCACTGTCGTCCGGTTTAAGACTTCACTAGGCAAGTTCTGCAGACAAGACACCCACCCATCCTTGCCCCCAGCAGAGAGCAACCCAGCCAGCTCAGCACCACAGCTGTATTGCAGCCACCTCCTTTGCCCCAGCCATAACCTTCCGTTGCTGATAAATACTTTGGAGTAAGGTGTTTATCCTTTGTGTGCGCATCACTCTGAATAAGCCAGCTCAGGTCACAGTGACCTCCATGAAGTATCATGATGAATACAGTCATCAAATCATGGAATGATTAAGGTTGGAACCACCTCTAAGCTCATCCGGTCCTTCCACAGCTCCATTCCCCTTCTCTGGATGTGCTCCAGCCCCTCAATGTCTTTCTTGTACTGAGGGATCCAAAACTGAACCCAGGATTCGAGGTGCAGCCTCACCAGTGCCATGCACAGGGGACAACACCTTCCATAACTGTGTTGACCAGCTCAGTGACAGCTCAGTCTGCGCCTTTGCAGTAACTGAAGCCAAGCAGCACCAGACACCAAGTGCACGACCCATCAGTGTAGATGCTGCTGGCAGGGGGTCGGGGGCTGTCACCCTCCTCTTCTTTCACTCACAGATTTCCAGAGAGCTTCTCTATCGCCTGGTACTTACAAAGGAAGTACCTTTCTAAGAGCAAGCCTGCCCCAGTACCAGCCACATCCCTGTGTGCCTGCAGTGCCCTTACCTGTCGGGAGCTCCTGCTGCTCGGCGGGGTCTGGTAGACCAAGGCTTGGCAGGGGCTGCGGCGGGCACCACCGCGCAGGGGCAGGACCACCTCCGTCTCACCAGTGCCCGGGAAGGGGCTCCAGACAGCCCAGCGCACGGAGCGCATGTCGGCCACCTCGCTGCGGGCGCTGCCGGGCAGTGCCTGGGGAGGAACAGAGGGAGCACAGGGAGTGCCGGGCACCCCCACCTAACCACCGGGATGGGGCAGTGGGTTCTGTCAGACAGGCCTGGGCTCTGATCTCCCGCTGCACCTTCCCCCACCCAGCTCTGATGTCCTGGAATCCACTCCTCTTCGACCTGTTCCAGACGCTTTCCAGAACCTTATTTCTCTTCTTGCTCCAATTTCCCAACCCCCACTGACCACCCCTTTCTGCTCCCATCCCTTGCAGGCTCTGAGGAGCACCAGGAATGCTCAGATGCAGAAGGACACAGCAGTCCCAGGGAGGGGATGCAGACTGGGAGACCTCTCAGTGAAGCACCAAGCTGGCCCGCACAGTTTTGAGGTTTGCTTCTCTCCCCTCTGTCAGCAGCACCACAGGCAGAACCAGCACCTTCCTGCATGATTTCACCTCCTCAAGGCTGACCACAAACCCACAGCCACAGCTGCACACAGGTTTGAATCCCACTTTGCCCCTGTAAACCCCACACCACCCTTCCCAATAGGCACTCTCTGCACTCCAGGTAATCGCACCTCGTACCTTCACCAAGTTACACAAGGGATTACACCTCCAGATTATGGATCAGCAGAATATAAAACTGATATAATATAAAAGCACAATATAAGGCTTTTATAAAATTAACGGGGGGTTCATCCTTGTGTGTATTTAGCACACGCAGGCTGAGACAAAGCCAGCACCCAGCCAAAGGGCTGCAACCCCTCAACCAGGCAGCTGCATTAAGGGATGTATCCTTGACTCCCCATTCCTGGCAGACAGGAAAGGCAGCATAAAGACTTCCACTTACCAGGCACCTCCACACTCTCCCCTCAAACAGACGGAGAAGCTCTGAAGTGAACAGAGAGGTCTCTACCAGCACCTGCAATCACCCTTGGAGCTTGCTAATTATGGCACAGCAGACAAGGTGATCAGCTCAGAGAGTGGCTTTAGATTAACTGCTCTGCCCAGGGGCTGCACCCCTGGAATCGGCTCCAGCACTGCCCCTGACAGCGCCTCCAGCACAGCCAAATACATCTGTCTGGAGCCCCAAAGCTCTGCAGGTACTTGGGTTTCAGCTTTTTAAAGGAGTTGAACCCAACACAATTTCAGACAGCAAGGTTCAGCTTCTCCTCCCTCCTCAATTCAAACCCCTCTGGCCTGGCAGGTGTGTTTCACTTTATAAATAAATATTTTACCCCCAGTTTTGCTCTGGGCAGCTCTAACAAGACAAGACATTTGCTGCATTTTCAAAGAGCATCTTAGCTGGAGGACTGGAGCCTCCTAACAACCCCATGGCCATCGATTCAGCCACACTATGAGCTAATGGCTCCAGGAGCAGAGGGCCCCTGGAGGGGATGACCAAAGGGCTCGCTAAACTGAGCTTAAACTGCAGAAAGGTTAAACTGAAATACATGTAAACGATCGTTAAGTAGGCATTAGCTGGTCTCTGTAGTCAATACAGAAACCTCTCTGCTTTAAGGTCTGGAGAACATCAGGCTGAAGCTCCCAGCAAAACACCAGCATTCAGAAAAAAAAGAGAGGGAGGGGTTAACATTTTCAGCATAAATGTGGAATTCTAAAGACAAGCCTTTTTAAAATTTAAGAAGCTGAATTTTTCCAAATTAGCTTGCCAGAACACTATGGGACTGCTGCAGGCTGCATTCCTCCATATACATATACATGGAGAAACATAACCACACGTCATCAAAACCATTCAACAAGCCCATTTGCAGGACAATTTGCACAGCACTGTGGAAAGCACCTGGACACTCATGAAGCAGTTTGTTAGGTAGCACAGCAGCACCTGGACACTTTGTGAGGTCTTTTTTCAGGCAGCAGCCCTGTAGCACTTGCGTCTTGGAGACACAAGGCAGCAAAACAGGGCAGAGGATGGAGTTACTCAGCAGGGCTGGCTCCCCATCTGCAGATGTCCACTCTTCAGTAAGGGCCTGAGACAAGGTGCACGCACACTCAGCCCTACCTTCCCACCAGCTGTTCCCGAGCTGCAGAAGACGTACTCCAGCTGGAAGCAGACCCCGAACACCGGGTGAGGGACCATTTCGCTCAGGTGGATGCGGCTTCTCAGGACCAGGGCTTGACCTGCTCTGCTGCACCGGGATGGAGAAGCGGCTGTGGGCAGTGCTCAAGGCAGGAGGAGGGAAGTAGCGCCGGCAGCAGTGGGTTTCCCCCTTACCTGGCTCCGGAGCTGGACACCCCATGGCAGCTGCCTCGCGCTGCCTCTGACTCTGGCACCAGCACAGCCACCTGTGGCACCTGAACGAAGCACAGGCCGTTGTGGACACCGACGTGCAGCCGCCGCTCCCGAACCGCCACCCCATCGCCATCCGGCACGGCGTTAGCCTGCGAAAGGCAAGTTTTCCAGCTCAGACAGCGAGGTGGCACAGGGCAGCACAGCATCCCCCTCTGAACCACCTAAAAAAAAATAGAACACACTCCCCAACAGGTGATGGATACTAAAATCTTTTGTCTTGATAGCAGAGTTGGTGCCAATCTGGCAGTGACTTGGCCAGCAGTCCTTACCGCACACCGAGCACTGCCATTCCTAAAGAGATGTGCTCAGTATGCACTGCATTTTATCTTTGTGTTCTCATAGCACAGCAAACTCAAATTCTGCTTATTGGTGTTCAAAACAAAGCCTACACAGAGCACCTGTTGCTAATCCAGCAGTAAAGCAAGCAAAAGGCTCGCACAGCAAAACCAGTCTCCAAACAAAACAAACACATGAGCAGCATTTATCTGAAGGTTTCTCCTCTGCCTGTAAACACAGCACTGTTTACAGCTCCTGCACTGCTTTCCCCAGCTGTAACTACATCAGCAGTACCTGAAGCAAGCGATCGCTGCTCAGTAAGTCCAGCAGCTCCTCCTCAAATTCCTCCAGGGAAGGGTACAGCTGGACAGAGAGCTGCTCCAGATAGCAGGTGACCGGCTTCACCAGCCGGGGTTTCTGCAAGCAGTCACCTGAGGAGACAAGGTGGTGACCGCAGGTCACACCACAGCTGGGGGGGATGTCACCAGGGACAGAGTGGCACCCACAGCCAGGCCTGGGCTGAAAGCAACACCAGGAGAGGTTGTGGCCAAGTACAGGCTCCATGGCCACAGGACCACCACTTTCATGTGGATGTGGGGTGTTTGCAGAGATGCTTCTCACCCCAAACCTGGCAGACCCTCAGCCCAGCCGCTGAGGAGGACAACTTTAAACAAGCTGCAAGGGTTCCTCCTAAGACTGCTGAACGACTGTAATTAAACCAACCATCACTTATCCCTGTCAGCTTCCCAGGAGCAAAGCAATTAAGGGAAGAAGAACAGACTGAAGCCATTTTGACATCTTTCAGAATGAGCTATGAACGCCAGCCCCGCCGGCCCACGAAGGGGGAGATGTTCTTGCCAAGGGGCTGTGCTGCAGAGAACCCGAAGTGCCCAGAAACCCTACACCAGCACCCTGCCTGCACCCTCCCTGGGCCCTGCTGTCTTCAGCAGGAGGCAGTGCAGCCTGCAGGAAAAGGGAAGAGTCCTTACTCTTGTCTCCACGCACCGGCAGCAAGCCGGGAATGGTCTGCAGCCCAGACACCAGGAGGTTTTCGGGAAGGAGGTGAAATATCTTCTCCAGCGGCTGGTGGGGCTTCAGGGCATACTGCAGGTGGCTCTTCTCCATCACCATCAGGTACTTGTTCTCTGAAGAAGAGAAAACAACCCAAAACAACCAAAACTGGGGCATACAGCTTTGCAGCGCTGCTGCTGTTGAGGAAATCATTACCCACAAACACGTGTGTCGGGAGCAAAGCAAAAGCCTGGTTTCCCCGGCCAGGCTTTTCCCAGATAGAATGTCCACTCTGCACCACCAGGACACGGACCACATATTGCATCAACCAGACACACACAATACTTATTTGGATAAGAGAGGCCACCAAAAAAAGTAAGACACAAAGCCATGCTGCTTACTTTCCACGGGGTCCTGGAAGCGTGGGTGCAGTAAAGCACGGGGTGTCCCATGGTACAGCTTCAGTCTGAAAGCACAAAGCACCTTCAGTGTCAGTAAACGCACCCTGAAGCACTTCATCACCTTCCTCCTACTCTGTACCTGTGGTAAAACACCCTATCCTTCAGGGAAAGTACAAGCATCACTCATTAACCCATCACTGCTTCACCAGCAGTGAACAATTCCAGGTTTCTCAATGCTGGCTTGGTACTGCAGCCCCAGGACCACCTTTTTACTCCTTTCAGCCACCGTGCACATTCCCACCCCAATTCCCAACATATCCCACAACATGGCAGTGGGGGGGACCTACGCTCTGTTTTCAGTGGCCGGGTCTGTCACGTCTGATCCGCTGTGGAAAAGGGGGATGAGTCCAAAGCCACAGGAGAGATGCTGAGAGGCCCCATCCCCTTTCCCGGTTGTCGCCACCACTTCCACAACAGCAGTGATGCCAGGGTGGTTCAAGGAGGTGTGGAAGTAAATGGTCTGGGAGGGGAAAGGAGAGAGAAAGGGCATTTCAGTGCTGGCAGGAGCTGCAGGCAGGGCAATACCTGTTGCATCTGGACAGCCAGTGGTGAGCCAGAACATCCATTAAAACTTCCAGACAGCAGCTCACGGTAAACGACTTGCAGCACCACTCAGAAATCTCAACCTCCTTTAATCTCAAACATTATTAATTTCTTGTTCTTCCTTTTTTTTGTTGCTAACACCCATTTTCCAGTAACTCACGGGCTGCAGAGCCTGTAAGAGTAGGGTTTTGAGGTGCCCCTGACTTACAGCATTATAGAAAGCCTCACGCTGGGAAAGCCAAGGAGTGGGAAACCCTCCTGCCCCAGGGAGGGGAGATGGGGGTGGCCCAGACCTGCAGGCAGGGGAAGACAGGACACAGGCCACCTCCCCAGAACAGGATTTAAAGCAAGGTTAATCTTTCTATTAAAAACTCATTACCACAGTGTCCCAGGGAAAACGTTTACTGTAATCACAGGTTGTCAGGAAGGGATAACGGAGAGAGACATTACCACGTCAACCCAGGGAAATAAATCGTTATTCTATTATCTTTTATTGCAAATCGTTGAAATAATGACCGCTGGCTGCAGCCCGATGCCTTGCCCTGCAAAGACACACAAGGCCTTTAAAGTGGATCCGTTGTAAAGCCAGGTTTGCTGTTCCTTCCATTAACACCAATGGCTCTTTGCAACAGCGTGTTCCTCTCCCCTAAACCCTACGAGGACGATGCAGCGCGGGGGTCACCTTGACCCCTCATACAGGCAGAACTCCCCATCCATGCACCTTCCTCCTCCGGTGAGGCTGGTGAGTGTGCAGGCAGCAGCTCAGCACGTGGTCAGCACAGGCAGAGGACACAATGCCCTGTATGCTGTCAGATTCTGAACTTTTTGCAACTAAACTGCTGAATATCACAACATTCAAAGCCCCCAGGCCCCCTCTCCTCTGCCCCCTCACCTCCACAAGACCACGAGTGCTGCAGTTGCACTGTGAGCATGCAGAGCAGGCTGCAGGGGACACGCAATGCAATTCAGCAACCACAGGTCCCTACCACCCCAAAGATCCCACTCAAACTGCTCCCGACTCCACATCAAACCTGTAGATACAGGGATGATGCTGGGAGAGGAAGCTCCACAAAGCACCAGGGAGACAGGGAGCAGCTTTTCTCATCACAGCACACTGCCACATTTTTTCTCTATCCTTCTTCAAAAAGACAGTAATTAAAACACTTGTGGAAGAAATGCATACATGAACACCCTTCAGATACTGCTACCAATTTAAATAAATGAAGAAACACGGCTCTAACCCGTGCTATACTTCATCTGCTGCACTGGAGGAGATGGAAACAGAAGTTATCAATTAGAAAACGCTACCCTTCTGCTGTCATCCAAGCTACAGGACAACAGGATTTCCCCCAGTAAGAGGGCACCCCGGTTTGCTGGTATCGGCAGTGGATGGAAGCACCACTTTGAGTGAGTTTAGTTTCCAGGTAAGGCAAGAAAAGCGCTGTGCTCGAGGGCTAGTGGCTGCTCCTTCCCTTCCTTCCCACTTGTGAAGAAACACTGCTCTCTGCTGCCGGCTCCGAACTGAGCAGCCAGCACATCGCTGCTCTGCACAGAATTAACCCAGAACCCCGATTCTCCTAATCAATAAATAGAGAATAAAAGCTTAATAACTGGGCAGTGTCTGGGATGCACCCGAGGGAAAGGATTGGCAAGCACTGGAAGGGCAAAGGGCTTGCTGCTGTCGCCTGCCTGCGTGCAGGAGAACAAGCCATTGCAGAGAAGGCTCGGCACAGGCAGACAGACCACAGTCAGAGCCCACACATGCCCAGCTCCCACTGCTTTCAAAGGCTCACGGCAACTGCGTGCGGATCGTGAGCTCCCAGAGCTCCCCAAGCTTCACTTCCACCAGACTGAGCAAGGAAAACAGCACCAAAGGAGAGCGGCTCCTGGCTGAACCGGAGCAAAGATGGCTTTTCCCTTCGTGCAGTGAAAACCTTGCCCCTCAGACCTAGCTCCTGCACCCCAGCACCCCACCTCGTTGAAAGCCACCCTGGCCGGGCGCGGCGAGGCAGCGCAGGCAGCTCGCTGACTGCTCCTCCAGGTCCTCCCGAAGAAGTGGCGGTAGGTGGCATCGAAAAGGGAGAGGCGCAGCTGGTACTCGGCTCCCTGCAAGGCATGACAGGATGGGAGGCACCGGCATCTGCGCCCACTCGGGCACACGCCTGCTCAGCGGCGCCGCATGGCAAAAACACACTTCAGAAAGAGAGGACAAACAATTCCTGTTCTCTAATTGATGCCCAGATCAGCCACGTCCAGCTTTGTGTGTTGCTGGAGAGCCCTTCAGAAAGGCAGAGGTGGAACAAGCAAAGTAAACAGGGGAAAACATTATTATGGGGCAGCAGACTTTTAAAGTGCTACCCAGAGATTTTAAATTAATAACACCTACCTAAACTATAAACTTAACAATAACTAATTTAAAAATCAATCAAACACTAATGCAAATTTGTGGGTAAAAACACATGGCATAGAAACACAACTCCAATTCACGTTTCTGGGAAATTTACAGTCAGTTCCTCCCAGAACAAGTGACCTTGTTTCAAACCCCCCCACCTTTATGGGGTCTGTCCCACTAACACAGCAAATCCTGGTCGTAGGCAGAAAGCAGGGGCTCGGCAAAAAGAGGCTCTGGGCAGAGCCCTGTCCCATACCTGGGTGAGCACAGCCCCTTCCAGGTATTTGAGGACGCAGCAGAACGCTGTGGGGCATGGTGGGCGTATCCGTCGGCGCTGGCAGTGCGGGGGGACCGTGAGGTTCTGCAGGAACACCTTCTCCCACTCACTCATCCTGCTCCTCTGAAGGTCTCCTGGCATCACCTAGGCTGGAAAACAGAGCCCATCTCAGGCAAATGTCCACTGCAGGAAGGCTGCAGAGCTGGGGGTGCCCAATGGGGTTCCCAGTCCCTGTGGCACTGGTATTGCGAGACTCAATGGGGACCCCACAGAAACCAAGGGCCTGGCCAGAGGGGCCACCACTGACCAACATGGGGAGAGGCGACCCTCCATCCCGCTGCACCCTCAGCCCCACCGGTCCTCCCATACGACACCCAGGTACACGCATGCACACAGGGGCCCATGCACACGTGTGTGCACTGGAACACACACGGGCATGCATTCAGACACCCAGCCACCGACACAGACAGACACCCACCCACCTGCAGACAGACAGACAGATAGGCGCACACCCACAGACAGACACATACCCATAAGCAGACAGACAGACACCCACCCATCCATCCATCCATCCATCCATCCATCCATCTACACGCAAGCAGGCAGGCAGACAGACAGATAGATGGACGGACGGACGCTCGCTCGCTCGTCCGTCCGTCCGTCCGTCCGTCCGTCCGTCCGTCCGTCCGTCCGTCCGTCCGTCCGTCGATCCCGCGCTCCCGCAGCACCGGGCGCTCCCGCAGTACCCACACATCCTCCCGCCCGCCCTCGCGCCCGCGCTCACCGCCCGCCGCCGCCATATCCTCGGGCGCGAACACCCTCGCGCCCCGCCGGGAGGGGACACACACAGAGCCGCGCTGCCGCCGCTCATCGCCCCGCCGCCCGGCCCGCTCCGCTGGTGGACAGCGCTGAGGAGACGCTGAATAGAAGCGGCGTGCTATAGCAGGGTGGGTCGAGCGCGGGGGTGGAGGTGGAGGCGATGGCAGCCAGGACAGTCCCCCCTCCCGCCCGCGCGAGTAGTCGCGCCCGGCTCAGCATCGGGTTACTAGGGCGATGGTGCCGCACCGCGGGGGGCGTGGCCTGGCCGTTGGGCCTGCCTGGCGCCATAACCAATGGGAAGGGACAGCGGCGCGCGTCATTTGCATGCGGCAGGAGTGGCGTGTGACGAGACCAATAGGAAGGGACTGAGGCGCGCGTCATTTGCATGCGGCCTGCGGCACGACCAATAGGTGGCGCGCGGGGCGGGGCGGGGCGGGGCAGGCCCCCCACGAGGGCGCCGCGGTGGAGCTGAGGGATCGGCGCGCGCCGGGCAGGTGCGGGGTCGGGGATTTTGGGGGGGCTGGCACCGGGCGCTTCGGCTGCGACTGGGCCGGGGCCGCCGCGGGGGCTTCGGGGGCGGCCGGGACCTTCCTGCACAGGGGCCGATGCGATCGCGCCCCGGGTACTCCCAGCGCTGCCGGGCGGGGAGGAACCGGCGGGATGTGGGTTGCGCGGGATGCAGAATGTGCAATGCAATGCGGGATGCAGTGCGGGATGCGCGATGCAGTGCAGGATGCAGTGAGGGATGCAGGATGTGGGGTGCGGCGTGCAGGATGCACGATGCGTGGGGTGCGGAATGCACGATGCGCGGGATGCGAGATGCTGCACCGGTTGCGGGATGCGGGATGCAGGATGCAGTGCGGGGTGAAAGATGCAGTGCAGGATGCAGAGCAGGATGCGGGATGCAGTGTGGAGCCCAGCCCGCGCCGGGCCCTGCTGTTCCCGCAAGGCCACGGGTCACACACAGGCTCCGCCGTTTCCTTTCCCCAGCCCCGTAACGGCTCCGCTCGCCGCCAGCCCCTGGTCCGTTGCCCCACGGGATGGGGGTTCGCCCCGCATTCTCCCTGGTGGACTTTTGGGTGGGTGACTGGGATCGGGGCTCCGGTTGGCATCACCTCACTCCAGGGAGAGGTCAGGCGCCTGAACCCCCTCCCCACGTTGTGCTGGAAACCTCAGCCAGAAGGGAAATGTGGGTTTTTTCCCCAAATCAGAGCCTATTTGCACACAGCAGGGGCAAAACCGTCACAGTTTTCGACAGAAGACAGTGGCTTCATTGACTGAAACGACATGTAGGTCAATGTAAAGGAGGACCCTTCTCCTGCGCTGCGGAGAATTCCCGGTCCTGCACCCCAGCCGCCACCAGCGCTCCCTACGGGCTTCCCAGAGAACCGCTTAGGTTGGAGAAGGCCTGCCGTTCTTCCACTCTGTCCCAAACCTGTGTGTCCCTCTGGCTCTCCAGCTCTTCTCCAGCCTCTGCTCCGCAAGACCCTTTCCCTCACATTGGGGTAGCCCTGTTGGTCCCATGTCCGGTACCCTGGGCAATAATGGTTGATGCTGGCATCCCAGGACCATTCACATGGTCATTTAGGCTCTCATCCCTGAAGAGCCTCTGGGTAGGTGAGCACAGAACGGTTTTCAGCTGAAAGAGGGGAGATTGAGATGAGATCTTAGGAAGAAACGTTTTTCCGTGAGGGTGGGGAGGCCCTGGCCCAGGTTGCCCAGAGAAGTGGTAGCTGCCCCATCCCTGGAGGTGTTCAAGGCCAGGTGGGATGGGACTTTGCGCCCCTTGATCCAGTGGGAGGAACTGGATGACCTTTGAGGTCTCTTCCAACCCAAACCATTCCATGATTCTGGGATGTATTTCCGTATCACATATGTGCAGGTTAACAAGAAACACCCTGCTCACAGCTACTGATGGAAGATACGCAGGAGCTGCTTTGATTATTATTATTGTTGTTGTCATTGTTATTATTATGGGAGCTGTTTCCATTATTATGAGGAGGAGAAGGAGAAGAGCAATGGGGCCAGCCGTTGCCTCCCAGCCCTGGGCACATAGGTCTTTTGGTCTGATGCACAGCAGGGCAAAAGCAGGAAACCTCAGGGTGCCCAGGTGGTGCCAAGTGGGTCCCGGTCAGTGCCGGCACAGCTCGGAGCGGGCAGTGTGCCTGCTGGCCCCGTCGCTGTCAGGATCACAATGGGAGGGCACAGAAGCTGGCAGGATGCCATGGTGAAGCTGAGTGGGACTCAGTGGATGGAGAGGGACCATGTTTTCCTAATTTATAAATGGAATAAGCACTGCTGCATGTTTCTGAAACCTTGACCCCTTTTTGCTGGCTTGGCCTCTGTTTTTTGTGTTAAATCCAAATGCTGGCCGTGTCAGTGCTGTTATCGCTCCAGAATTACGGTGCCAGGCTGCTGCCAGGGACCAGCCTGCTCCAGGTACCAGGACATCTCCAAGCCTGATGATCCAGGGTGGTTTTTTTGCCAAGATGCCACTGAGAAGGCAGAGTTGGCACACGAGGAGGAGGATGGGTGGCATCTCAGTGGTACATGGCACCTGGGTGAGTCCGGAGCTGCCCTTGATTAGTTTCTTAAGGAAAAACACTTGGCATGGTTTAAAGTCATTGGTGATGGAAGCATCCGGCTCTAAGTCCCCGCAGCCACTGGTCGAGCCTCCTCTCTCCTGAGCCGCACTGGCAGCTGCTTGCTCACCCACGCGTGTTGCCAGGCTGTGGCACCGACACGGTTAAGGCTCCGGTGGGATCGGGAGCCGGGCTGCACGCCACCACGGCTGCACGGCACGGCCGCACACCACCGCCAGCCAAACTTGCCGAGTCAGGATGTGAGAGCGGCAAGGACAGCGCTGCAGCATCCCTGGGTGCTGCTCCATCCCGGAGTGCCCAGGGCTCAGCGTCCCCTCCTCCGCCAGCCGCCTTTTCCCAGGGACTGATTGGGAATGGGGTAGGAACCGGCACCTGCTGGGTTTGCCTCCAGCTGTCACAGCTGCGCTGCACCAGTGCTGCTTCCCAGAAGCTGCAGAGCCTCCAGCGCTGCCGGCAGACGGGATTTTATCCCTTTTTTGTTTTGCCTCCTGACTGCGCATCTCTGTCCGAGCACCGGAGCCAGGTAGGTGCGATGCTGGGGTGTGGGTAATGCCGGCAGGTCCAGGTGCTGTGGCCACAGCTCGGCCGTGCCGGCCAGCAGACGCAGCACATTGGGGAGTGGGGCAGGGGCGCGTGCTGGCGATGCTGCGCATCAGGGACTCACGGGTGCTCGGCAGCCTGAAGGACCCAATGCTTTTGTGCCGGCGTACGTGAAGGTGAAACAGGAATGACCCTGTCTGCTGCATTGCCTGTGGTTTTGGGCTGTGTCATTGACTCCGGCAGCCAAGCTGCACCAAGTGCCTGTGCTTTGGCACCATCACGAGTGACCTCACGTGTTGCAGCTCCATCCCCAGCGCCTGCTGTGTCCGCTGGCTCAGTGACCGGCTTGTAAACATGCTGGAGCCCACCGGCTGCCGTGCTGCAGCGGAGGCTCCCTGGGCAGAAGGACAGGCAGGGCTGCTGCTCTGCAGATCCTGCAGCACTGGTGCTGGGGGCTGGGGGGGAACACGGGGCAGTAGATGAGAGGTGACGGCACCGGGGAGAAAGCGGTTTGCAAGGCAGAGCAGGGCAGTGTAAGGAATTGTGCTAAAGTCACCTTTCCTGTGGTGAGTTGTGGGGTGGCATTTACTGTGGGTGCTGCTGGCAGACTGGGTGAAAAGGGGTAGAAATAGGGGAACGGATACCCTGAGTGGGGAGATGCTCGGTGCCATCTTCCCTGCATCACTCGCCAGAGCTTTGGGAAGGATGCTGAGGTGCCAGGGCAGGGATCCCACAGATCCCTCCATCCCAGTGCCTCCCCTTTGGGGGCTCAGTCTCAGCAGTGGGTGAGGAGGCTTTGCCCCGGTGTTGAAATCAATTCCATGCGCCAGGTTCATTCCTCTTTCTCCGATGGCAGCGTGCCTGGGAGCCCACAGATCCGCAGACCGTCCCTGGGCTGGCCCAGCAGAGCTTCAGCTCCCGGGGTCTTCCCAGTCATAAATCCTCCCAGGGTCTTGGTGCTGGTGTTCTCCATCCCCATTGTGTTGGATGGGGATGGAGCCAGGTTGGAGCACAAGCTCTTGGGTCACTCCTTGCACCTGGGTCCCAGGTGCTTTCTGCAGGAGAAAACACTTGCCTTGTGGTGCATCTCCCTGAAGAAACTCCTGCAGTTCAGACTCGCGGTGCAGCAGTGGGCTTGGGCAAGCATCAAGCTGCCGGCACGAAGGAGATTGGGCTTTGGGAACACCTTTGGCTCCGAGGACCAAAGGTGTGGGGTTGGCCCCAGGAGTTGGGATGCTCGAGCTCCTCGAGGTGCTTGAGCTCCTCGGGAGGATATGCCCTGCTCCATGTCCTGGTGGTCCAGCAATGCTTCCCAGCAAAGTTCCCCAAGTGCTGCTGGCGAGTTGCCAGCCACCGTGCTTATTCCCTCCGGCATTGGCACAAAGTCGTGGATGAGGGGTGTCGGGCCCTGCTGAAAACTGCGGCAAGCATGGTGAGCTGAGCTCATGGCACCACAGATCGCCGGGACAGTAAACAGCACCAGCCCTGAGCCCTGCGCGGGGTTTGGGTCTGGGTTTGTGGCAGTGGAAGCAAGGAACCCGCAGCTGGGGCTCAGGGTCCGGCCGTGCTTCCCGCAGGCATCCCTCAGCTCGCTTCAGCTTTGTTATGCTGCCTCTAATTAAGTGATGCTGGATGGGCACGAAGCGGCTTGCAGAGCATCCGTGGGCCAACAGGCACTGCTGACCCTGCGGGTGAGGCCGTAGGGTGCTGCGAGGGCACCAGTGCAGCCGCCGGGAGAAGCCGGGGGTCGTGATGGCTTTGGGGACACAGCAGGGTCCTGCGCGGGATGCACAGCGGTGCAGGGGGAGCAGCTCCCTACTGCCCTTGCAAATATAGATCTGGATTTATTGAACCCCATCTCCATCTGCGGCCAAAAGGAGCCGGGTTTCCGCGGTGCTTGGGGGAGGGAGGAGCAGGGGCCCTGCTGCGGGGTCGGGGGCCGCGGCGGGGGAAGGAGGGAGTGCTCCGCGGGGATGGGCTCGGCTGCCGCAGCTGCTGCCATTGGGCCGCGTGGGCTGCAGGGGCTGCGCCAGGATGCAGACACGGCGTGCCATGATGCTAGACGGATGCAGGATGCGGGAGGGATGCGGGATGCGGGCACACTGTACCGGGATGCAGAAGGGAGCAGGATGCAAAATGGATGCAGAATAGATGCAGGCATGCCCTGCCAGGATGCCGGCAGGATGCAGGATGTGAGAGAGATGTGGGATGCAGACACGCTATGCTGGGATGCGAGAGGGATGCCAGATGAAGGAGAGAGGCAGGTTGCAGGCGTGCCCTGCCGGGATGCAGGCGGGATGCATGCCAGGACATGAGGATGCTATGCAGGGCCACACACCCACTCTGCCCAGGGCAGCCAGGAAAGGAGCCCAGAGAGCTCTCAGTCCTCATCCAGGGGACAAAGCAGCTTGTGACCTGAGGTGTAAAGATGGCATTTATGGGCCTGAGGGAAGATGGGTTGGATTGAAAAATGAGCCCCAGTTTTGTAGGCAGGCATTGCGGTTTTCTGTGATACTGGAAACCACTGGTGGTGGTGTGGGGTGGGGAGTGGGAGCACAGCTCTGTAGGGAGTCATGCCAGCTGCTTGCTGGCATGGGGATGGGAATGGGGATGGGGACAGGGATGGGTATGAGGATGGGGACAGTGAGGTGCCTAGGGCGAGTTCCCCTTCCCTTCGGAGCCCCCATACCACTGCTCATAGTCACGTGTGGGCTGCAGGGGAAGCCAAGCTCTTTGCCTTTCCTTGGCTCATCCCTGGCGGAGGCAGCCTCTGGAGGCTGCTTTAGTGCTGAACACCAGCAAAACAGTTAATTCTTCAGGTCCCTGTTTTTTCACCATTTCCCAATCTGTCATAAGACCTTGGCATTTGGGTCAGTGCCTGCTGCCGCAGCTGGGCTGCCCCACGGCCTGCCTGCTGTGTCCTGCTCCGCTCCGGTGGGCAGAGACAGGGGTCACGAGGGGGACACAGCAAGAGGGGCAGTGAGATGGGCGGTGAGGGGGCAGCAAGGTGGCAGCAAGGGGGGCAGTGAGATGGCAGCAATCAGCCCTGCTCTGCCCTCCCCGGGACCCCCAGAAGTTTGGGGACATCAGCTGAGCTGGGGAGTCATCGGCACAGGGGAGGGATGGATGGGTTTGGGATCCGCAGTGGGTGAGCGTTGGGGTCCTGGGCTGTTGGGGTGCTGTGCCATGCCCGCTGCTGCCTGCAATGCTGCCCGTGCCGCACACCCATCCGGCTTTGGCAACAGGAAGCACCGTCACGCGCATGCCCCAAAAAACACCCATTTCTTCCTCTTTTTCTCTTCACCTGTGGCAGGGGTGAGGTGGCGAGTGGCTCCAGGGAGCCCAGGCTGGCTCCATGTATCCCGAATCCACCACTGACTCCCCAGCGCGACTCTCGCTGCGGCAGACGGGCTCCCCCGGGATGATTTACAGGTAAGGGCACAAGGGGGCTCGGCACGGCTTCACACACCTCGATAGATGCCCTGGCACCCCAAAACCACCTTGGCACTGCAAAACTGTCCTGGCACTCCAAACACATCTCAACACCCCAAAACCAGCTTGACACCCCAAATCCATCCCAGCACCCCAAAACTACCGTGGCACCCTTAGTGCAAAAACTTCCAGGACCACAAAAAAAACAGTAGCAGCTGGTTTTGGGAGCCAGTGCCTGTTCTGGGCAGAGGGAGTTCCCCTCGGGGAGCGTCCCCGTGCCCGCTGCTCAGTGCGGCACAGCCTGGCACCACCGACCCTTCCCGCTGCTGCCAGTTCTGCCGCTCAGTCCCCTCCACCTTTCTAACGGGGTTTGTGGCATCTTTCTTCTTTCTCCCCTTTGCTCTCGGAAGTGCAAGGTACGGGAGCCCCAAGCGTCAGCTCCAGTTCTACAGGTAACCCAGCATTTCCTCCTCCCCAAAATCCTTCCTGGCCAGGGAACGCGGCCAAAGCCCCTGCCCACACCCACGGCGCTGCCGCTGCAGTGCTGCTGGCACGAATTACCACGCAGGGGTCCCTCCATGCTGGGTGGGCATCACTGGTGCGGCACTGCGTCTTCGCCTGCTCCTGGGTTTGGTGTGGCCGGGTAAGCAGGGGCTGTCATCGCTGGGCTCCACGGGCAATGGCTGGAGCGTGGCCAGAGGGCTACCAGCCTGCAGGCACCATGGGGGCACAGGGTTCAGGTCAGGGGGAGCATCCTGCACTGGTGCTGCGCCGGGAAGAGCCCGCTAATTTTTCCCAAGAGCAGCTCCAGGACCACAGCCAGCTACTCCGCAGCTCCTTCCATTAAGAGAAGCATCGTTAAGTGGTACAGAAGGCAACACTTTCCCCCACACACATCCTTTTACTATCTGAAATGAAGGTGGCATCGCTGCTCCCAGGGTCGCGGCAGTGAGGCAGCACTGGATCGGGTCTGCCCGGCTACGATGGGGCAGGGGCTGCCCTCCAAGGTAGCCGTGGTGTCCCCATTCCATCCCCACGTGTGCTGGGATGCACTGGGGTGGCTCGGTGACATCACCAGAGTGCCTGTCCCAGTGCCGTGCTGCCACTGGCACTGCCAGCCCTGAGCCGTGGGTGGGTTTTGGCTGTCTAACCACTCACCTGACCCGCTGGGCACATCTGGCGTGAAAGGCACCCAAGGAGGACATGCAGGAGCCACCCTGCTCGCCGGTGTCTGTCACCCAGCCTTATTTCGGGGCTCCTGGCACCATGTTTCGGTCCTACCACAGCCCAGCTCTGACCCCGTCACCGTGGGGAGAACGGGAGGGCTGTTTGTGCCACAGGGGACCCGCTCTGCTCCCCTCTGCAGCCCCACATGCCGATGGTGCGGGACCTGTGGTTGCGGGGTGAGGGTCGGCCACGGGCAGAGGCAGCGGTGCCAGCGTTGATAAAGCAGTGGCACATCCTGGGGCTTTTAGCGAGGCGGCCATGAATAATTTAGCTCCCTTTCATAGGGAAGAAAATCCCCTAATAGGGCTAATGGAGCGCGGCGAGAAAGCTGGGCGCTGGGGGGGCCCAGCACCACTGCCAATTGCGCCGGATGCCAAGCGCCGACACTCCCCTAATGCAAAAAAAACC
Organism: Dromococcyx pavoninus; assembly: GCA_033558185.1. Classification (NCBI taxonomy): domain Eukaryota; kingdom Metazoa; phylum Chordata; class Aves; order Cuculiformes; family Neomorphidae; genus Dromococcyx; species Dromococcyx pavoninus. The sequence continues at coordinate 307,996 of JAUMJL010000865.1, forward strand.
CGTCAGCCGCGCGTCTCTTATAGCTGCCCCGGGGCAGCCCGAGCTCTGTCGTGGATGAGCAGCGTCCCCGGTGCGCGGGTGAGTCGGGGCTGGCGGCGCAGGTGTCGAGCGGGCACGGGGACAGCCAGCAGGGCAGCAGCAGGGAGGATGCTCTGCATGGGGCGGCTCAGGATCTGTTGGCTTGGGGAGGTGTTGGGTGTTGGGGTCTTTGGTTTTAGGCTGTTGGTTGCCAACCAGTTCCCAGCTTGGCCTTTCCAAGCCACTGCCCTCTGTGCCTAGCTGTCACCCACTTGTTGCGCCCCTGGTGCCCACTGTTGGTCACCTGGTGCCCCGCAGAACCTGTGTCCCATCCCCATCCCTGCTCCTTCCCTGCAGAACCTCTCCCTCTCAGGCTCTGGCAGCTCCTGTGGCTGCGTCGCTTCACGTCCCGCGGGCAGAACCAGGATTTCTGCTCATGAACGACCTGCAGGTGATCCTGCTGCCTGTGTGCTGTCCCTGCCGCCTGTAACCTTGCTCAGCTGAAAATCAGGGAGGTGGTAGAAATGAGGCAGTCTGTGGGTTCCCACCCCGTTCCCCAAAGCAGCCCAGACCAACCCCCCCGGCTCCGCTTGCTGCAGCCTTTTCATTGCAGCTCAGTGAATCCATAGGGCAGCGGTGCAGCCAGCTTGGAATTTTCCCAACTGCTGTGAGGAAAGGGGATCCCACCAGGGGCCAGATGGATTCCACTGGAGACAAGGGGGTTCCCACTGCAGATGAGGGGGTGCCTGGGTATCCCTTCAGGGCTGGGTGCTGCACCCATGCCTGGCAGGAGCCACCAGTGCTGCCCTAATTAAAACCACTGGCCATGGAGAAGGGCTGGTGCCGGCAGCGCAGGCTCTGGACTCAGGCGCTGAGGAGTCCAGAAGGAGGAGGTTGGTGGCCAGGGTCCGGTGTGGCTTTTCTGCAGGAGAGGAGTCCCCTTTCCATGTGTCCCTGTATTCCCAAGGAAGCAGGAGGAGCACGGGAAGGTCCCTGGTGGTGCTGGGCATCACAGGAGCTGCCAAGGCTTTGGTCTCTCCTTGCCATCTGCTGCTCTGGATCTGCTGGGGATTCTTCTCCCTTTTTCTTGAGGTCTCACCTCGATGGGACATGCCCTTGGCTTCTGGCTCCTGCCACGTAAATTTGAGCTTCACAGGGAAATAAAAAAACACCAGTGGGACCTCGGCCGGAGCCTGGTGCTGGCGTGGTGCATTCCCAGCAGCCGCTTCGGCACCAGTGCCGTGGTTTTGGCCCCGGTCCCTGCTCCTTCTTTCAGACTCTGAGTGTGAGGGACACTGCAGAGCAGCGGGGAAATCGGTGCCGGTGCCACCGCCGGCGAGATCCCAGCCGGAGGGGCAGTGGGTGCCGCGGTATGTGAGGAGCCCATGCTGCGTCACGGTATTTTCGGCAGCATGTGCTTTCTGTGAGGTCGCTGCCGCAGCAGTGGGGAAGGTCTTGGCTGGCGGCGTGGGCTGCGGCAGCCTGAAGCAGGCACAGCACCCACCAGCGAGCACCCACCACCCACGGCCCCTTGGCAATGCCCGCCCTCCCCGGTGAGCCCCATGAGGCCACCTTTCCCATCCTGACCTCTCCACTCACCAACGGTGCCGCATTCTCTCCAGAAATGCTTGTGCCATGGGGTCACCACATCCCTCATGGGGATGCAAACCAGGAGCACCGCAGCGGGTGTAGACACAGTGCAGCCGGGGTACCTGCCAGGCTCAGGGCAGCCGTGGCCATCACCGCCAAGCCGTGGGCAGCGCCACTTCCCTTCCTTACCGCGCTGCCACCCTTGCTGTTCCTTTTGCTCCTCAGCTCCTCCATCAAGGTTTTGCTCTGCTGAAGCGCTGGCTTGGCCAGGGTCCCTGCTCTCCCCTCCTCATGCTGCAGCCCCACCACAGGTCCCTGCAAGGGTGGATGCCATCTGGGCCTTGCAGTGTAGGCACGGCTCTGCCATGAGCCTGGCGTCGTGGCGGGGCGCTTTCCCAGCTCTCTCCGTAGCGTCGCCGTCCCGCAGAGCCACGCGTCGGGATGCTCTCCATGACGTACAGCGAGAGCCTGCGCAGCGTAGCCAGCCGGCACCCCCCGGAGTGGGGGCTTCCCCCGGCCCCCCGGCCCACCGACGGGCTGGAGCTGCGGCGGCTGCGGGACATGCGGGCGGCGGCACGGGCGAAGACAATGGAGGAGTTCCTGCGGATGCACGGACTCTCACTGGCTGACAGCACTGCCCACGCCACCGGCATGAAGTACAGGTAAGGCAGTGCCGGCACCTGCCATGGCAGTGACTGTGGCGAGGGCTGGGCACACTTGGCCCAAGATGTGAGGACGGAGCAGGGGACACTGCTTAGTGCTGGTTTTGTACCTCTCTGGGGAAGAGCCCAGCTTTAGGAGTTCTCTGTTGTCACTGTTGTCACACGAGGTCAGGAAAGCTGGCATCCTTGGCACAAAAGGCGATCTCATGCGGCGCGTGCAGGAGGGGCAGCAGTGAAGCTGCACCATAGCCTTGCACTGGCTTGGTGATCTGTGGGCTTCTTGCTTTATTTTCCTTGTGGCTGTTGGGAAGTTGTGAGTGGAAACACACTCGGTGCTGTTGGGGCTCAGGCAGCCGGAGCAGCCGGCGACGGAGACGCTTTCTCCCTCTGAGGAGCGTTTGTTGTGGAGCTGCTCCTCCATTAATTTTGCACGTGGTCCCGGGCGTGGCACACAGTGTATCAGGGTCTCGGCTGACTTTTGTCCTTCACGTTACCCGCCCGTGCAGGGAGGATGCGCCGGGCAGCACTGTGGCTCCGCTGAGGGCACGTGGCTGGTTTTCCTGACATGTCCCTTCCTGCTGTCCCCCAGCAGCGCCGGCGGGGTGAGGGGCTGGGCACCCCAGCAACCCAGCAGGGCTTGGGCTGGGGGCACTGGGGACGGCAGCTGCTCCCTGAAAATGCAGGGGTGTTGGGGGGAGTTGCCCTGCCCTCCTGCTATAGCAAAACCCTCGGGGGACCGGTAGCTCTGCTGGCTCCTGCCGTGCTGCGCTGTGCCACACCGCGGGTCAGGTTCCCCTCTGCTCAGGTAACATTTACACAGTGGCAGGAGCCCATCTAATATTGATGGGGTGTTTATTTATTGATGGGCAGAGGCTGGCACAGGCACCCTCAGCACAGCTCCTCTGGGTGTTTGCCCATTGCCCCCAAAATCTCTGGGGCTGTGGAGCTACAATTTCTTGCCAGGTCCCCCCCAGCCCTGATGCCGGTGCTGGTGGGATTACCAGGCTAAGCAGCTTTGCGGCAGAGTGAAGCGGAGGAGATTACAAGATTTCTCATTAGGCTGGGCCTGAACGGGCATCGTCCCCCCCACAATCCAAACCCCAGCCCCACTCTTTGTTCCTTACCTGGGGGGTACGGACAATGCTGGCAGACAGAACACTATCCTGGCTGCAAAACGGTGCTGGAGGCGGTCTGTGTCCCTGCTTCGTCGGGAGATGCAGGGCTGGGTTTCACCTCAGCCCACTGGGTGAAATTCAGGGGATGCGCTGCCAGGGCTGAGGTTGCAATGGGGCGGCAACTGGTCCAGTTTCTGCAGACCACTGGGATCTGCCCCCATTGAGCAAGCAGCATCGCCGCCGCCTGCGCTCTGCCCCCGGAATCCTGTATTTGGTGATGTGCAAGTGCTCTGCCAGGAGATTTTTGCTCTGGAGGGGGGATGCTGTGCCACCACGGCGCAGCCAAAGGGAGGCAAGAGGCCCCAAACTGGGGCTTGGTGGGAAGTGTCACCTGAGGGTGCCCGCTGTGGCCCCCCCCACCTGCCCAGCACCGCTTGCTTGCTTCCTGAGCTCATCAAATATTGAGGGCAGGAGGGTTGACAGGAGCCGTCTCCGCGCCCGCAGCCTCGCAGCCCCCCGCCGTCACGTTGGTGGAGCAGCGTCGCGTGGGCGTGCGGGAGGAGCTCCCCGCCTCGCCCGGGGCGCCGGCTAAATTTAGGCAGCTGGCACGGCTGCCCGCCGGAGCAGCATGCAGGTCTCCTTTGTGTGCTCCGAGCACAGCATCAAGAGCCGGAGTGCGGAGGATCGCCTCAACCGGCAGAATGCCGGCAGCCCCAGCCTCGGCACCCGCGGCAAGTTCCGCGCTGTGGCCATGGTGGCGCGCAGCCTGGGGCAGCTCTCGGTGCAGAATGCCCCCTCCTCCAGCGAGTCCAGCGTCAAGCAGCCGGGGATGAAATACCGGTAGGAGACGGGCGTGGGGCTCGGACAGGAGATTTGCTGCCTGCTCGGCTGCTTTCTCTGTTTCTTCGGAGGCGGTGGGGGGTCTGGGGGGACTGGTTGTGCTGCGCTCCCCTAATCCCTGGCCGCGTCCTGCTCCGGAGGCTTCTCGGCACTGAAAATGCTGACCGTGCATCTCCGTCGCCTTCCTCACTGTTTGCTCCTGTCCCCTCTTGGCACAGCTTTGATCCAGCCCCGCGTAAAACCGGGATGATATCAGGGGGAAAAGGGACCCTAAAATCTGGGATGGGATTAGCAGGATCCCCAGCGCCTGCAGAGCTGAGCAGGCTGAGAGCTGAGGGGGGGGTCTGCAAGTTGCGGTGCGCGTTAATCCGCGGGCTGCCATGGCATCGTTATGGCACTGCCAGAGACTCAGCGCCCTGCTAAGCGCACATGGAGCTGTAACCCAGGATTTAGCCCTCGGCTGCCCACAGTGGGTTTAGAAACAGAGGGCAGTGTGTGCTTGCTGTGCCCTCCAACCAGCACCCACTTCCCTGGCACTGGAGCAGAGCACTGGGGGGTGAGTGGGCACCCACAGTGCTGGGGACTCCCCTGGGATGAACAGGCACTCATGAGGCTGGGGGCTCCCCAGGATGAGCAGACACCCAAGGGGGCTCCAATGGGAGCCCCAGGAATGGGGCCAAGGTCTCCCCTAGGATGGGGAGGCACCCAGGTGTGGGGCTGGGGGCTCCCATGGGATGGGGAGGCACCCAGGCGTGGGGCTGGGGGCTCCCCAGGATGAGCAGCCCTGCATAGTCCAGCAGGCAGCCGCGTGCCCCCACCGCAGCCCAGATGCGCCAGCGCTAACAGCGGCAGCCGAGTGCAGGGATGAGGCCAACTGTCACCAACCATCATTGTCACCGTCAGCCAAGCCCCTCACCCGGGCACAAAGAGGGATCGGGGAGGCCCTGTCCAAACACCAAACCCTTCCAGTGGCAGCACTGGGGCCATGCATGGTGGCATCATTTGTGCTTGACGTTCGCACCCCACGGTTGCATCCCCATCCAAAGAAGGAGCAAACCACGGCCACCCTCTCCTGGGCAGGGGTGACCAGCTTGGGGGTCCTCGCCGGTGGCTGTGGGGGGATGGTGGCGCCAGGGGGATGCTCCGTGCAAGCAGAGGGGACAGGGAGGCCACGGCGCAATGCAGGGGATGTTTGGCCTCCCCCAGTGTCCGCCAGCATCGCTGTTGGGCTGCCGGTCAACGCGCATTGGGCAGGAAAGCTGGGAGCAGCAACGGGTGTCCACCTGCCCAGGAGGACCCCAGTGATGCCAAGAATGGCTGGAATGGGGCTGATGCCAACCCCTCCACACCACAAACCCCCATCCCGGGGCCTGAGCCGCCCCACGGCCTCTCCCCACTGCAAAATGTTCTAAAAGTAACGCAGGGAGCACCTGCACTGCCAGATGTTGGGTGAAGATGCCCCGAGTGTCACCGGTGACCGTGGCTGCTCCTGCCCGGCTCCCTGTGCCACGGTGCCCACACTGGCGGTGCCTCCCGGTTGCTACGCGACACCCGCGCGGGCGAGTTGCCGCAGCTCACCTACACTTTATTTATTTTAACACTCGTTGCTGGAGCCTTTGTCATTTTTAACGAGAACTGGCTCGCCACCACCAGGGCGAAGGCGTCTGCCAGCCCAGCCACCAGCCCCAAAGCTGTTCTTCAACTCCTGTGCCAGCTGCTCCATTTCCCCAGGACACCGTTCCGTGCCTGAGCACCCTCTGCCCCTGCACTGCAGAGAACGGGCACAGCTCGTGCCATGCGTGGGAGGCTCCAGGCCTGACCCAGACCCCTGCTCTTCCCCTGTCCCCCTGCGCCCACGGTGCCATCAGGGAGCCAAAAACCGTGGACTCGTCAAAAGGAGCCACAGTAATGAGGTCACTGCCCGCTGCTGCTCTGGGTGACCCCACCGGGCAAGCTGTTACCTTGCGTGCAGCGAACAGCGTCGCTGCGCTGGTGCTGGAGGTTCCTCCCAGAAGCCGTGCTGTGCCTGGCCTGGGAGGGCTTTTAATTATGGGGAGCCACTCGCTGCTGGGATGGGGAGCAGGGATCATCACCACCACTCCCACCCCAACAGTGCGCTTGGATGCATGAAATACGTTTTGGAGCTTTCTGTCGGCTTCCCTAATGGATTTCTATCTTCCAGGAACCTCGGGAAGTCTGGTCTGCGCGTGTCCTGCCTGGGCCTGGGTAAGTGCCAGGGTTTGCCGCAGCCCCTTGGCATCCCCTCCATCCCGACACTCCCGGGATGCACTCACCTCCTCCAGGCAGGAAAGGGTTTTCCTTCAGCCCCCGCCGACGGTTTGAGATGCGGCTCAGAAGTTGTCAAATGATTTTCTCTTTCTCTCCTCTGCGGTGATGAGAAGTGACCGGGCTGTGCTGGGAGGGCCACGCTGCACGCTGAGGGGCCAACTGTGGCCACCATGTGCCGGGGCAGCCAGGGTGGGTGGCCGGGGCTCAGGGCGGCGGCGTTCGGCGCTCACAGCGTTCACTGCGTGTGCACCCTCTCCTCCACAGGGACATGGGTGACTTTCGGAGGGCAAATCACAGACGAGGTAAGGATCACGAAGCAGAGAACGGAGGGGTCGGCACAGCCACAGTGCTATCTCAGTGCACGTGGCCTGCCGAGCTCACCAGTGCTGTGAGGCGCCCCGGCTCTCGATGACCCTCCCCGCTCTACCCTCACAGATGGCAGAGCAGCTGATGACTTTGGCCTATGACAACGGCATTAATCTCTTTGACACGGCAGAAGTCTACGCCGCCGGCAAGTACGTACCCTACTTCAGCAGTACCACAAGGGGCCTCATCCTGCACGCTGGCCTCCGGTATCTCTGAACTCTGGCGGCGCTGGGAGCCTCCCGGGTTTGCCAGCTGCAAAGCCCAGGTGGGGCTGCGAACACTTGCTCATAGTGTGATGCCTCGTGCGGTTCCGCGCTGGCCGTGGCTGCCTGTGCCGTGCTGGCACAGCCATGCAGCCCTCCCGGCATGGCGATGCACAGTGGCACCCAGGGCACAGTGGCCCAGAGGTGTCGCAACGTGCCCACAGGCCTGCATGAAAAACAGCAAACTCACGTGTCAGGGAGCAGCTCCGCTCTGGGTGCCGTGGCCGGAGTGAGAATCGGCATCTCTGCGGCCACTGTGTGTCCCTCGCAGCCTCCCAGGGACCGGGTACATCCCTGCCGGCTGCACTGCTCCCCGGTGGCTGATGGTACCTTCTCTTGTAGGGCCGAGGTGGTGCTGGGGAACATCATCAAGAAGAAAGGATGGAGGTAAGCTGGACTTCATCCTGCACAGGGAATCCTGTCACCGTGGAGCTGGGGAGACCACAGGAGCAGCCCTGGGTGTGAATACGAGCGGGACACGTGAGGCTTTGCGGGTGCCACCGTGGGTGACTCTCTCTTTCTCCCCGCAGACGGTCCAGCCTGGTCATCACCACCAAAATCTTCTGGGGAGGAAAGTAGGTATCGCGCCCACCCCACGGCAGAGCAGCCAGAGCGTGCCAGGCTCTCACCCACCTTTCCTTTTCCAGGGCCGAGACGGAGAGGGGCCTGTCCCGAAAACACATCATAGAAGGTAGGGATGCCTGCAGGGCACTGCTGGCCCTGGCCCCGGGCTGTGCGCGCAGAGACCGCCATGCCTGACCTTCCCATCACTGTGGCAGGTCTGAAGGCGTCACTGGAGCGGCTGCAGCTGGAATATGTGGACGTGGTGTTCGCCAACCGGCCCGACCCCAACACACCAATGGAAGGTGGGTGCCGTGTCACAGTGCCGCGCTCCTCCCCGCTGCCTTTCGTTGCTGTTGGTTTGCACCAGGCTTTTATTTCAAGGGTGTTTTCCCTTCCCAAGCAGAAACCGCTGCTCCACTGCCACGGTTCAGCCCGCGCCGCGGTTTAGCTCTACCGCCTCGGGTGGCTGGTGACGCAGTGGCGGGGCGCTACCTCCATCTCGGCGAGCTGCTCACTCCGCTCCGCTGGCAGCGGCCGACTCCGCTCTCTGTAAATCTCTCTTTTATCACCAGGGCACCCATTTAGCTCTTCCAAGTCCAGGACTTTCATCGTAGAAGGTACTCCCTGCCCGCTGGCTGCCGCCTGTGTCCCAGCGGCATATCCTGGGGCAGAACCCCCTCCATGACCTCCATCCCTGCCCCCGGCCCCAAGCAAACCCTGCCACAGAATGCACAGGCAGCAGCAGCAGCAGAATCAAACCTCCCCCAACCCTTTCAGACTGAGTAAAGGGGAAAAAAGCCAAGCACTAGAAGCTCCCCGGGCCCATGGCAGGCACCAGCCAGGCGAGCCTCATGCCCCTTGCTCTCCCCGCTGCCCACTTTTGGCTGCTGGAGCGTGCCTTGGCTTGGCCCCAGCCTGCATGACTCAGGACCAGCTCCCCCCGAGACCCCACCCACGGGGTCCGGGGTTCCCTCTCTCTCCTGGGTCCTGGCACACAGGCAATGCTTCAGGTCCTTTCCATGCAGCGGTGTCAGTGCGGGCACCCCCCGGGGTGTGGGGCCGGAGCCAGGAGCCTCAGCCTGCTCCCTGTGCTGAGAGAGCCCCAGCACCGCTGACGGCATGTCAGGGTGGGCCATGGTCCCCGGCACATCCTAAATGGCTGCTCCCTTCGTCCTCATCCTGCTCCTCTGAAAGCATCTTCTGGACTCAACCCAGGTCCCGCGCCGGCGCTGGGGAGCGGGATGCTTGCCCGCGGGTCAGCACGCCACAAGCCCCCTCCTGCCAGCACGGCACCCCAGCTAACCCCCGCTGCTGCTCTCCCCTTCCCTCCTGGCAGAGACCGTGCGAGCCATGACTCACGTCATCAACCAGGGGATGGCCATGTACTGGGGGACCTCCCGTTGGAGCTCCATGGAGATCATGGTAGGGGCCTGGGGGGACCGCGGCACAGCAGCCCCAGTGCGGGTGACGCTGATTTAATTAGACAGCAGCTGGCGGATGGCAGGCGCGCACAGATGCGCTCGAGACTTAATTATTTTTCGGGGTGGCTGCTCAGGGCTCGGCTGGGGGCAGCTGGGGGGGGCTGCAGGATGCTGAGGGTCCTGGCTCTCTGGCAGGAAGCATACTCAGTGGCCCGACAGTTCAACCTGATCCCACCGATCTGCGAGCAGGCCGAGTACCACATGTTCCAGCGGGAGAAGGTGGAGGTGCAGCTCCCTGAGCTCTTCCATAAGATAGGTACAGTGGTGGGGGTTCTGGCCCGGCCTGGCCCGCACAAAGCACGGAGCTCCCCAGATCCCAGCACTGCTGCCGTGTGTCTCCAGGGCCAGGCAGCCCCTATGCTGCAGTTCCTGGAGGAGCTGGGGAGGAAGAGGGGGTGGTAACATCACCCCCAGCTTTGCTCTGCCTGCAGGCGTCGGAGCCATGACCTGGTCCCCGCTGGCCTGCGGCATCGTCTCGGGGAAGTATGATGGGGGGATCCCACCCTACTCCCGCGCCTCGCTGAAGGTGAGCCTGGCCGGGGGGGCACAATGGGATGGACAGAGCTAGGGGAGCAGGGACAGGGGTGTCACAAGGTCCTCATGGGAGCAGGAGGTCCAGGAGCCACAACCGAGGGGGTCTGGGGATGCCCTGCCTGCACACAGTCCTGATACACCTTGATCCCCCCATGTCCCCCCACCTCTTGATCCCCCTTCTGCTCCCCAGGGTTACCAGTGGTTGAAGGACAAGATCCTGAGCGAAGAGGGCCGGCGGCAGCAGGCAAAGCTGAAGGAGCTGCAGGCCATCGCCGAGCGCCTGGGCTGCACCCTGCCCCAGCTTGCCATTGGTAAGGAGCTGGGGGACACCGGGGTGGGAGGACAGGAGGATGCAAGGGGGCTGGAGGACATGTGAGTGGGGGGGGGAACAGAGGGATGCCAGCGGGGCAAGGGGACACCAAGGATGGCCAGGCCACGCTCAGGCTCTGCTCTCCCTCCTGCCCTAGCCTGGTGCTTGCGCAATGAGGGCGTCAGCTCCGTCTTGCTGGGTGCCTCCAACGCCGACCAACTGATGGAGAACATCGGAGCAATACAGGTCAGTGCTCCCGCCTGTCGGCGCACGGGCAGTGCGCCAGGGGGAGGCTTCGCTGTGGGGAAGCGAGCAGATGCTGCTCACAGGGCTTTAACAGGGCAGCACCTGCCCGTGCGTGCTTGGCTGCTACAGAGCTGCTTTGCAACGCTCACTGCTGCAATGCACTGTGTGGAAAAGGAGGTTGTGAACCTCACTCAAGACAAAGGTTACGGGTTTTGCATGATCCGAAGCTGAGTGGCACAGCGGGGGCTTTGCTGGGCTGAGAAAGCAGGGGATGAGCCAGTCCCAGCCTTCCCGTAACTGGGTCGCTCAGACAGCGAGCTGGGGGTTGAGCATGAAGGTGGCGGGTTGGAGGCGGCAAGCATGGCACAGCCGCGTGCTGCCGGCGCCTGCATCCTCAGCAGGCACCAGTGTCACAATCCTGACTCCCAGCGGCGCCCCTTGTCTCCCCCAGGTCCTTCCAAAGCTGTCGTCTTCCATCGTCCACGAGATCGATAGCATCCTGGGCAACAAACCCTACAGCAAGAAGGACTACAGATCCTAAGCGCGCACCCAAGCGCGCAGCCCTCGCCGCCCGTTCGCTTGCTTACGCTTTGTTGGAGCAAAGTGGAGAGTGTGGTCTGCACCGCGAGCCCAACGCGCCACGAGCGCCGAGAGCCAGCGCTCCCACCCGCGCTGCCCCAGGCCGTCGTGCCGCTGCTGCCGACGGGGCTCTGGAGCGCAGGGCTGGCGGCAGGCGGGGGATGCAGGAGGGCGAGCCCCGAGCTGCCCTGCCCGTGGGCGCTGCCGCTGCGGCGCGGGGAGCCGTTGCATGCGTGGCTGCCGCGCCCCGCGTTGCCAGAGGCGGTGGGTGCTGGGGCGCGAGTGGGTGCCGTTATGCCCACAAGGCCGACAACACGAAGCTGTTCCCCAGCCTGTGCCCCAGCCTTCGCCTCTGCCCTGCTGGATCGCCGCTGTGCCGGCAGTGCCGCCCCAGCACAGCCACGGTGGGGGCTTCGGGAGCTCCTGGGAGCGGGGACGGCATGGGATGGGGTGGGACAGGGAGGGAGCACCTGTGTACACATCTGCAGGTGCATGCAGACATGCACATACACAGGTACAGACAGATGCAGACAAAGCTGTACAACACTCCTACCTTTACATCCATGCCCTGGTATATTTAGAATCACAGCATGGTTTCAGTTAGAAAAGACCTTTAAGATCATCGGAGTCCAACCATGAATCCAGCCCTGCCAAGTCAGCCACTACACCCTGTCCCCAGGTATGGTACCTACTTGTCTTTTAAACCCCTCCAGGATGGGGACTCACCCACCGCCCTGGGCAGCCTCTGCCAGGGCCTGACAACACTGAAATTCCTCCCACTATCCAACCTAAACCTCCCCTGGCACATCTTGAGGCCATTTCCCCTTGTCCTGTCACTGGAAACCAGACAGAAGAGACCAACCCCCACCTTGCTGCAGCCTCCTTTTAGGCAGCTGTAGAGAGCAATGAGGTCTCCCCTCAGTCTCCTCCAGACTGAACAGCCCCAGCTCCCTCAGCTGCTCCTCATAAGACTTGTGCTAGAAACCCTTCACCAGCTTGGTTTCCATTCCCTTACTTACACCTGTACGAAGGTGTGTGCACGCACAGGAACACACACGTGCTAAAACTGCAAACATACTACATACAAACGTGTGCAGAAATACACAGGGCGGTGTACATACACACACAGATACAGCAGTACCCAAACTACACCTGTACCTGTCTGTCCATACTGATATCCACGTGTGCTTATAGAGATGTGTGCACACAGAGAGCTAAAGATTAGAGTTCTGTGTGTGTCTACACATGTATGTCAATACATACACATTCTGTAGAGGTACAGATATGCACAGGGAGGTAGATTAAGTACATACATGTATGTACACACGTGTATGTGCACCCACCCTCTGTATCTACACACGTTTCATATGTGTCTGTGGATGAGCTGGGGCTGGGGGATGCTGGGCTGGGGAGGGGGCAGTTCCATGTGTGTGTTTGCGTGTGTGTGTGCACAGGATGGTGCGGGGCCAGCACGTCCCCAGGACCCCCAGTCACCACCAGCACAGCTGCCCCCCACACCACTATCAAGCCCCCCGGCCGCTCGCCCTGCCAAGCTCCCCCAGCACATCCTTCCCAAAGGATTTATTAAAACACAGAGAACAGAACCCGGAACACACAGGGTACAAAGTGAATGCGGGGGCCTTGCTCACAGCTGCCATCAGCCTCCGGTGAGAGGCAACACCGCGGCGCAGCCGGTGGCACCACGCTCGAGGGCTCCCAGTCTTGGCTCCGGCCGTGCCCTCCCTCCCACCGCGTCACCTCCACCCGCGTGCCCCAAGCCTGGCACACTGGGAGCCCCAGTGCCGCTGCCGGGGCTGTGCCAGGGCTGCCCAGGGTGGTGCGGATGCTCCAGCCAGGCTGCGGCAGCGGGGCCGGCAGCACGCATGCACTTGCTCAAACACCACGAGGACGCAGAAAAGGACCTTACAGGGAAGCTCAGAAGCCAGCTCAGCCCTGGTCAGGTGCCCTGGAACAGCCAGCCAGGAAAGAGCGCCCACCGGCCAGGCCACCCCTCCACACGCAGCAACAAAACCAGACACAAACACCGTGACTCCCTCCCCTCCCCACTTGGCTCCCTCGCCCACACAAACTCTTCAAGTCTTCAATAAGAAAGTGCAAAAAATGTACATGGAAATGACCTCCCCGTGGCGGCCGCTTGGCGATGGCGGGGGTGGCGGCAGGCAAAGCACACTTGAAGCGGAAGAGCCTGGGAGCAGCTCGTCTTCCACGCAGGCACTGCTGCCCCTGCCCTTCCCCCTGTGGTGGACGGCTTTTGGCTGGGGGGGCTGCTGTGAGGAGAGGGGAGAGCTGCCCACCGGCCAGGCTCCGGGCACTCCCTGCACCAACCAAGGGACAGGGGGACCAGCCCAAGTGCTTTGGGGAGGATCCTGCTCCGGCCTCCGCTGCTGAGTCCCGCTGCGGCTGCTCAAGCCAGAGCCACATCCAGACACTGGCACTCAGGGAGCAGCCCAGAGCAGAGCCCCCTTACAGTGCCCCAGCCCCTCGCCCCTCGTGAGCAGCGAGCACAGCCTTACCTTCAGCTGGAAATGGGGGCTGCGCAGGAAAACCGTGGGAACAGCTAAATATCTATGATGGGAGAGAGGAAACACCTTGCTTGCCCACTGTCCTTGATGCTCCTGTCCCACTCACCCCTGAATTTCTCGGCCTGGGAATGTCCCCTTGAAACCCCGACCTACCAGTCACATACGGTCCCAGAGGCATCTGACTGTAGTTGACAATCCCACCTGGCCCGGGACCTCGGAAATTGGGCCCAAAGTTGTTGTTGTAGATCTGGGAGGAGCCAAAGGAGCCCTGGGGACGCAAGGAAGGAAAAGAGGTGCCGAGCTGCAGCCCCAGCCCCACTGCCACCCCCAGCAAGAGGCTCGGCCCCCACTGACCTGCTGCACGCCTGGGTCCCCCCCACGGGTGGCCAAGCGGCTGAGGATGCTGCGCTCAGACATCTGGAGCCGGGCGGCCACAGGCGGGATGCGGGACAGCATGGAGGGCAGGCGCGTCACGTCAGCCTTCATGTCACTCAGCAGCTCCTCGAGCTGGTTCAGCACTGCGAGCAGAGCGAGGAGGTGCTCAGGCAGGGGGATGGACACTGGGCCCTCAGATCCCAGCCCTGGGGAACCATGAGCTCCAGCAGCCAGAGCCGAGGACAGAGAGCTGTGGCCACCGCCAGCTGCAGCTGCAGTGTAGGTTTCCCAGTGCTGCGCTGGGAGAGCGAGCTGGGGAGGAGCAGGCAGCTCCTGGCCAAGGGAATAAGAGACAGGGACAACCTCCCAGCTGGATTTCCCCAGAGTCAAAGTGGGAAACCCTTCCCAGCCCCCTGGGGCAGGGTCCCCCCACCTCTGCCAGCACCCACCCTTGTGCAGGACGGCGTTCGCAGGCTTGTTCCCAGCCAGGGACTCTTTGGAGAGATGCTGGTGGCTCTCGGCAAGGCACTCCACTTCAGCCAGACGAGCGTTCAATGCCATGGCTGGGTGATTGGGGTCTTGGGTCATGTTGAGGTACGCAGCCCTCCGCAGCTGCTCCTCGATCACCAGGGCCTGCTCCAGCAACTGGGAGGTACCGGAGCAGGAGGATTCAGGACCAGACCCCACATCAACATAAACCAGTACAGTTCCAGTTTGTGCTAGCAGAGCCTTTGTGCTGTGTGCACTTCACTGGCCTCTTGCCCAAAAACTCCAGGGGTTAACAGGCTTAGCCCTTACGTTTTCTTATCCTGTTTAGACATCAAGCATCCCAGAAAGGGATTTGGGCTGCACTTCCACAGCATCAGATGTGCATCAGATGTGTCGGGAGTGGGCAGAGCACCCAGCCCAACCCCCTCACAGATAGGAGCCCAGGGCAGGCAGCCCATCCTGCGCACAGCACTGCAGAGCCACGAGCTTCCTGGGCCCAAGCCCTGGCTGCTGGGTGCCTGCTCCCCTCCAGTGACCACAAGCCCCTTGTGAAGCACACGATTGCTCCCTGCGTCACTCCCAAAAGGTGCTGGAGAGCTCCCACCCAGCTTTGGGGCACCACGCTGGTCCCCCACCGCCGGCAAGGACTCACCAGCCCTGGACCTGCAACTCGCCTTGAACCGCCGGGCGAGGAACTTGTTCTTCATCTCGAGGTAGTTCCCCTTGTGGATCTCTGACTTGAACGGCTCATTCAGGATGACGTAGCGCGGGTCGTTCTGGATGTCCTGCCAGCGGGCGTAGCCGTGGCTGGGGCAGACGGAGTGTCAAGGGAAGAACCAGCCAGCTGACAGCACGACCACCGCATCGCCAACCCCCTCCGTGCTCGCCACCGTGCCATCACCCCGGCCCCCGCGCCCTCCCGCCAAGCCAAAGGCTACGTGACAATTCCTGCCAACAGCCAGTAGTCGTGTCGGCGGTGCCAGACGTCGTAGATCTTGCCAGAGGAGATGGCAGCCCTCTCCTCATTCTGCCACAGCGTGTGCAGCTCTGCGGAAGCAGAAGCGAGAGAGCCCAGTCAGGCAGCACAGCCGCCAGGGACAGCGCACGGCGCATCAGGCACAGCGAGCGATGACATTTCCCAGGCGACCGTGGGCACAGGGCAAGACCAAGACACCTTTCTGCTTTCTAAAGAGTTCACCTTTCTTGCAGAGGCTCAGAGCTGCTGATGCCTCAATGCTCTTACCTGTAAAGCCACCATCAGCGATGTTGAACATGAATCGAAAGTTCACATTTTTGTCATCCTTCTTTCCATCCTCCTCCTCCTCTTTGTCCCCATTCTGCTGAGCCTCGCTCTGCTCCTTCTCCTCCGCCTTGGTGCCCTCTGCCCAGCAAATACAAGGAATTGCGTGTGTTGAATCACACTCCACCAAAAGATCGACCGGGGTCACCCTTATCCCATCAGCTGCCAGAGGAACTCCCTGCCTAAAGCCATTGTTGGAAAAGCCACCAGCCCACTCTGCTGTGCAGCAGGTCCAGTGCCCACCCTAACGGCATCTTGCTCCCACTCATGGCTCCCAAGCATCAACAGAAGGCAAACACCAGAAGGCTGTGGGTGCTGATGGCCATCCTCACCACCCACACTCCCTCCCCTCTGCACCAGGCATCTCCCCTGCTTTGCAAACCCTTCAAACATTCTCTCCCCAAAGTGTCCATGCATCTCACCTGGTTTGACTTCTCTGTCCTCCCTTTTCCCCAGGCTGCTGTTCAGCTCCAGCTTCTCCAAAGGCTTCTCTTTGTCTTGAACCCCTTCATCTGCAGAAGGGAACATGACATGAGAAAAGCTTCACGTGCAAAACGTTCTTCAGGGAACAACACCTTACTGCCTGGATAGACTTTCCCTTTTAAAGTGTTGTTTGTATGTTCAAGGCATTCCAAAACTTCAAACAGAATATGCTTCTGTGTTTTATGTTAAGAAAACTTATTTATTTTCCCTCTCCCTTGAGATATCTGGAGGAATGCTAGGAACAGAAAAGTGCCTCTAAATGAGCATTTCTCCTTATTTACAACCTCGAGTTGTTGGTTTTTGAGGAATTGCTACAGGACCTTGTGAGATTCAGGTTTCCCGTTGTGATTTGGAGAAGAGGAAGGCCCAAGCAAGGTGCAAGCACTGAAGCCTCCCACCAGAGAGAATACCCACCCACCAGGAGCACAAAAGCATCCAAGGCCGTGCACACTCTGGTGTCCCCACAACTTCAGCTGCAGAACTTCACAAATCCATGTCACTGCTGAGCATCACAGCCCCAGAGTCCCAGCCACAGCTGAGAGGGGAGCACGTCGGGACCATGTTCATCCAGGCCACAGAGACTCACCTTTCAGCAGGGGCTCAGGAGAAGGCTCAGCCTTCTCACTCTCCTCTTGCTTCTCTTCCCTCGGTTTCTCTTTGCTGTCACAGCTTTCTGGGTGCTCTTCACTTTCCACCTTCTCTGCACTCAGCGGCACCTTAACGTAAAGCGCCCCCACCAGATCAGCCCAGCCCTTCTCTCAAGGAGCACTCCAAGTTTCTGGGCAGGCCATGAGAAGGCTTCCCAAAGGACACAATGAAAGAGGTCACCCTACCTGGCTGTCAGACACCTTCCTAGACTTCAGCTCCACTTGGTCTTTTTCCTCCTGGAACCCGAGTAGCGTTTCTGTTTTGTCTGTAGCAACAGCAAAGTAAGGAAGCTATTGAGAGGGGCCACGCATGCTGCCAGAGCAGGATGACACCTGCAAGACTTTCTGGTGTCCTGGCCCACCTCCCTGCCCAAGCCAGCCCAAAGCCAGGACCCCTGGAAGCCTGCAGGCAAACCCACCAGCAAGAGCCACAGGTCCTGCATGCATATGTGCTGGGCTGGCCGGCACGGGCGTGTTGGGATCTGAAGACACAATCTCAATGGACTTTTTGCTCTCTGGGCCCTCAAGAATCAGATCTGGGGTGCTGTACTTCCCGTTGACGTGCTCAAACTCCTGGACCTGGGGCAAATATAAACCAACAAGTCAAAGGCAGCAGAGATGTCTCCAGCCCGGTGCTGCAGAGCCGGCAAGGTCAGGTTGCTTCATCCATGGATTCACGAAGTGGCAGGATTGCTACACCCACCCTGCCAGGGACATCTGACATGAGTCTCCAGTGTGATTTTTCTGTTTGCTCACCCTATGTCCCTCCCAAGGAAGGAAGCAGCAGGGTCTAAAGGCAGTTTGCATTTACGGACAGGTTGGATGAGGCTTTGAGCCCCCGACCCAGTGGGAGGCAACCCTACCCATGGCAGGGCGGGGGGGAACTGGATGGGCTTTGAGGTCCCTTCCAACTCAAACCATTCTATGATTACCATCACCGACATGTTTATGACAGAAACGGATGTGCACTGAGCCTGGGAGATCCAGCAAGAGATCCCTCAGAAGGGGCACTCAGCAGGCAACAAAACCCACAGCTCCCCAGAACGTTACCTGAAAGGGCACATGTAAAATCCTACTCACCCACCTTCTTCCTTACGAGTGACATGACTCCTATCCGAGTCAGCACGTGCTGGCGCGACAGCCCTTCCCGGGGAACGCCGTCGGCAAAGGTTTCGGCGCCATCTGCCCCGGGTTCACACAAATGCCTCATGAAGAGAGAGACGTACGCCCTGCAGGAGGAAAGCCAGACCTCAGCCCACAGACTCCATGCTGAGCCAGGCACCCACTCCCTCTGTGTCCACCCACAGGCAAGAGCAGAGCCACACACCCAGGCTAAGATTCAGGGATCACAGAGGGAATGACAACAGCTCTCTCCAATGAAACAGGCGCTGTCTCCCCAGAAAGGAACCACAGAGGGAGTGAGCAGGCAGTACTGCCCAGCTTTGTCCCAGCACAGGCTGCGCCTTCCCCAGGAGCAACGGTGGCACAGCAGGACAAAGGGTGAATGCAGCTCATCCCAAACACATGTGCCAAGCGCTCACTGCGATCAAGCAGAGCCCAGGGCAGAGCTCGCCCTGCCTGCCCGAGGCGCCCCTGTACCTGAACTCCTTCTCACTCTTCCCACGCAGATCCCGGACCAGCCAGTGGGAGTTGAAGGCGTCCTGGGGCGGCATCCCCCACCGCATGATGGCATTCAGGAAAGCCTTGCGCTGGCGGGCGTTGAAGCCGAGAACCTGCAGGGAGCAGAGGTGTTGCTGGGATCACGAGGCGGCCTCGGAAGCGTGTGGCACCTCGGAGCCTCGAGGCTGTTCCAGGCTTGCTGGACCAGGACCAACACACTGGGCATGGAGCAGTCCAGCCCGCGAGCCCAGGGCAGTCCCAGCACAACCAATCAGAGGTGCTGACGCTCACCTCGATACTCCCCCCAACTCTTGCCAGCAAAGGAGGGAGAGGCTTGTCCCGGTCGCTCTTCAGCTGCCTCCGGGACTGTCTTCGGCCACCTAGAGTCAAGCAGCCACAGTGA
The DNA here is from genome assembly GCA_033558185.1 of Dromococcyx pavoninus. Lineage (NCBI taxonomy): Eukaryota > Metazoa > Chordata > Aves > Cuculiformes > Neomorphidae > Dromococcyx > Dromococcyx pavoninus. The sequence goes on from JAUMJL010000865.1 coordinate 326,713, forward strand.
TGAATGGCCAGGCAGTGAGGAAGGATGGCTCTGTGGCCCGGGCTCCCTGCACCCCCTCCCAGATCCCGGGCAGAACAGCAGCCCAGGTTGCAGAGGCCTTTCCACCCATCCTGCTGGCTGCCCTGAGCAGGGGCAACATGCCTGCTCCTCCAGCCATCCTCATCCTTCCACTGCAAGTGGCCACTGAAGGAAACAGCAGGGTGCCCTCCCTGCCCTGGGAATCCCCTCATCTGGCAGGTAAGGGGGACACCTCCCTGGAATGGAGGCCCAGAGCATGCCAGTCCCTCCAACCCAGATGTTTCGGCTGCACCTGTGTGCCTGGGCCTTCCCGCAGAGCAAGATCCCGTGGAAGATCAAAGGCATTAACTCACTCTGACCTTCCGGCCTCTCTTCAAAGTCTTCATCCTCATCCTCGGAGCCAATGGAGTACTCTGACTGGTTGTCAGACAGCTCATCCTGCCACTCTGCAGAGCACAAGGGAGGCCAAGTTAGCAGAGCACCAGAGCAGCAGGACCCTGCCCAGGAGGGACGCGCAGGACAGGTGAGAGCCTGCCCACAACCGACACTGGCCCCGCTGTCAGGCACAGAGACGACACAAGCAGCAGGAGATCACGTTCTCAGGTTCACAAAATCAGTATTCTCCTCTACAGAAAACAAATAAACTGAAATATTTGGCCCACAGACTTTTTTCCTGAATTCTTTCAGCAAAAATGGAGTTCACAGACCAAAAAATCAAAAGAAAAAGTATTTGAAGAATTTATATCCTGGAAAGTTTAGGAACCTGGGAAGCACAGAGCCACACAGGCTACCAAATTGCAGAGCAACAACTCAGCCAGTGTGTCCAACAGGGAATCTGCTTGGGCAGCTTTTCAGAGCCAGCCCCAGGCCCACTGCCCGCCCCAAGCCCAGCCAAGAGCCGCGCGGCTCTACCTTGGTCCTCCTGTGAGGTGTCGTTGTAGTTGACCTGCTTGCGGATTCTCTTCCCTTTCCCCAGGTTCCTGGCCAGATCCTCCTGCTGCTGCTCGTAGTGGTGCCGCAGCAGCTTCTCCCAGTAGTCAGGATCCACATTCTCCTCTTGCTTGATGATCTCGCGTTCCACCTCCTCCTGCAAAGCCAGAAACAGAAGGCCTGAGCTGAGGCAGCTGCAGACTTGAGACACTGCCCCACTGCCTGTCCTCTCACAGCACTCCAGGGGGAGAGGGAGGGAGAACACTGAGCCACTGCCTGGAATTTGGCTCTGCGGTCTTTGCCCAAGTATACTGGCCTCAGTGTGAGATTGTCAAACTGTTGAGACAATCTCCCACCCAGAGAGAGCTCCTCCGAACTCTGCCATCCATCCCGCCTGGCAGCGCCCGCGCTCGCAACAAGGGAAACACTACGGATCTGCAGGGACTGCCCAGAACAGCAGCCAGAGATCGGCATCATCTCCAGATGAAAACACAAGCAGCACCATGCCCGTTCCCGTTCTGCAGGGGAAGGGTCTCCAGAAGGACAGAAGAAAGTGTCTATAGATGCTTCGCTTGAAATGATGCCCTGTGACAGCAGGGACAGAGTCCAGCTTGCATCATGGCTGCATGGGACAGAGCCAGCTGTCCTCCCTCAGCCCACAGCCGGTCCCACCAACCCTGGGACCCCAGCCCTGGGACAGCAGCTGACTGAGAGCAGGAAGAGGTTTGGCCCCGCACCGAGACACTCGCAAGAACAGGAAAGGGAGCGGAAGAAACAGAGGGACGTACAAAGAGGTGCAATTGTAAGACATGATACTAATCACATTACCACACCGTCCTCTTCTCTCACAACATACTGGGCCACTTTAAAGGAGCTGAGATACTCGTTCATGTTCTGCAGCTCTGTGTCATCAGTCGCATCCTGGTTTCGGTCCAGAAGCTTGGAGATGGCAGCGTCATCGTAGTGGATCACACTGCTGTCATCCACGTCCTTATTGTCACCTGGAGATCAGAGCGAGGGCAATGGAAGCACCTGGAGACAGCCCCCTCTCACAGCCAGGCGAGCTCAGGCTGGGTGCAGGGCCAGGGAGGGGGACAGGTCACCTCAAAAAGGGGGGTACACACCTGGTGGGGTGCCACCATGCTTCTTTTTCATGCCAGGAGTCACTGTGCCCCCTTTGATTGACAGTGAGTCAGAGAAAGGGGTGACAGCATCCGGCACGCCAATCCGCTGTCCCTGAGACACCATGCCTGCAGGCAGGAGAGCAGAAACAGGCCCGGCAGCTCAGACAGGGCCCCGCCTCATGCAGAGCATTCCCAAAACCTTCCCCACCTCACCTTACCTTCCACATCATCCTTGAAGAGCTCTTCTGTCCCAAACTTGAGGATGTCGTCCAGCTCTTGCTTGGTCATGGAGCCCGACTTGGAGCCGAGCCCTGGGCGGACCACCAGGTGTGTGAGCATCATCTTCCGCTTGGCCACCTGGGTGATGCGCTCCTCAACGGAGGCTCTGGTCACAAAGCGGTAGATCATCACCTTCTTGTTCTGCCCGATGCGGTGAGCTCTGCTGAATGCCTGTAGGTGGAGAACGAAGCTATCAAGGGTGGTACAACCACACGGGGGACGAGAGGTCTGAGTTTCTCACCCCTGCAGGCTGCACAAAGGCACTGTGAGGGTGGGGCTGAAATCACCATGGGCGGTGGAGAAAGAGGGGCTCCTCAGAGCCAACCTGAACGTGCCAGCACCTCCACTGGCTGCAGGCGAGCCAGCTAACCCACACAGACCCCAAACTGAAGGGTCTGAACACAGGCAGTGAGGACACCTTGTCCCTAGGAACCCTCTCGCTGTGGATTCCCCGGGCTGACACTGCTCCCTCTCTGTCTGGCACCAGCCCATCCTCTAGCTTTGGACCCAGGGAAAGGAAACACTGGCACAAACCAGTGGATGTGGCTTTGGAAAGGATCTTCTCCCAGCTGGGGAACATGGGAGGGATATGCATTTCTCTTCACTTTTCCATTACTTTCAGAGGCATTTGCCTACTCCAGCTGCCACTGGTGGTCAGTCCTCAGCTAGGGTCTGCCCCAGGCTTGCAGAAACACAAGTGGAAGCTCCCCAAAAGAGAAGGGGATACAAAGCAGCACAAGAAAACAAGAATTCCGCTGGAGATATGATTCTACGTGCCGCAAACAGGCCAGAGCAAGGCTGATGGGTGCAGGAAGGGGGCTCCTGAGTAGAAACATGCCCCGCAAATGATGCAGAAAGGGTCAACAGCTCTCGAGAGAAGGGCAGAGACAGAGGACAGAGCCAGAGAAGTACTTACTATACAAGAAGGAAAAGGAAAAGTCAGAAACCTGGATGTCATTGTGAGGATTCCAGTCAGAATCATAAATAATGACTGTGTCGGCCGTAGCAAGGTTTATGCCCAGACCACCAGCACGGGTAGAGAGGAGAAAGCAGAACTGCTGAGCACCAGGAGCTGAGAAAGACAAACCCACAGGTGGCAAACAGTGAGACAGAAAGGAAAGGTGTAGTGCTGTGCTGTGGGCACAAAACAGTGGGAACCTTCGGTCTAAGCCAACAAGCAAGGGGCAGGGAATGCAAGGAGTGGAAACCAGTTACTGGGGAAAATGCAGCCCCAGAGTCAAAGGGGAAGCTCTGCCTTCCTTGAAGGGAAATGCTGGAGTTCCTCAGACTAAGCAGCCCACTGTTGGCACACTCAGAGTTCATTTGGGAAACAACTCAAGGGTTCAAGGATGCGGTACAAACAGTGCCTCAGGAAGCTGGATCACCACCTACGTGCAGACAACCCCCCCCCCCCCCCCACCGGCCCTGCGGGAAAGCTGGGGCTCTCAGGCACAGCCAACCCCACTGCGGGCGGCAAACCCGCCCCGCGCCCTCTCCTCACAATGCAGGAAGGCGCGTAGATACCGTTGAACCTGTCAATGGCCTCCTGGCGCAGCCCACCGGTGATGCCCCCGTCGATCCGCTCGTACTTGTAGCCTTCGTACTCCAGGAAATCCTCCAGCAAGTCCAGCATCTTCGTCATCTGTAGGGCAAGGTGATGCTGGCACAAGTGGTTCTGCACAGCTAGGCTCCTGCCTGCAGCCCAGAGGCCAAGATGGTGGTGGTGCCACCAACCTGAGTAGAGTGAGAGGCAATTGCCACAGGAGCAACACTCTCATCTTCTAGAGGCAGCTTTGCCAGCACAAAGAAATCGTGTCTGAATGGCACCATTGCCATTACCTCCTCTTTGTTCAGAGGTTAAAAAAGAGGTTTTAAACACTACAGTGAGTCCCTGAGGAGTGAGCTGGGACACCATCCATCCACCGTGACTGCCACAGCTGCCATGTTACTGTCACCAGCTCTCCCACCTCTCTTTATCTGTTCCTAGCACAACACTCTCATACAGAACAAAAAAAAAAAGCAGTGTATTTATTACCAATCCTTCCCTACACTCACCTGGGAGAAGATCAGAACTCTGTGACCCCCATCCCGTAACTTCTTCAGCATCTTTTGAAGCAGCATCAGTTTCCCAGAAGATTTGACCAAAGAATTCCCATCATAGGATCCATTTGGCAGAACCGGGGCCTCCTGTGAAGGCATCCTCGTTAGCCTCTTCGAGAACAACACTCATTAACTTCACAGCAAAACTCACAGGCATTTCAAAGACAAAATCCTCGTGTGAAGCCCCACAGCAATAACTAAAGCCAGATGATGGAAACAGCCCCACCGACAGCTTACACACAATATTGAGCAATGTCTCCACGGTGCAAACACGGGTGACGTACCACCGCCGCCACAGGGAAGAGGTACGGGTGGTTGCAGCACTTCTTCAGGTCCATCATGATGTTGAGCAGTGAAACCTGGTTTCCACCCCCTTTCGAATTCAGGGCTTCAAAATTCCTCGTCAGTATGAACTTGTAGTACTTCCTGCAGGAATGGGAACAGGACAGACACCCCGGTTAATTCTGGCAGAGGTGGGACTTGCATAAGCAGAATTAATTAAAGCCCACTCACACCACTTCAAAAGGGACATCTGGATGTTTTTAAAAGCAATGGTCCCATACACTCAGCCCAGGGCTGGGTTCATTGAGTTGCTCTGTGGACGTCTCAAACCCTGTCGGTGGCACAGACTTGGGGGCACAGTGGCCAGGAGTGCTCCAGCACTCCTGGCTGCTGGGTATAAACCAAATCCTGCCCCATTGTGCTGGGAACAGGCGATGAGCCCTTCCCTGCCCGTCCCCAGCCTCTGCAGAAGGTGCTGATGGAGGTGACCCAGTCAGTCCAAAACAAAGAGAGCTGAGCAAGCACCCCCTGTGGCAGCAGCAATGCTGCAGCCTGAACCAGGCACGCTGGCAGCACAGGCCAGTGCCTGGGTGCCGAGAAGGGGGTTCAGCCTCAGAGCTTTACCTGAACTTCCCAGAACGGGCAGTGCCACGCCAAGAGGCTGCCAGCATCAATTGCTTCCTGCTGAGCCAGCCAGGACTGCACAAAGCCCAATTTAAGCAGGCTGAATGCTCTCCCCAGTGAGACAGAAAGCACTCCAGCTCTTCCCACAGCCGGCCCGAGGACAGCGGGGTCTCTCTGACCCCTTGAACCCCACTGATGCCCCACGATGCTCAGAGGAGGCCAGGTGCGGGAAGCGGCGCTGGAATTACTCACTTCTGCATCTGGCTCAGCTCCACCCTCACGATCAGCTCTGTCTTGGCTGGCATGTTCTTGAACACATCCGCCTTGAGCCGCCGCAGCATATGGGGACCCAGCAGATCATGGAGCTTTTTGATCTGGTCCTCCTTGGAGATGTCTGCAAACTCCTCCAGGAACCCCTCCAGGTTACTGTGAAAGCAGCCAGAACCCCACAGCACTGAGCGATAACGGGACACGTGAGAGCAGGGTTATTTGTTTCTTTATGACTTAAAACCAAAGGTAGAGCTCTCATGGCATATGATAAAGTTATCGTTCCTGTGTCTGTATCCAAGCAAAGCCAGAACAAGCAGCCACACAGAACCCAAGGGGAAATTCACACTAAATGCACTAACAGGAGGTCAGAACATGCTCCCCAAATACCTCTGTCTCCACAGGTTTCAGTTCCTCATTCACAAAGCCTCTGACCAATAGCAAGGCAATAAGTACCCAAAGGACCCAGATTGTGGCAGCACACAGAAACAAACGTGAGGTCACATAAAACGTGCCTGGAACTGTTGTGACAAACCACGGGGGCTTTGTCATCTGCCTGCCAGCACAGACCAGTGACACCAGCACAGCCAGAACCGGAACCAGGAGCCCCACACTGACAGGAGCCCAGGAAACTGGAAAAGCTCTGCTGAGCCACCCCGCTGGAGCAGGGACCAGCCGCTCCCCCTTTTCGGAGCAGGGAAGTAACGCAACTTACTTGAACCTCTCCGGAGTCAGGAAATTGAGCAGGTGGAAGAGCTCTTCCAGGTTGTTCTGGAGAGGTGTCCCAGTGAGCAGCAGCTTGTAATCGATCTTGTAGCTATTTAATACTCTAAAGAACTGGGAAAAGAAATGAGATTAGGTGAAAAGAGCTCGGAGGAGCCGATCAGTCACCTGGGGACGCTGCAAACAGCGCACACAGAGACTCAGCAGGGACCTCTCCCCCACAGGGCAGGTAGAGCATAGGGCAGCTGCAAGTCCTGCTCTGAGCCATCCCCATCGAGCACAGGCAGCAAACCCAAATGACCCTGGGTCGCACCACTTGCCTCCTCCTGCCCTGGGGACTGCCTGAAGGCCCCAGGGCCCAGAAACTGCATTCAGCCTCAGGTAAAAATCACAGAACCACACAGAATAGCAGAATTGTTTAGGTAGATAAAGCCCTTTAAGATCATTGAGTCCAACCATAAACCCAACACTGCCAACTCCACCACTAAGCCACATCCCTAAGCACACCTACACATCTTAAAGGGAGAGTAAGGAGACAGATCAGTTCCCTCCACAATAGTCCAACCACTACTGAAGGATTTTTAATGCCAGAGGATGTTAAAGAGAGCAAATCCATCACAACACAGGTCCCAGGCAGAGCCTGCGCGAGGCAAGGACACCTTCCTGATCCCAGAGAGGAAGGTATGGAGCAGCAGACCACCAAAGCTGGAGTGTTTTATCTGCGTAGCACCAGCCACACCACAAAAATGGCTCATAACTGACTGCCACCTACTTTGGACTGGTTGTTCTTCAGCCTGTGCGCTTCGTCCACCACCAGACAGGCCCACTCTATGGAGCCCAGCACCGCCTGGTCAATAGTGATCAGCTCGTAGGAGGTGAGCAGGACGTGGAACTTGATCTGGGCTTCCTTCTGTAGGAGCAGAGGGACAAACTCACTAGGATAAGAGAGCAGGGAATGGGATGGTTGTGACCTCTGTTGCTCCTGCCTGTGACCCGAGAAGAAAAGGCAGGGTGGCTTGCGCTGTACAACGTCAGCAGCAGGGCTGAGGGATGAAACGCGCCAGCACAAAATCTACACCCTTTGGAACATCAGAACTAAGGAGGAGACCATGCAAACAGAAAAATGTCTGGCAGAAATCTTTAAAGCTCATTACAAATCTCCTGCATTTGTAAACAGTGCCAGCTTCCCTCTTTGGAAAGGAGTCGATTTGGGACCTAAACAACCTCCCTCTCCAGGTCAAATTCTGCTCTCTCCCATTCCCAAAGACGGTTAAAATATTGGGCAGGGCACAGACTTAGCTCCCACCTTCATCCGGAAGACCTTCTTTCCACTCCGGATCGCATTGTCTTCAAAGGAAAACTCATTTTCCCGGATGACGGATCGGCTTTCTTTGTCCCCCGTGTAGGTCACGACATAGAAGTCTGGTGCCCACATCTCAAACTCCCGCTCCCAGTTGATGATGGTGGAGAGAGGGGCGCTGACCAGATACGGCCCTTTGGAGTGGCCCTGCTCAGGGAGACAAAGGCCAAGCTGTTTGCCCCGTACCGAGCAGTTCTCGGCCACTTCGGGGACCACTGGACGCTCCACTCACCTCCTTGTACAGGGAATACAAGAACACAATCGTCTGCACAGTCTTCCCCAGCCCCATCTCGTCGGCCAGGATCGTATCCGTCCCTTGGGCCCAGGAAAATCTCAGCCAGTTCAGCCCTTCCAGCTGGTAAGGATGGAGAGTGCCCCCCGTGGCGTCGATGTACCACGGCTGCTTGTCAAACTTCACTGTAGGCTGCAAAGAGAGAGAGGACGCAAAGCAGTGAGGACCAACTCCCCTTCCTCTCTCTGCAGTCAAGCACATCCCTCTTTGGCCTTGTGACACGAAACAGCCCCAAAGAGATGCGGACATAGCCCCCAGCCCCCAGGCTGCTCACAACGAAGCCACCCCAGAGCTCTGATGAAAAAAAACAGGAAGGAACTAGAGAAGAATGTAACAGGATGGGGGGGCAGACAGACATCCTTCTCCTTGGGCTCACACCCCGCACTGCCCCTGCTGTTCCTACTCACATCCACGAGAGGCGTTTCTGGAGGCTTTTCCAGCTTCTCCTCTTTCAGCTTTTTCCCTTTCTTGTTCAGCTTCTTCAGAGGGCGCGTGTCCTCCCCCAGCATCAGCTCCCTGCAACAGCCAGGTCGTGTCAGGAGAAGGCAGGTGGGCAGCCCTCTCCCAGGCTCCAAGACAAGGGACAGGAACACCTCCTGAACTCCACTCCCTTTTCCCCATGGGAGACTGTCCGGCCCAGAGAGCACAGGGACTCATGGAGTGTTCATCCTCCCCTCCCACCAGTCCAGGCAACACCACCCAAAAGGAGGAATAGCAATTTCATCAGGACATTGTGATTTTTCCCCAAAGCACATAGGTAGCAGCACCACGGAGCTGTCCTGAAACACAGTGAGATCACGGATATTAGACCAGTGTAAACACAGGGGAAGGGGAGCCCAGGCTGCAAAACAATGAGTAGAGGGGATTTCCCACAGTATTTCAGGAGGCCCAGCTTTCCCAAAGTGCTTGGCCACTGCTCTTTGAAGAGAGGTCCCTGTGAGCAGTGCCCTGTGTTCCAGACAGGGACACATCCGAGCCCCGGCCACCACAGCGCCTGCGCAAGCTGCCCCAGCCCTGCCCCCATCCCAGGCTGTGGCCCCACTGCCCGCCCAGCTCCCACCTGTGGTTCCAGTAGAGCTGTTTGAGGTTTTCGTAGTACGGGATGTCTATGTCGTCAATCTCCCAGGTGCACTGGTCGTACGGCAGGTCCTTCCACTTGATCAGGTAATGGATGTCTCCCTTTTTATCAAAGCTGCAACGCAGGGTAGGAAAAGCCCATCAGCAAAACCTGCTCAGCCAGCCCTAAGCTGCTTCCACACACATGGATGCCTCATCCTCTGCTCTCACCAACCACCCACAGCATCCAAAAGAGGTAGAAAAACATAAAGTATCGATATTTTCCAGCAGAAATGCCTGTTAATCTGCTGTGTGTGTTAAATCATTAAAGGCTGCTTTTCTGTTCCACCAAACAACCTCATTCTCCTGTTTTACCAGGGCTAGGTGGACACCGCACTCACCCTCCTTCTTCCACAGTATTCAATGCTCTGGGAAGTTCTGCTTCATGCTGACAAATGAACAAACACACTACAAAGCCTGAATACATGCCTACAGGGGAAAATCCCTTGCTTTATTAGCAAACAACACAAAGCTTGCACTAAAATTAGCCAGGCAGCTTTCTTTGTTTTCTGCCTAGCAGCCTTCAAGCAGAGTTGCCACTTGAAATTCCAAGTTGCCACTTGAAACATAGAAATCCAACAAAAAGTTGTCTCTAGCTGCTCAGTGTAGAAACAACACCTGCACGGCACAGTTCATACGCAGGGAATTCCTTCCATGCAGAAGAAACACAAATGCCAAGGCTTCCTGAGGGAGTCAGGCACCTGCTCACGCTCAGATCCTGATGGTGTCTCAGCTTTGCCAGGAACGCGGAGGGGCCACACGGCTTCCAAGAGGAACAAACAACCTACACAGAACCCGTTGCTGTTCCAAAGCATTCAGGTGAGCGGCAGCAGCCGCAGGGCACAATCCATGGAAGCAAGACCTGGCTGCAGCTGAAACTTAGGGAATGATTAGACTGTAACCAGGACCCAAACAATACGTCTGGGAAGAGCGGAACAACTCTGCCTCATATGAGGAGCAGCTGAGGACCCTGGGGCTGTTTAGTCCGGAAAAGAGAAGGCTGAGGGGAGACCTCATGGCTTTCTGCAGCTCATGCAAAAGAGGTTGTGGTGAGATGGGTGCTGGGCTCTTCTTTCAAGTGACAAGCAACAGGACAAGAGGAAATGGCCTTAAGTTGCACCAGAGAAGGTTAAGATTGGATATTGAGAACAATTCCTTTACTGACAAAGTGGTGATGATCTGGCAGAGGCTTCCCAGGGCAGTGGTGCAGTCTCCATCCCTGGAGGGGTTAAAAAACTGTGTAGACCTGGCACTTTGGGACGTGGTTTAGCAGGTACAATGGGGCTGGGCTGACGGTTGGGCTGGATGATCTTTGAGGTCTTCTCCAACCTTAATGATTCCATGATTCTATGGCTCTAACTCTGCATCTACCTTTGGTAGATTTCCTTTCTCTACTTTTAACATGCAATGTAGCAGAAATGACAACACAGAGGGCATCCAGTCAATTCTGCCCTTGGCTTCACCTCCGGAGCAACCTCCAAGGCAACACAGACCTCAAAACAAGCCAGCAGATGAAACTCCACCAGCCCAAGACTTTGGCTTTGCAGTGGATAGGAAGAACTTTCCAGTCCCACGGGGAAGAACCCAGCCAAGCACAGAAATCCTGTGGCAGGCAGTCTCAGGGGCTCAGCTAACGGCGTAAACCATCCGTGTGAGAGCTGCGCATGAAGGGGAACCCGCAGAGAGCTCAGCCCGGCTACTCAGAGCCTCCTCTGCAGCACGGGCAGGGTCCCTGGCTCACCCATGCCCTGTCCCTCCCTGGGGTGCAACAGCATCGCTCAGTGCCAGCACTAGAGAGGCTCAGACCCCTTGCATGCACCTTCCCGTGGCCCCTTCACGTGGCTCCTCACCTGTGGTTCAGGATGCGGTGGATCATCATCCACTCAGGCTTGATGCCGTAGCGGTAGAAGCGCTCCTCCATCTTGGCGTACTGCAGGTCCTTGTTCTTCCGCTTCTCCCTCTGGCTGTCCTCATCCCCAGAGCCATAGTCGAAGGCCGGTGGCTCATCCATGTCGTTCTTCCGTTGGTAGTTGCGGAACATCACGGTGTGGTAGAGCTCAAGCTGTGGCAGGAGGGAGCCGTGCTCAGCCCGCAGGCGGTAGGGCAGTGGGCTGGGCAAGGGCACCACGATGACAATGCTGGCTCACCTGGAGCTCCTTGACCCAGGAGCAGTGCCAGTAGGACAGGCCTGCCCACTTCACAAAGAACTCGCGCTCCGGGGTCCCCTCCAGCACCTTCGGTGGGGGCAGAGCCAAGTCCGCGTCCGGGACGGGCAGCACAGGTGGGACGACCGGCGGCTCTTTCCAGGCCCAGTGCAGGATGCGTTGGACTTTGCCTTTCAAGGGAGGGCACTGGGGGTAAAAAAGCAAACAGGCAAGAGCACAGAGTTTAAGGTGAGTCCCCGTCAGGGGCCGCAGGGAGACAGACAGGAGGGATCTCGCAGTGCCAAGTTGACAGCATGGCAGTGAGAGCACGGCCACAGCTCCAGGGAGCGCCTGCACAGCCCGTGGCAAACGCTGCTGCCAGGCTGTGGGGAGCCAAGCATGGCAAACTGGGTGACTGGAATGGTCCCAGGCCCCGCCTGCATCTATCTCACCCCAAAAACACCACCCCCAGGTGCACAAAGCAGTTCCCAGCTCCTGGGCAGAGCCCCTCGTTTGCTCTTTCTAAAGGGATGCAGAGAAAGGAGGCGGTGAGCGTACGTGGGGCAGTTGTGGACAGTGCAGGTGTGCCTGGGAAGTGTCCATGACACTGCTGCATCTCCTGTGGGGACAGGTCTTGTCACCAGTGAAGAAAGGCCCCTCTACACAGGCCATGCATCAAATGGGGCTTAACATCCCATCTGAGAACTGGCAGGGAAGCTGCCAGCGAGCCCCACGAGGAGAGTGTGCGGGTGGTAGAGTCCAGAGCGCGCGTAACTGGCAGCAACGCTCCTCCAGGGAGGGGTTTGTGGCAGAGGGCAGGACACTGGCGCTGTGGCAGGGCATGGCGAGAGGGTGTGAGGGGCGGTGGCAGCCAGGAGACCTGGGGCAGGCGGGTGCAGGAGCAAAGGGACGGAGCGAGGAATGCTGGTAACACTCACTGTACAGCGAGGGCAGAGCCATTCACCGTTTGGGATTTCTGGCAGTGGCGGGTTCAGGCAGTGGAGGTGGTAGGAGGATGGGCAGGTGTCACAGCACAGCAGCTCCCCTCCGTCCTTACACACCCGGCAGAACTCCATGTGATCGTCCTCCTCCTCCTCGCCACCTTCCTCTTCCTCCTCCTCCTCCTCCTTCGGCTCCCACTGGATGCCCTCCTTCTCCTGGGGAAGCACAGCCAGCGTAACGCCAAGGGCTCCCGCCGCCTGCCCAGCACACCCACGGGGCCCAACCCCACTCACACAGTGTGGGCAGCTCCACTTGCCCTCGGGGGCCTTCTCCAGCTCGGGGTCCAGGCAGACAAGGTGGTAGGCACGCGGGCAGGTGTCGCACAGGATGATCTCTCCTCCCTGCTGGCACACCTCGCAGTAGTCCTGGTGGTCGGTCTCGTAGCCGTCCCCTTCTTCGACTGCAAGCAAGGGACAGGCGCGTGGTCAGCGCGGCAGCAAAGCTGCAGGCTCTCCCGGGAGGGAACGGGACGCTTACTCCTCTACCAAACAGTTAAGGAAATAAGGACAGCATTTTGCCTCGGACCCCTCCTGTTGCATCCCCCTACCTCTCTGTCCCTCAGCATCACCGTTCAGCTTTGCACACAACATCATCTCACCTCTGTCTCTCTTTCTCTCTCCACACTGTATCATCCTGGTTCCTTCAGGCTCTCAATGGAGAATGCCAGAACCTGGAGAGGTTGCAAGGGAGGCCGGTCAGAGAAACCTCCCCAGGCACCAGCACCACCAGCTGCAAACGCACCATGCAAGGGTGACACCGACACCTCTCCTGGGACTACTCTGCTCTTCCTGGGCACTCACTGGGAGAGAGGCAGGAGCTCTCTCAACTAGGTGTGGACGGGAAGAGGAAGGGAGGGAACAGCCCATCTCAATTCCCAGCTCTGCCACAAACTCCCAGTGCAGACCTCTGACCTCCTGCTCCTCCAGCTTGCAGCAGGAGCTGTCTGGCTCTGGCATGAGGGCCTTTGTGTGGCAACAAGCCGGGAGGAGACATGATGTCCTTCACGTGTAAGATGTGGAGCCAGCTGGCCAGCCCTGCCTTGCTGACTGATGGGGCTACTGGTCAGTATCACACCCCAACCATCACCCAGCCCAGAGGCTGCTCAATCACTTCCTGGGAGCAAAAACTCATTGGCAAAGCCAAGCAGCCAAAGGATGCACCTGGATCTGAAGCACCTCATCCCGAATGAGGACGCAAGGCTGCACACATCCTGCAGCGGCACAGGAGGCAGAGACGGCACGGGAAGCCAGACAGGGCGGCACCAGACCGCAGCAGTCCCTGTTGGCACTCGGAGCTGGAGCAGGGCTCGCGGAGCTCGGCACAGCTCGGCGCAGGGGGCTGCTCCCAACAGCAGTGCAGGGACAGAGGTGCCAGCATCGACCCGCAGCCTCCGCGAAGGAAGGGATGAAGGGATACGCACACAAACATGGCCATGCAGCCACTGGGAGACCCCAACAGATGCTTTCCAACGCTGTTCACATGCCTCCCTCTTCCTATATCCCTACCATAGACCTGCTGCTCACCTGCCTGCTGCCTGACCACACACCTCACAAAGCCAAGAAGTCCCTTGTCCTAACACTTTCTCACCCACATCCAGCCCTGCTCCGCTGGGAGCTTGCCCCAGCTGTGCCTCTCCAGGGGCTACTCCTCAGAAAACCATTTCCCTGGAAGCTCCTCGAATCCTAGAACTTTGCTGTCACAGGACAAATCCTGGTGGGATCACACATGCAGCCAGCTGTCCCCACAGCCCATCACGCGTCCTGGTGTCCAGAGCACAGGCAGGGGCTCCGTGCCCGGCGTGCTGAGGCTGCAAGCAGGCAGTGAGACGGCGCAGGAGGGCTTTGTGAGCCACAGCACCGTGCAGGGCACAGCACCACAACCGTGGCTCTCCCAGAGCTACTCCAATTGGTGACGCAGAGCTGCCTCGGGGGAAGCTGAGCCCCAGGCAGTGGCTGATGGCTGGAGAGAGGCCTGGAGGGAAAGCTGTCTGCAGATTGTTGGAAAAGCCCTGCCACCAAGCTGCTCCACTGCCACCAGCACTGTGGGAGCGAGCCAGCGCCCCGTGGCAGGATCCACTCGCTGCCTTCTTGCAGGGGTGACACCACCAGCAGCCGGGCTGGGACACCAAGCCTGCACCTTGCATTCCACACACAGACAAGCACAAGCACAAACACATCCTCTCCCACCGAGCCAGTGCCAGACACAGCCTGGAGCTGCCAAGGCCAGGAAAGCACCATGTGAAGAGGGAAATCCAAACAGAACAGGAACAGAGTACAAAGGAATGGCCTACTCCTCTTTTTCTTTCTCCTCCTCTTCCCTTTCTTCCCCAGCCCAGCCGAGCACTCGGAGCGCACTGAGGAGCTGTTGATGCTGGCACTGTCAAAGTCAGATTCCTCTCGTTCCTCCTCTTCGCTCTGTAGAGGGAAAAAACAAAGCACTCATGGTCCAAGAGTTGGTGTGCCAGCGGTCACTCCCAGAATACGTCGCTCTGCAACAGAACAAACCCCCAGAGACACACACAAACCCACGTGGGATCACCCCTCAGCGGCCGAGCTCCCTGAGCTCACCCAGCCAGAGCAGCAGCGCTCCTGGCTCCCACAGAAGGGGTTCATAGCAGTCTGCCACAAGGCACGGGGATACAGGGAAATCACCCCTATCAGATCGATGTCCCAGACAGGGGATGGACCAGTAGATACCTGCACTGCCACCAGGGATGGACCAGCAGACACCTGCACTGCCACCAGAGTCAGTGGCAATTACCTTTTAGAGCTCTGCACGGCACTGGGGCAGCTTGGCTGGTTCCCAGCATCACCAATGTCCAACCACCCAGCAAATCTCAGAGCACATTTAAAACATGTAAATCAACGCATTGAGTCCCTGCTCAGCTCACCAACAAGAGGTGAGCTCTGGGTTTCTCCTGCAGCCCCTCCGTCCCCGCTAGCACAGAGCATGGGAATATCGCACAGTGCAGCTGGAAGGCTCAACATCCTGCAGGCATCGACCTGCTGGGACGCCGCTGCTGTGACGTTATCATGAGTACAGACACCCCAGACAGAGACACATGGGTGGACAAACCCCTGCTCCCTCTCCTGCACAGCCAGGGCCCCCTTCTCGACTGCTCAGCAGCACCTTGCTCCCTCTCTCCCTCTCCACCCATTTCAGTTTGTGTCAGCCCACTGGTGTGTGTGCACACAGGTGTTCATGCTCGACCTTCCTTACAACATGACAGGAGTTTAACAGTCCGAGCATTCAGTGGGGTAAGAACACAACACATCTGAATTCTTGTTCTGCAGACTTATGCCTGCAAATCCCCGAGCTGCCAGGCACTAATCAGGTGCTCAGCACTGCAGCTGCAGGAGTGGCCCAAGCCCTCTGTAACTCTCAGGAACACAAACACGCAGATTTAGAGTGCACTTGGAAAGGGGATAAATTTTCCTTGATGTGTGACTTAAAAAAAAACACAGCAGTGGCTGTGTCACATCGTTCCCTTCACTGCAGCCTCTGATGCACAAAGGTGTTGACGAACAGGTTGTGTGACGTGAACTCCAGCAAGGGTGAACAAAAGGGATTCTGATCAATAATGCTATCAAGGCCTACAAGCGTTCCACCCCGTTCAATAGTTATTAAAGAGATTTATTATTCAAAACGCTCTGCTATTCTTTAAAATGCGCCTGATGTCTGAGTGCTGAGAGCACAGCACAGAAGCTGTGGCAGAGCCCAGCTGCCGTGCTCTTCCAGGGAAGCTCTGGTGCCCCTGGGCTGCGCTGCGGGATCGCAGCTGCCCAGAGGCAGCAACGTTAATGTAATTAAAGCGTTCACTAATTCTCTTTGACGTATGGTTCAGCTGGAGCACAAGCCCTGAAGAATTCCTTTGCAAATGAAATCTGAAATGATGGCATCACCAACCTCATCACTGCACACAAATGCATTTAAAGGATTTTAGCAGAAACCAGGCCCAGACGCAACGTCCTTCCCCGCCTGAGCCTGGACACAGCTCTGCCGCAACGGGTGAACGCACTGACCAGGGGCTGGCGACTCACTGAGGGGCATGAACAAGGCTGGGACGCCCCCTATATGAGGGAGGCTTCCATGGGAGGGCTCATCCCAGTACTTCCTTTCCATCCCCCCCCTGAGCTGTGCAGTGCACACTTACAGAGGAGCCCTTTTTCCTTTTGCTGGGGATTCCTCCAAACCGGAATTTCAAGCCTGCCATCTTTTTCCCCTTCCCCTTTTTCTTCCCGTCTTTGGAGCCTTTGATTTTCTTCCGCACACCTGGACCTGGAGAAACAGAAGACTTGTTTCGTACCCAACAAACAGCCGAACCCCAAATCGCTCCCCACGCCAGCATTTTCAGGGGAGGGGAGGAAGCGCTGGGAGCCCAGGAGGCAGCGAGAGTTGTCCCCAGAGCACATCCCAGGGCAAAAGTTGCAAGCAGAGCCCCAGCACTTGTGAAGAAGCAGGGGAGGAAAACCTCTGCCCCAGGATCCAAGAGAAGGACTGCAGCCCATGGACCACGGGGCTGTGAACACCAGATATGGACTGAGGTGTGAGTGAGGCAAGGAGAGGTAGGAACGCTGCGCTGAGCCTGCCGCATGGCAACGCTGCTGCAAGCAGCACTCCTGCTCGGAGCTGCTTGTTCCCAGCCTCTAAAAGCATCGGGAATTGACAACTGCACAAGTGGAACAGCAACCTTCCCAAAGAGGAACATAGCACAAAAGGAGATCCCTCCCTTTGCCCACTTTGCCACCACTGCCCACTTTGACAGCGATTCGCTTGGCCCCTTCCGTGACGGCAGCATCCATCCACCCCCAGAAACAGGGAAGCACTTGCAGCAGGAGACTCCTCGCGATACCAACCAGACTGTTTCCAGAGCAGCTACAATTTATACCACTGGCTCGCTCCTTGCAAGCGGGCTTTGAGGAGGCTGGTTTTCACCCAGCTGCCAGAATAAATCTTTTATTCCAAGAAAGACCTGCAGCCCTACTGCCAGTGCCCTTCTGTCACGGGACAAATCGCCTCAGAGACAAATCACTTCCCTCGACTGCTAAATGGTGCGCGTTCACCTGGACAGACCATACCTGCCTTGCCAAAACCCCTCTGCCCGAGCCTTGCTCACCTACAAACTCCCTGCAGTCTGGACAATGGACTGTGAGAATACTGATGGTTCCTGGAGGGCTCTACAAGCCCCAGCAGAGAAGATGGTACAGAAATACATGACCATACCAATTATCTAAGACATAACAATGACATCGAGCATTAATTGACGCAAACTACCAAAAGTCATAGAATCACAGAATCATGGAATCATTATGGCTGGAAAAGATCTCTAAGATTATCCAGTCGAACTGTCAGTCCAGCCCCACCATGCCTGCTAAACCATGTTCCCAGCTGCCACCTCATCACGTGTTTTGAACCCCTCCAGGGATGGAGATGCGACCACCACCCTGGGAAGCCTCTGCCAGGGCTTCACCACTCTGTCAGTAAAGACATTTTCCCTGACATCCAGCCTAAATCTCCCCTGGGTCAACCTGAGGCCATTTCCTCTCATCTAGAATGTCCAAAGGCTGCCAGGGTGACCTGCCATGGTAGACAAACCACAGGACTTCTGCAAGGGAAACGGGAGCTCTGGACACACCTCTGGTGCTACCTTCACCTCCCTGGTTTGCTGAAGATGCTTTGCCACCTTTCCCAGATGTGGCTGCCCAGCTCTGCAGGCCCGGCAGGCAGGCAGCACCCCAGTGCAGAGAGTAACCCATGGCACTGGCACCTACCCTTGCCCTCCTTGGTCTTAGCCTTCCGAATGACGGTGGGCAGGGCCAACTGCTGAGGGCTGGCGGCGAGCGGCGGGGTGACGGTGACGGTCTCCACAGCCGCAGCGATGGCCGCTGCCGCCGCCGCCGCCGAGCTGCCCTTGAATGGGTTGTTGGCACTGAACTCTCGCCACTTGGCACCGAGCACGGTCATCATCTTGGACATGGGGATTTTGGGGTTCTTCTTGGCAATCAGAGGCCTGCAGGGTGGGGAAGAGGGAAAATCATGCATTAACAGAAAGGCTTCACTGCACATCGGCTCATCGTGTGCACAGGAAACGCAGCAGGAGTTGCTGTGCCCTCTGGAAAGGCAGCAGCAACCACAGCGTTCTTAAACAAGCTCACATACAAACCCAGGCACACCCACACCTCCTCAGAGACTGCCCTGCTCTGAAATTCCTGTCATGTTTTGAGCAGCTCACAGGACAAACAAAAAATTGTTATTGTCTCTCATTTTTTCTCATTAAACTTTTCAAAGAAGCACACACAAAAAATGGCTTTTGGAGAGAAGAGAACAACACCTCTGCTGTTTTCCATTCAATTCTGCAATTGCAATGAAGTCCTGAGGACCAGGGAGGCAGGGAGAAGGAACAAAGAGCCTGAGATGCAGAATTTACTTCACAACTTAATCCACTTGACCGAGCAACACCCAAACCTCAGCCACCGCACAAGGCCCCATCCAGAGTTGTGGTTTCGCACCTGAGGAACTGGCTGAAGGCCTTGTAATTCGTCAGGGTATGGTAATCCTCCTCTGAGAAAACGTAATCGACGTCATCAAGGCCCCACTCCTCCATCAGCTGGGCTGAGCTCTTAGGCTCCTGTGGATTTACAGAGAGACATCGTTAACACAAATGACAGCAGCGCTGCAGATGCGCAGCGCAAGGCTGCGCCTGTCGGGAGCTCCGCAGCAAACAGCCCCCCTAGGCAGTGACACACAGCAATTGGTCACTGTGATTTAAAAAGCAGAGTAGGCACAACTGCTTAATATACTAATGCTTCAGAGACTTCCACAAAGCAAATTACTGTGGCACCATCCAAATGCTCCCTGTAATACAACACAAAGCCTTGACAGGTTTCACGTCTCCTGGAAACTCAATTTCCCTCTGTGCATAAGATAAACAGGGCAACACAACCTTTCCTCTCCCTCTCGTCCACCTGCAATCTCTTCCTCACCAAACCCAGAACGAGCTCCTCACGAACCCCTCAGCCACCTTCTCTAAGCTCTGCCCCTCTGTCCCTGTGTCCATGATATGGGTAGATGACCCAGGAAGGCAAAGCTGCTTCATACCGAGAAACTGCCATTGCCAGAAGCTCCAAACACTAGGCCTCCAACCTCACAGTAAAACACACCAGACTCACCCCTATGGAAGGTTCAGTGAGGCCTTGTGAGCACCAAATCCCTCCTGCACTCACGCTGCCGTGCTTCGTGCAGAGGGAACTTCTCCCCAGCGAAAAGGTGAGCGGCCAAAACCACCACTCGGCTCTCACAGTGACTCAATGAACAAGGAAACTCACAGGGATCAGGCTCCATCCTGAGGTCTCCCACTCTACCACCAGCTCAGGACAAAGGAAACTTTGGTACCTTTAGACACCCGTCCTCGTTGTCATCCTCCTCTTCATCCTTCTTCTTCCGTTTTGGCTTCTTCTCCTTCTTATCCTTCAGTTTTTTCTTTTTCTTTTTGTTGGGAGAATAGTCACTCCCTTCACTCTCCGATTTCTCCTCCATCTCCTCTTCGTTGTCTGACATTTCGTCATTGCTCCCCTAAAAGGGAAAGAGACAGTGGAGAAAGAGCAGGGCCTGGACCCCTCTGCTCTCCTCCAACAAACCCTCCCAGTCAGCACGAAGCAACAGCTGCCGCTAGCCACAGCCAGTCCTCCCTGCAACAACCCTGCTGGGGGAAAACACCACGGAAATCAGGTTTGGGAATGGCAAGAAGCAGCAGAGCACTGGAGGCACAGACAGAAAGAAGCCCTGGGTTTGTCTGAACCTGTTTCTTTGGGACAGTTCTGGTCCCCAGCCAACCTTCTGCCCCAAGTCCTCTCCTATAAACAGAGTCAGCCCTCTCTCTCAGCAGCACTATAAACACATCTGCTCATGCCAGGCAACCCACACCCTATGGGTGGACCAGAAAAAAGAGGTGAAGGTTGTGAAATACAGATAAAACCATGTTTTGGAAAGGCTTGTCTAGGCCCAGATGTACAGAATGGAACCCACATGGTTTTGCCTCAAGACCTGTTCACCAAAGGGCTCAAGAGAAGTGATGCTGAGCCGCAGCCCTGCAGACTGATGCCTGCTCTGCCTCTGTGTCGCAGTGCGTCCCTCTGCAGGGGCCCAGCACCACAGCCTGTGGGTGCGGCTCCGGTGAGCGCCCGCATAAACAGAAAACCAGGAGATGGTGAGTCCAGTAAGTGAACGTGTGCAACAAAAACAACTGTCTGTAAAGCAAAGAGCTGCTCCTCCGGGCAACAGCTCCCTGCCTGCTACAAGAGATGAAATTCTCCAACAAGCAATGTTCAGGCAACGTTTTCAACTGCTGTAACACAGGTAGCGTTTGATGTTCTGTCTTGTGTTTGCTTATGGCTTTACACTGAGTCACATTCTTCTACCACAGCGTGAAGCTAAAGGAAAGGAAGGGAAGATCTCTTTGGCCACTGAGCAACTTTAAGTCACTCAACAGGTATTGCCCTAGGGCTTTGCTCTGTTGCTGTTTTCTTTTCCTGATCAGCTGGGCCCTGAGTGCTGCAGCAGAACTGTGCAACAACAGCAGGATTTCAGCTGGGGGACACACAGGGAATCTGGAAAGGGGCAAGAGAGCGGAATAAGTCACAACAGCCTTGCTGAACTTTTAGAGACAGGCAGCCACAGGACATCTCCCATCTCCAGTGGAGACTTGATCGCACACAGCTCCAGCAGCAAGGTGAGCCAATTGCTTCAGAAAGGCCTGGGCCTGCTGGATGGCTGATGAACAGGTTCTGTCTCCGCATGGGACAAAGGAAACAGGCTCAGACCACACCGGGAGAGCCAGAGAGACTGGTCTGGGGGAATTTCTTTCGGGAAGACAGACTGTGACCTGCAGCACAACTCAGAGCAAACACATCACCAGCCTAACGAGGGCCACCACCTGCCGTGTGGAGCACTGGGGTACCAAGAGAACCTGGGAGTGGACATGTGTTAGGGCATCCCCTCCTTTCCACCTGGACCTGGACACCACCCTCACACCTGCGTGCAGAGGCCAAG
Organism: Dromococcyx pavoninus; assembly: GCA_033558185.1. NCBI lineage: Eukaryota > Metazoa > Chordata > Aves > Cuculiformes > Neomorphidae > Dromococcyx > Dromococcyx pavoninus. The sequence goes on from JAUMJL010000865.1 coordinate 348,022, forward strand.
TCCAGCATCCCAGATCTGGGTCCAGCACCACAGCCCCTGCCCCACAGGTCCCTCTACCCCACCCCACACCAACACCCACCATGCTTTCACTCTGCAGCCATTAAGGACTGATGGGCCTTCTCGGTTCAGAACAAACCCAGCCTTTCCTCTAGCGGGGTTATAAACAGTTGTAATTTGGCACAGAATAATTGGTTACCATGGTAACTGCTGCAGTACAGGTTGACATTCCCCCTCTCCGCTCCCTCCCATGACAAGGACCCTCATCTCCATGCACCGAGGTTCAAACCGCAGCCTGGTTATTTTATGCAGATTTTTCAGGGTGGGGGGGGTTGCAGCATCAATTCCTGCACCGGCAGCGTCGCCGCAAACCCAGCGAGCTCCACTGCGGTGAGGGCAGGCGAATTCCTGCGCAGGCACAGCGTGGCAGCTCTCCTGCCCCACGCCACGGTGACAAAACCACGGGGGCTACGGCGTGGCTGTCAGGGATGGTGCAGGCACAGGTACCACGACGCAGGCTTGTACCTCTTTCCACCTTCTTCTAGCAGGTGGAATGTCCACTTTTCCCCCCAAAACGCTCGAGGAGGAGTTTAGGAAAAGGAAGATCCATCCAAGCCCCCCCCGCCTCATCTTTTCTCTCCTCGTCCCAATGGCAGCCTGGGTGCTGCTCCATGACTCCTGACAGTTACAGTAGCAGTAGCTTCTCCCTGGCTTCAATGGATGAGCGATCAGATTCACAGAGGCGGGATCAAGGTTTGTTAACACGGCCCACACAAGGCATTAATTAAAAAAACAACCACACTCAGTGCTCAGCTGGTTATTTCCTCCCCACCCTCGGTACAGCAACAGCTGTACATGCTGTCTTGGCCAGTCTGGCGCTGTCAGAGACTGAACGGAGGTGGAAATAGCGAAAGGGGTATTTTACTATGTTCCACTTCACCCAAAAAAGCAGGATACGAAAAGATGTGTCCAGTGATGGAAGAGGCAGAGGGAGGAGAGGGCCTGAGCCAGCTTTGTGTGGTGTCTGCAGAAGGAGAACATCATCACCACAGCCATCAAGGAGAGGAAAAAGCTTCCTTGGGGCTGCGACTTCTGCAAAAGGCTGGCAGGCAGCATAGCACAGGATGGAATCAGCTTCCTTTAAATCAGCAGCTCATCATGCTCCTATCAAAAAGCACTTTAATGCGCTGCCTCATCCCTAATCTGTGGTTACAGATCCCGGGGCACGGCGGCTGCCCGGTAGCAGTACGTCGCAGCCCCAGCTTGGCAAGGGAAGGGGTGGGATGTGCCTGGCTGAGGGCCTTGCTCCTGGGCACAATGTCCCTGGGGCAGGAAGGGACTGCAGAGCCACACTGTTCACCTGTCCTGACCGATTGAAAGGGCCATCGCACAAGACGGATGCTCATGCCCTCGTGTCTGGCGCTACCCGCGGATGGGAGGGCAGAGCCCCAGTGGCACAAGGGAGCAGTGGAGCCCTGCTCCAGAGCTGCACTGGGGGCCCTGGCAGAGCCTTCCCGACCAGACACAGCCACGGGAAAGCATGATCCTCACGGACACAACGCCTCGCCTTTGTTTCCCTAAAGAAGGCCCAACAGCCCTTCCACGTGCCAAATCCTTGAAGTCCCTACACTGTCTCACTTGTAAAACATCTTGAAGGAGCGCAGCCGACACCAATGCCATAGACACCCCCAACCCCCAGCTGCGGTGGTTTGCATCCCCCTCCTTGGAAACACGAGTTGTGTCAGTACAGGAGGTTCCAGAAAGATTCACTGCCTGGCCCTGGAGACAATGGCAGGGAAGTGCTGCACCACGGCGCGGGCAGGAGGGCTTCAGAGAACAGGGATAGATGGCACCATTGCCCACACCGACATATGTACCACGGCCAAGACCCTCCTGAGGGGCCGGCAATTGCATCACTGTTGTGGCCCTTCTACCCCAGCTGCTCTCCAGAAACCACTTGTAGGGTAGATTCCCACTCCACAGCACCTAAGCTGGACAAGAAACATTCTCACCCTGGCTCTGGGCCACCTCAGGGCCAAGAGAGCACCCGCTTGGTGAGGGAACACCCCAGTAATGCCTCTCTTTCCATTCACAGCCACCTGTGAGGTGCCCATCCTGGTACCCGTCAGCGGCCTGAGCCACGGCCGAGGAGCCCGGTGAGAGAGCCCACGGCATTACCTCCTTCTTTCTCCTCCTGATTTTGGCAGCTTTGCCATCTTTTAGCTTCTTGGGCTTCTTTTTTTTCTGCACGTTTACTTGCTCTTCTGCGAAAAACTCATCCAGGCCTTCCAGCACCACATCGTCTTCTTCTGGGGACAAAAGAGATGGCTCACACAGATGGACTGCACAGGTACAGACACATCCGAGTGCCAGCGCCCAGCACGGAACTCCGTGGTCTCTCCTGGAGACCCTCAGGCCGGTTGATCCACAGCTCGTGCCCGGACCATGTGAGGTTCTGGCAGCACGTGAGTCACTTACAGGAGGCCGAATCCACCAGGATGGAGCTTGAGCCCAGAGCCCCTGGCTAATCATAAAGGGGGGCAGGGGCTGGGGGCAGTGGGGCCAGAGGGGACCAGGGGCCGTGGGCAAAGGGCCAGGGCTGCCCCAAGGCTGGCTCCGGGCACAGCGGATACCAGGTGTACCGGGGATAATGGGTAGAACAGGGATAATGGGGATAACGGAGATAACGGGAATAACCAAATAATGGCAATACCGGGAATAACTGGAATAATGGGGATAACAGGAATAATGAGAATAATCGGGATAACGGGAATTATGGGCATAATAGGGATACGGGGAACACCGGGGATAACCAGTATTACAGAAATAACGGGCATAATGGAGATACTGGGGAAACGGTGGAAAAACGGCGATAACGGGGATAACCAGTATAACAGAGATAACGGGATAACCGCTACAGTGGGGATAGCGGGGATAAGGTGTATAACGGGGATAACGGAAATACAGGGATAACGGGATAACCGGGTCGACAGGAGACCCCACCCCAGGGGCGGCCCCTCGGCCCCGCCCGCTTCCATCCCGTCCCGCCCCGCCTACCCGAGACGTCCTCGTCGTTCTCAGCGTCCTCCGGCAGGTCCCTCCCGGCCGCCGGGCCCCGCATCCCGGGCAGCAGAGGCACCAGCGCCGCGGCCGCGAGCCCGGTCGGCGCCACCGCTCCTCGCCAAGATGGCCGCGTGAGGCACGCCCACTACCTCGCCGCGCCCTCTACGCTCATTGGACCCGCCCACCCCCGCGCCACGCCCTCCACC